>CM062804.1:609444670-609920554 GCA_031772625.1 Pinus tabuliformis
AACCCTCTTCACTAGAGCATTGAGAATATCATACAAGGAACGTGTTGAAGAGGAGATAAAGAATCTAAAGAAAGTATTTTCTAGCATTGGATATAAAAATAAATAAATCATAAAAATCATCAATAGAGATGGAACAAGATATGGATCTAGACCCTCTTCAAAAGCTTGTCAACCTTCTAATAATAGATCCTATCTACCATACATACAAGGTGTCATTGATAAGTTAGCCAGGGTTCTAAAAAAAAAAGAATTGATACCTCTTTCAAACACTAAGCTACCATCAAGAAAAATATGAGATATGTTAAAGACAATATTGATCACCTCTAACACAAAGGTGTTTACAAGGTCTTGTGTTCATGTGGAGAACGTTATATTGGAGAAATAGGAATATCCTTAAAAATTGGACTCAAGGAACATGGCAATGACATTAAGAATGGTAGAACTAGATATTTTTCTCTTACAGATCACTCATCAAAGACATGTCACTGTGTTTTCCTTGAAGACACGAAACTAATTGCAAAAGAAAAACATCAATATAAGTGAAATATCTGTGAAGCCCTCGAAATTATAAATCATCCTCGCAATCTTAAAATAGATGGGGGTATGGAAGTAAGTAGGACCTGGATCCCCTTTCTCACTCAAGTACCCTAGCCTTACCACCTTACTTTAACCTCTCTCCCTTGTTCCCTTCTACACTTTAACCCTCTGTTGACCTTCCCTCTTCCCCTCTCTATCATATTCTTTCCCCTTTGAATTTTCTTACTTCACCCCCCTTCTCCTTTTTCTTCCATTCTATCCCTGACTTATAATCATATCATCTAAAATAAAATAAATTAACCCTAATCCCATTTTAATAATACATTATTATATTAATAATAATAGTAATTAACTTACCCGGATGCGGATGTTCACATTGGCAATCAATGACAGAGCCTACCACGCAGACACCTGGCCCGACGGATGGCAGGCGGGAGATCAACCGGGTACGCGTCATCGGAGGTTGTTTAAGGTTTAAGGCAGGTGAATTAAAGCCTGTTCAGTCTCGAAGCAGGCTGGATTTCAATCCGCGCATGGCTACTCTGTCCTTGATTCGGCTCATCAGCATGGATCGGCCAAATTCCTCTACCACAGTTAATGCCTCTGCTCTATATGAAGCTATGCCGCTTCAGTTTCCTTATCTGGTCTTTCCTGTCGTTTTAGTCGTTCGGCTCCGGAACTGTCTGAACACCAGCAGCATTCCAGCCATTTCGGGTCTCCTCTGTCTCAATCGATTTCTCAGGTTTTCTGGCTCTGTTACAATGCCTCGCAGTCGAGGTATTCCGCGTCGGGGGGGGTCGGTCTGGTATCAGGGCTAGCCCCTCTCAATCTGAGCCTCAGCAGATTGCCCCAATTGCCTTGGTCCCTCCCTCATCTCCGCTGTCAGACCATGAGAGATTCATCCCAAATAACTCTTATCAGACCTCCAGATTTGTATTCCAAAGTCGGCTCAACAGGCCGGCGGTGACAGTGAGTTTTACTGTTTTTGTTTCAGAGGAGGAGAGCAACCAGCTCAGCTCGACCCCTCCGGCTTCCTCAAATTCTCAGGATGACAACATTCTACTTGGGGATATGACTGGGTTGGTGTTTCATGTTGACCGCATGAATGAGGACGCCCCTGTCCAGGAAGTGCCTCAGCAATCTGATCCAGCCAAGGAAGATGACAATGTTTGCGAGACATCTCAACGACCAACTGGTTGCTTACATTTGCTCACTGATTCTGGTGGAGTGCTGCTTCTGGACGAAGACAGGTTCGTTACTTGGGTCGCCTCTCCAAGCCAGGCAAAGGAGGATATGCAAGCTTCTCCAAGTCAGGCAGACTGAATTCCACTGGGTGCACATGCTATGCTTTTTTGATCCTGTGTCTTCGATTTTACAGCTAAAGTCTCTTGTCTGTTTTAGTCTCATGCTTCAGTTAGCAATTTCAGCCAACACAGACTTCAATTTTTGTTTTAAAGTCAGCTATGCTAGATGCTACTGTGTTTTTGAGGTCAATGAAGGGTATGATAACTGTAGTCCGGGTAAATTTTGTCAGTATGTCAGGGACCGAAATCAAATTTTTGAGGTCTGCATTGTAAATCCGGTTGACAGGTTAAACTGTATTGTCCCTGAGATTTTGGATGAGGAATGGCCTCGGCCTCCTCTGAGGCTTTGACCTCATTGTACATATTTTTTCACTTTTTAATAGAATTAGTATTTACAGAGAAAAAAAAAATAGTAATTAACTTTATTAATAATTATTATTATGAACTTAAGATGTTTACAATAATAATTATTAAATTCGAAGATTAATAATTATTATTAACATTATTATTACTACTAATTAACTTTTTTATTAATTATTAACAATAAAAATTAATAATTAACCTATTATTAACTTTCACCATGTTTACAATAATAATTATTAACTTAGAAGATTAATAATAATTATTATTAACATTATTATTACTATCAATTAACTTTGTTATTAATTATTAACAATAAAAATTAATAATTAATAATTAAACTATTATTAACTTGCACCCTTAGATTAAACTATCAAAACTTATAATAATTCTTAATAAAAATTTACTAAAAATTATAAATAATTCTTTTTGTTTTGTTGGTCGGTTCATTCCCATTTGATTTTCTTCCATCCCATATTTATTCCCTTCCTTCTGGCTCTTCTCTGTAGGAATTTTTCCTACTGATGAGTCTTGTTGTATACTCAAAACATCGACACAAAAAATGGCTACTATGGAATTTTTTAGCACTAAAAATTCTCAAGATACCCACCATAGAAATCTACAAACAATCAATAATCATATAACTGAGAAATATTTATTCAATTTTTCATTCAACGACTCTCACAACACTCCTGAAAACCATCACTCATTCAATTTCCACACTTAAAGTGCAAACGAAACTGTAACAACAAAGAAAATAATTCACTGCCACACTAAACTGAGGGACTGGTCTAGGACTTAAGTTGTCACACCATCCAAAGCTTACTGCAATTAATTAAATTAAACACATAATTAATTGTAATAATGACAGTAACAACAATCAAATAACTTAGAAGTGTTTATGCAATTATGTATTCCAATCTAACTAACCAGTGATCCCTAATAAGAAGGATGGCCCTTCCTCCTCAGCAGGGGTTGGTGTGCTAAAAAGCACAAAAACTACTCAAAGGAAATTATGAACCACAAAGTTGAGATTTGCATTAATAAAAGTATAAGTATTACAAAGCTCTGGTGTTTCCCCTTTCCAATCCTATAGTCCATTTTTCTCTCTAGCCCTTGTGGGCAAACAATCTTCTCTTTTAGAGATCTTAATTACAATGAGAATATCATAATGAGAATCTTTTATTGTCATGTGATCTTAAAATAAAACGATATTTTAACAATTACACAATGATTTCCATGGAAGGGGTAAAACTATAACAATTTATTTTAATTACAAATAGAGTTAAAAATATCTCAACCAAATGATCTCGATTCTCCAAAAATATCTCCAAGTGATGAGTCATTTCTTTTGACTTTAACACAATCGTAAATCTATTCTGATTAGGAAAGGCAGCATGTGCTTAAGAAAATGCCTGTGTAACAACAACAACTCATGTAACCTTAATTAATCCAAATCAGTGAAGGAACTGAAATGTAATCATGTAACAACAATATTTGACAGACCATCCAAACCTGAAACAAACCATACATTAGTTTTATGATAAAAATCATCCTAAGAAAGTAGTTCTATTGTCAAATTATAAGAAGAATTGGACTAAGAAAGTGACAAGAGAAAAATGACATACTGAGGTGAATAAGGGTTGTTATACTAATAAGATATGGTCATGTTGGTCAAAAAGGGATAAAATAAATAGGAAAATAAGTAGGAAAAATATGACAATTTTGTGACCCAACATCTCCCCCCAGCTTAAGCTTAAGCATGTCCTCATGCGGACTCATGTCACTAATGCTTGACATGCTAAGAGTGAAGTTGTGCGAGGTTGTATTTCCCTTCCTTGTCTTCACCTCTAACCTTGTATCCTCGAAAATAAACCAATTCTTCCAAAACTTATCAATAATATTATATGGATGTTGACACTAATAGGTGGGTAACCAAGCAAGAGGGAACTTGAATCTAAGTCTTATCCAGCCTGCACAACTCCACCTAATACAACCAACATACTGATGAACTTTCAAAAGTGCTAGCTTGAAATTTTGATAACAATAGGGGTCTCCCTTCTTCAATTCTTTTCGAGAAATGTCCCATCTCAACTTGGTTCCTTATAAGGAAACAATTCTCATTCCTTGTATATTTATCTCACACCTCCATAGAACTGATTCTCGATAGTCCATCAGCAATGTCTTAGTGGCTAGAAACTACCATATTTAATTGTATTTGTGTGCAATAGCTTCAGTTGAACCAAGTTCTTCTCTAATAAATAGTTCTACTTGTTCTTCATTAGTTGTTACAGTATCATGGGCATCTTTTTAGCCTATTTGATTTTGCATAAAAGAAACAAAATCCTTGAGTTTTTGTTAAGTTATGGTATGTTCTATGCTTAGAGAAATTTACTTTTCTTTATTATTATTATTTATAGATTAGCAATCACATGTGCATAAGTAAAGTGCAGATAGAACATTAAACGATCAACAGAAAACAAGCCAAGACAAGATACACAAGACGTGGTGGCTAGCCAGGGAAAAACCCCACAATGTGTGGGGAAACCCTTTGATCAAATCTTATTTTATCTTCAATAATTCAGCAGAGAGAAATAGTACAATAAATCTGATTTATATCAGCAGTAGCAAACCTAGATCAGCCGCATCAACATTAGCGGCTTCATTATCAAAACTAGGGCAGTCGATATCTCGCAAACCGACTGTCGGATCGGCTTGATTCCACCACCAAAAAATGTGGCCTTCATAGGAGGTCCAGATGGACCTAAAATGCAGTTCAGAAGAGGAGGTTTGATGGTCAACGCTGGTCAAACTTTGGTTCTGCCGTTGCTGCTCCAAAACTATGTCCTTCCTTCCACATGTGTGAGAGAGAGTCTCTTTTTTGTGTAGTAGAGAAGAGCCTTTTTTCTGCACAGGAGAGAGAGAGAAAGATGTGATGATATGAGTGAGAGAAAATGAGGAAAAGTCCTCCTGTATTTATACACAACTGTTGATGTTTGAATAGATGCGACTATTGGGCTTCTGAGCCAACATGAGTTGTAGGTCGGCTTGATAATAATTCCATAATCAAAATAAATTCATATCTCCATAAATACTTATCAGAATCGGATGATCTTTAGATCAATCCTACACCTCTTGATGAGAGGAATCTAATAAAAATATTATCATCCATGAATAAGATGACCCACATGGAGTTTGGCCCTAGTTGCCAATTTTAACACTCCCTCTCAACTAGGGAGAACTCCATCTACAATCTATCTATCGGTCACTACTCTTCATCCATCAAATGCACTACCCTGTACAGCCTAACCCTTGCCCTGCTCTGCTCTATTCTGCCAATTCTTCTTTGTCTTGTTCTACCTTGTACTAATCTACTCTGCTCTACTTTGTTCTGTTATGCTCTGCTTTTGTTTGAATTATGAAGAAGAAGAAATGATCGAGGATGTATCATACTAACTCAAAGTCAGTCACAGAGTATGTACCGCTGGTCCCTGACTAGTATCGTAGTCTTAGAGAGTGTACCACTGATCCTAGACCAGTCTCAACTGACCCGAAGTCAGCGTCATAGTATGTACCACTCTCACTGGTCCCAAATCAGTCCTGCACTGACCCGAGGTCAGTCTCAAAGTATGTACCACTAGTCCCAGGCCAACCTCAATCGACCTAAAGTCAGCATCATAGTGGGTACAACTCCTACCACTGGTCCCATACAAGTGTCAATGCTCCCAAATCAATGAAGGTCATCCTAGCGTAGGGAGTACGGTAGATACAACGATGCGTCCATCAATACTACTATGGTCTCTAACATCATTTCCCTACTCATTGATCAGATGAGAGGTACTTCCCATGAGTCTCTGACTGCATGGGTAGGATGTCTTGACAGGAGAACTTAATCAATCCCGCCCTCACAGGAGAACTAATCATCCTGCTACACAATCTCCATGGAGAACACATCATCCAAGCCTCACAAGAGAACTAATCATCCTGCTACATAATCGTCATGGAGAACACATCATCCAAACCTCACAGGAGAACCAATCATCCTGCTACATAGTTGTCATTGAGAACACATCATCCAGACCTCATAGGAGAACCAATCATCCTGCTACATAGTCGCCACAGGGTGTACATGTACACCACCAAGGGATAGTGAATCACCCTGTGGTCATATGTCGCTCCAAGAAGTACCCCGCACCCCCCAGAGCTCCCAGAGCTCAATGCATCATATAAGTCCCTCATCAGAGGGTCTTAGAACAACACCAAGTTGTTCTTCGAAAGTCATGAATTTGACTTTCCCTAGGGGCTTTGTCAGAATGTCGGCGACCTGTTCATCTGTATCGATATGTTGAAGCCTTATAGCTCCTCGCTGCACCATATCTCAAATATAGTGATACCCGATATCGATATGCTTGGAGTGGCCATGAAATACAGGATTCTCTGACAAGTGAATCCCACTCTGGTTATCACATAGGATCACTGTGGTATCCAATGTACATCCAAACAACTCACTGAAGAGATTTTGCAACCAAACTACCTAACAGAAGGCCATGCTAGCAGCAATACATTCTGCTTCAGCGGTGCTCAAAGCCACTGAATTATGCTTCCTGCTCATCCAGGATATTGAAGTAGATCCCAAGGAGAAACAGGACCTGGAAGTGCTCTTACGGTCCTCTACATTTCCTGCCCAATCAGCATTAGTATATCCAAGTAGTCTCACATCTTCAACAGTGTATCTTAACCCATAAGAGATTGTGCCCTGAAGACATCTCAGAAGATTCTTGGCATCAAACCAGTGAGGCTCAACCAAATATGAGCTCACAATGTTAACTGCAAAACATATGTTCGGACAGAGGTTCACCAAGAACATCAATGCGAATGAGTTTATGAAACTTAGAGGCATTTCCCAAATCTGGTCCGACATCACTACCATATAACTTCTGAAAGTTAAGATCCTCGAGGTAGTCATAGGCTTGCAGTCCACCATACCGAATCTTTCCAATATCTTCACCACATATTTTTCTTGAGATAGGAAAATTTCCCTTGGCTTCTACCAAACTTCTAGTCCTAGGAAATAGTGCATCAGTCCTAGATCCTTCATTTCAAATTCAGAAGCCAACTCCCTCTTACATTTATGAATGAGAGGGTCTGCACCTATTAGGAAGAGGTCATCCACATACAACACCAGTATGAGAAGTTTGTCATCTTCAACCTTAAAATAAAGGTTAGGATCAGCTTCACTCCTATTGAATCCCAACTTCATCAAGTAGCTATCGAGCCTCTCATACCATGCTCAGGGTGCTTGCTTCAGCCCATAGAGAGCTTTCTTCAACCTGCATACATGAGATTTTCGATCATAAATCTCAATTCCTTCGAGTTGCTCCATGTAGGCCTCTTCTTTGATCGAACCATGTAAGAACACGGTCTTGACATCCATCTGATGTAAGTTCCATCCTTGTGAAGCTGAAAGGGCTATGATCGAGTGGATGGTGGTATATCTGGCAACAGGTGCAAATATCTTGTCATAGTCTATACCTTCCTTCTGGGAGAAGCCACGAGCGACAAAACAAGCCTTATGTTTTTCCGTACTTCCATCTGTTGTATGCTTTATCTTGTAAATCCATTTAGAAGTGACAACTATCTTGTCCTGGGGGCTGGGAACTACTTCCCAGACATCATTCTTCATAATAGACTCATATTCTTCGGTCATAGCATCCTTCCATACTTGATGCTTGACGGCATCTGAGAATGATGAAGGCTCATTTTGTATGATCGTGCTTATGATGGTCAAGTATCCCTGATACCTGTTAGGTTTCTTACTTTCATGGAAGGTTCCTCAAGGTGCAGCATGTCCTTCATCATCATCAAGTAGCCCCCTAAGCCATGAAGGCCTCTTCCTAGAAGGGGAAGGCTCAGGTGGATAAATAGGATCCATGGGTTCCTCCACATCAGGCATTTTTACATCATCTACCCATAGAAACTTCGGAAGTCTTTGATCATGGACCATGGCACGGACAACTTCCACAATCGTACGGTTCTTCCTTTCCATCACACCATTCTGCTCAGGAGTATGTGGTGTAGTAGTCTCCCTCTTAATGCCTGCCTCAAATATGCCTGAGTGAACCAACTGTAATATATTGGAGGTCTTTCTTAGGCTTGAGGGGAATGGTCCCCTTTTGATCTTTATTTCGGCACATCCTAGACATAGACCTTCTTTCTCTATTAGGAATTTGGGCATCCCTGTCACCATTTGTCTTACATCGGGTAGAGCTTTATAATGAAGGTGGGAAAACCTCTGATGCCAAAGTTCGGACTGAAGAGATGTGTCACAAGACATGAAACCTAGCGGATTTCCACCGACTTGATATAATGAATCAACATGAAACCCAATAGTAAAGGCATCTTTAACATTATATTTCCATATATGTACCTTGCAATCACTGAAGGTCACCTTGTAGCCTTTGTCTTCCATTGCCGAGATGGACACCAAGTTCTTTTTGAGGTTAGGTACATATAATACATCTTGGAATTTCTAGCCTTCTTGAATGGTTGTCCTCTTTCTTGATTTCTAGCACTCCTTTTACCTTTGCTATTCAATTTTCCATTCCTTTGATTGCCATGAGAGGGATTTAGATCATCGGCCCGGTGTGAGTCCTCTCTATCAGGGCACTCCCTTGCATAGTGACCTGCTTTATGGCAAATGTAACATCGTCCTTTTTTTCCACGCTTAGGTCCAGCCTTTCTTTTTTATTTAGTCCTGGAAGTGTTTCTTTTCTTAGCATGGGAAGAAAAGGCAGCAAGAGGACCTTTAGGCATGGAAATTTCTTGCTCTTCTACCCTTGTTTCTTCTTGGATGCATCTAGCCATTAATTCCTTGAAACCAGGAATTACATTTTTTTCAGAAGAGTAGTCCTGAACACGTATCATTTGGATGGTAATACTCCAAGAGTCATGAGTGCCATTTCCCTATCGGTAACAGTCTCCCCAATAGATAGGATATCGTTCCTGATCTCGGTGATTCTTAAGAAGTATGCTTGCATACTCTCATCTTTACCCTTCTTAATTTCCTTCAGCTTATTTCTAAGAAACAAAACTTGATTTGCATCATTAACTTTAAATAAACTCACCAGTCTATAATATATTTCCTTGGAGGTGTTTAGGTCAGAGATGTAGGCCACCAAGCACTTGTCAATAGAGTCCCGGATGATCTTCTTTGTTTTTCTTCTCCATTTTTCCATTTGTTTTTGGCAGCAGCGGATGCATTTGATGGAGGCTCAACAATATTTCCTCTCACATTGTCCAACACTCCTTGATCTTCTAGGGTTAGATCTATAGACATCTTCCATCCATGATAGTCAGCTTTCTCACGGAGCTTGTCCTCAGCAAGAAAGAGTGATGAGGACCCCATAGTTCTTTTAGGATAGCCTTGCCAATCTTCTCTTCGGTGATTGCTCTTGCTCTTGCTCGGGCTTTGTCTTCACCTCAGCTTTGATTCCATGTTAAGTTATGGTATGTTCTATGCTTAGAGAAATTTACTTTTCTTTCTTATTATTATTTATAGATTAGCAATCACATGTGCATAAGTGAAGTGCAGATATAACATTAAACGATCAACAGAAAACAAGCCAAGACAAGAGACACAAGATGTGGCGGCTAGCCAAGGACAAACCCCACAATGTGTGGGGAAACCCTTTTATCAAATATTCTTTTATCTTCAATAATTCAACAGAGAGAAATATTACAATAAATCTTATTTATATCAGCAGTAGCAAACCCTAGATCAACAGCATCAACATTAGCGGCTTCATCATCAAAACTAGGGCATTTGATATCTTCCAAACCGACCATCAGATCGGCTTGATTCCACCACCAAAAAATGTGGCCTTTAGAGGAGGTCCAGATGGACCTATAGCATAGTTCAGAAGAGGAGGTTTGATGGTCAATGCTGGTCAAACTTTGGTTCTGCAGTTGTTGCTCCAAAACTGCATCCTTCCTTCCACATGTGTGAGAGAGTCTCTTTTATGTGCAGTAGAGAAGAGCCTCTTTTCTGTGCGGGGGAGAGAGAGAGATGTGATGATATGAGTGAGAGAAAATGAGGAAAAGTACCCCTGTATTTATACACAACTGTTGATGTTTGAATAGATGCGACTGTTGGGCTTCTGAGCCTACATGAGTTGTAGGTCAACTTGATAATAATTCCATAATCAAAATAAATTCATATCTCCATAAATACTTATCGGAATCGGATGATCTTTAGATCAATCCTACACCTCTCGGCGAGAGGAATCTATTAAAAATATTATCATCCATGAATAAGATGACCCACATGGAGTTTGGCCCTAGTTTCCAATTTTAACAGTTTTACATCTCCCACATAGGGTGTCAGATTGAATGATTTGTCCCTAAAGAAAGCAAGATCATGTAGGTACAACTCGCACAAAAAATGTTGTTTAGAAAAATTAACACTTTGAAATGTTTCCAAAAAGTCATGTATCTCCCTTGTCTTATATGGTCACTTTTCCTTTAGGGTTGTTAATTGGAAGAGATAATGTTTTTCTTGCAAATATAAAGGATAAGAAGGAGAAGGAATCCTACCACACAATAAACCATTAATGATCTCATAAATGAGCTCCTTTTCTTGTTGTAACAACTTAACCTCTCCTTGCAGTTCCTTCACCTGTTTTATTGCTTGATTCTTATCCTTCTAAACTTTCATAAATTCTGCAATTCTTAATTTTTTTAGCCTAATCCTTCATAAGCTTATTAACCATTTCCTCATGCTTCTCTAGGAAGATGACTTCATCTTTGGTCAAGAGCATTAATTTCTCCCACTGCTCTAGTACTCTCATTAAATCTTCAAATTTAATGTGATGTATTTCATCATCCTCCTTCTGATCCCTTTTCTCCTCCTGTTTCTCTATCTTAACTATTGGTTCTTATGTAACAACAACATCATTGATAGGTTCTTATGGTGCAAAAATATTTTTATTTTCAGTCTGCTCTATTTCAATTGTTGTTTCTTGTGGAACAATAGCATCATAAACATGTTCTTGTGGATTAACATTTGTTTTTCTTCTTCCTTCTCTACTTTGATTGTTGGTTCTTGTGTAATAGAAATGTCATCAACAGGTTCTTGTGGAATAGTAGGTTAAAATTCTTTGTCCTGTTCCCCCACTTGTACTCCAACTGAAACAGTAATAGTCTCCATGATTTTAGCCTCCTCAAGGATTTGTTGGTAGCCCTTACAAAAATTTTCTGAGACAGTAGATGATGTCATTTCTATAGCCTCTGCCAACATATCCAATCTAGTTTCATTCTTAAAATGAAGTTGTTCTTTAACCAAGGCAAGTTGTTTCTTTAACTCCTCATTTTCCTTTCTCGGATTTTCAATTTGAACGAGAGGGTCAATTTTTGTCTTACCTAGTGAAGTAACAACCTTTTCTTCTTATGTCTGCTCTTTTATTATTGGTCCTTCTATCTCATGTTGTTTCTCTGGTTTTTGTTCAAGCTCTGGTGTAACAGCCGAGATTTTAGATGTCTTCCCTTGCATACTTCTCCTGCTTTTCTTTGTTTTTTTCTCCTCAAACCCATTAAGTCCAACTATATCAGCGCATTCCCCCTCAGCTGTAGCAATAGGTTTTTGAGTCTCTTCTGGTATAATAGCTACTTGCACCCTTTTTCCAAGGGTTTTTTCACCAATTGGATTTTTCACTTTCCTTTTGATTAACTTCATTGATACACTCGACCTGGTCCCTTCAACTGCCTTCACTTCCTCAGGTCTAGTTTCAATCACAATTGTTGTTCTTGTAGTTTCTTCCTTCAGCACTTCCTCTGTAATCGAGCACCCACATCGGCTTTCCTTTGAAGAGTCACTAGACACCACCATAGGTTCTTCTATCTACGTATCCTTTCCTCATGAGGATGAACTAGGGCCTATTTGTATAGAATTGTACCTCTTAGGGTTTTTCTACTAGTCATAGGAGGTGTATCAACCATACTCTGCTTAGAGCCTGCGATTGTCTTTCTCTTGGAAGATGTAGTAGTTTTAGCAACAAGTGTTGTTTTAGCATTGGGTGTTGCTTCAGTACTTGGTGTTGTTTCAGTGCTAGGTGTTGCTTCAGCACTGGGTGTTTCTTCAACACTCTCTTCATGCTCCTCATTCGCACCAGCACAAGGTCTCACTATCAAAGCATGCCACGAGCTCCCTTGTCTCTATAATGAATGCATGATGATTAATTTAATGAGTGCATGGTTAGTGATGCAAGTTTCTAGATGTTTTTCCCCTTTCACAACCTCTTCCATGTGTTGTAATGACTTCAACAAGTAGTATGGTAAATTAATCAACTGCCCTGTCCTCAAGTGTGCCAACAATTGAAAGTGATAATTGAAAATAATCCCAAAACGACCCTCACAGGTAATGAATTTTTGGATGAAGAGGGCTACATCTTCCCAAGGGTGAGGAAGAGATGTTCTATCAAAACCCCTGTGCTTGGGCATCAATTCTTCTCCCTCTTGTAAGAATATGGCCTTAGCTTCAGGATTGGCCACTTTCCTTGAGAACCACCATTCTCTTATCCTAGGAAGCCCTGTCACTTTTTCGATAACTTCTTTTGTAACAACAATTTTGAAGCCCTTGACCACAAAGTGTTGTTCAACTAAGGCTTGGGAAAATTATAAAGTGACCAATTCACTGAAACCCTGTAATTTTTCAAAATAACTCAGCCATCCAGCCCTTCAAAAAAATTCCAATGCTTCTGGATGTTGTAACAACACATTAACAGAGTCAGGTTTGTGTCTGACTGTTGCTCCACCCATAGCTACTCACAAGCACACTACTCAACAATGTTAGGAACCTGTTAGAGATTTTCTTCAATGCGCACAGATGTTTTCTCATGGGAGAATGTCATGATGTTGGAATTACAGGCAGTTACTCCTCCTTATTACCAGTTCGAAACTTTTAAATCAAAAGGATTTTTCGAACGATCACATTAATATCCATATGTAACAACACGAATAATAAAGAAAAAAGTAATAATGATGTAGTATTGTTACTAATGGAAGAAATTACATCATTTTAATTATAAAATGTAATGGTGTTAGAATGGTCTAATCATGCAATATTATGGCAGGGTGAGGTATGTATTAATTGGATGAATAATTGGATTTCCTAGATCCATTCTAATTAGGAAAGGAAACACGTGCTTAAGCAATTGTTTGTGTAACAACAACAGCTCCTAGAACCTTAATTAATCCAAATCAGTAAAGGAACTGAAATGTAATCATGTAACAACAAGCTTCGACAGACCATCCAAACCTAAAATAGCCTAGCCATTAACCATTAAACTACCTAACCCATAAGCACCAAATCCTTTATCTCTTGAACCTTAATCCATTAAACCCTAACCCCTAATCCCTCGACACTTAATCCATGTACCCTAAATCCCATAATCCTCAAATCCCCTATCCACTTAACCGCCAACACCTCAATTAATTAACTATTTAAGCACATCCTGTGCTATTTCTGGGGCTAAAAAGGTGAGTTAACCAAGGAGGTAATGTAGGCGTAAAAAAGGAGCTAAACTTGACATTATCACTGGTTATATTTCTGGTAAAATTGATGATGCCATTTCTGGCACTATTTACGATGCTACTTCCGACATTTTTTCCACTGATATTTCTAGTGCTACTTCCATTATTATTTACGACGCTATTATTTCCTGAATTAGTGCCTAATTTTTTTGGTCGGTGAAAGCAATGCCAAAAATTAAACCATCCCAATAAATACCACCAACGTTTTTAAGAATGGAGAAAAATACACTAAAGTAGTCATTGGAAGAAAAAAAGGGAGATAATCACAAGGATTTGTTGTAGTGTGTAGAAGTTCCTACACTGACTTGTTCTTCTTCCTCCTTCAGAAGTTTTTCCATGTCTGACTCCATTTTCTATATCTGAATGTTTTTCTCAACAATCATACACAACATTTTTTATTTTTCCTTCTCTAATTTCCCTACTTCCTGAGCTTGAGGATGTTTTGTTGTCGGCAATTTTAACTGTTTTCATAGTGCTTGAATGTTTGCATTTCTATTTTAATAATATTTTAGTTTAATTAACATCATTAGGATATAATCCTAATTTGATTACAGTATGTTATAAAGCTTTTATTCTTGTATCCTTTTCTAAAGATGACATCTTTTCTAACTTAAGATGAGAATGAATATTATTTAAAGAAGCTTGTAGCTTTGAAGTAGCCATTGCAAAACTTGTTACAGAAGAATATGTCATTTCACCAACTTATTTGTGTAGATCAATTTGATCTATGGGATGAATTTTCTTTCTATCAAAATAAAATACTGAAGTCTTGTAACCCTTTATTGTTTTTTGACTTGGGACCTTTGGCTCAAGAAATGCCAATCAAAATTGTCCTCTGTTAGGGTCCAGTGCAGACGACAATCTAGTTTGGGTAGTATAATTCTGTTAACAAAACTCATAATAGGTAGTAGTCTTTAGCATATCATTATTCTTCTTTATTTCTCTGAATCTAGCGAAAATACTTTGTTCACTAGAAGAAGGGGAAGCAGATACATCAGGAATTGTTTATTTAGTTTGCTGCAAATTGAACATAGGTTCACTTGATAACATGATTGTAGTATACACTTCTATATTTCTACCCTCTAATGATTCTTCCTCTATATTATTTGTCTTTCTCCTCTTAAAAACTATGAATTCTACTGATTTAGAACCTGAACCGATAGGAGACATACTTTCACTTTATCTCTTTAAATCTTTCTCTTTAAGTATTGGAGTTTCTAAGGTTGTTTGACTAGAAACCTGCTCTTCAACCTCCTGCAAAGTGTTCTCCTCCCATACTTCCTGATTAGCATATTGTTCAATTTTTGGTTTTGAGATATGAGTATAAGGAGCATATTTTTGCTCAACTCTAATAGATGAAATTACTCCCAAAGGGTCATAAGTTCAGCTAAAAATTAACTTAAACTTCATTTGACTTAATAAATTTTCGACCTCCTTATCAGTTTCTCTAGTATTTAATATAAATGAACCAATTTGAGCTTTCATTTTGAACTGATCCTTTTGTTTTCTGGATAAAAAATGAATTTCATCCATATTCATGTTTTGTCTTATGAATTCTAGAGAAAAAATCCTCATGGGAATAAAAGCTGGAAGTTTTTATGGTGGAAACTCACAACCATAAACTTTGATCTCTGTGAAATTTTGATATAAGTACCAGTGTCCCACTTTTGACTATTCACTCAGATGCAAAATTATTTTAATTTCTATTGATATTCTTGGGACTGCATCACTGCTAAGTAGACGCAATGAAAAATATAGAAATCGATCTACAAAATCACTAAAAGAGTAATATTTTGAGTTCCTTCTAACTAATGAAGTCCGGTGAATGACATACTATGGCCTTCCCTGTGAGTCAATCTTTTTGAGTGGCATTTTGAATCTTTCATACTGATGATATAAAAATAAATACACCAATAAAATTGATGTTTAAGATATCTTTCTGCACTAAATTTTAAGAACTTCTCATGAATAATATCATAAATAAACTGGCCAAAGTTGAAAAGAACATAGGGCTTTTTACCAGATAAAAGGACTGACAAGAACCCTAGGATGACTTCATCAACTCATTCATTACTTTGGTAGCCTAAAAGATAACAAGCCCTAGGAATTACATGTCTGGACATTTCTGGAAATTTTATTGAAGAATATGGTGGATTATGACGAGGTAATTTAAAACCTTCAAGGATAAAATACTCAAAGATACTATCTCACTACTAAAAGGTAAGTTTTTGGTAGATTTCCATTAGTGAATCAACTGAAAATGTGTGAAGGGAACTTGGAGGGTTAATTTTCAAGGCTTGACAAATAGATTTTGGGGTTATGGAGAACAAAGATTCACCATTTCTGGCTACTATTGCTCTCTGGCTGGGTAGATAACGATTTTCAAACCAAGAAATAAATTCATGGAAATGATGAGTTTGAGGGCATAAAAATTGAGGTAACATGGATTCCCAAAAGTTGAATTCATAACTAGCATCTTCAAATTTCTAAAATGCCCAATTGTGCAATTCATATAATCCAAATTCACATTTGTTTTTTATGATTTTGAAATTAGTATCTACCAGAGGAAATTCATCTAAATTTGAGACCGGGGGAAGCATTTGGTTTTCAACAGAAATCTTAGTTTTTCCCTTGTAACTAGTCATAATTTTAAGAGGAAAATAAGGAATTAAGAATACTCATGTTAATATATGTTGTCATACCTTACCATCTTCTTACATCCATTCTTTTGATCAATTCCTCAAGGATATTCATCGAGCTTTCGAAAGATATGATTACTGAGTTGTTTACAAAAGAATCTATCAACTTATAATGGAACTTGATGAATCAATTGATGGTATTGCTAATAGATTCCTTCACTAATGTTGTGAATTTCCTGAAGAAGATATGGACTGGGATTTATTTAAGAAAAATTTTGAACATTTGGTTCGGGTCTCTTTGAATCTATTTGAATATAAACCTCCAGATGTTCCTATTTCACCAACTTTTGTAAACGGTGAGACACGTCCAATCCCAAAGGAGGAACTTATTGTTCCTTTTGTTCCTATACCTCCTCCTTTTCCAGTATCAAATTGGGTGCCTCCTTGTGATAATGTTCAAGTTGGAAACTATAGAAATAAAATTTTTGATCTATATTCTTAACCTTCAACCATTTCCCATGATCCAAATCTAATGGAGGAAACTTTAGAATGGTTCATGAACCCTATGGTGAAGGCTACTCTTTCCATTCCTCAGGATGTTATTGTCACTCATAACTCTAGTCTTGAATCTGATTTGGATTCCTTCCATCCTTTATCATATTTTTCTCATGATCCCCTACCCCTTGATCCGCTTGGTCAATCTCTTCCTAATCTTAGTATCAATCAGGGGAAAGGTAGTCACATTTCACAGGTAGAGGAACAATAGGAAGGTGAAGATTATTTTGATATTTCTTCTCTTTTTCAAAATACTCCATGTTAAGGTGAAGATTCTTTTGATATTTCTTCTCTTTTTCAAATTCTCCATGTTAAGATAATTTTATTTCGTGCTTGGTTGATTTTGAATATAGAAATCTCAATGATGAATCAAATGAAATTCATTTTCCTAATCAATCTGGATTCCTGGAAAACCTTCATTATGTTGATTCTAACTCCATGATTGTATGTAACGATGGTTTCCCAAGTGCACCTTTTGATCTTTCGTTTCTCATGAAAAAATTGTTTCAAAAGACTTGGATCTTGAATTTAATTTGATCCAAGAAATTTTTTTTATGGAAACTTCCTCTTCACCTCACTATTCCTTGTGTTCTATTGTTTATAATGCATTAACTTGCAAAGAAGATACTGCATGTTTTTCAAGTTCACCATCTAATGATTTGGATTTTGAATTAACACAAGGTAGTGAGGTTATTCACAGTGAAGAGGAAATTAAAGAAATCATTGAGTATCCTTTCCATCCCTTGTCATTTCCAATTTTGCATGAAGAAAATTATGCTATTCATGTTACTTATGAAATTCATTCAATTTATTCATCCTTAGATGTGCAATCAGAAGAACCTTATGACTTGGGAAATCTATTTGTTGAAGGTATAAATTCTGACCAAATCAGTAATGTATATGGTTGTTATTTGGATAGTAGTGATCTATTTGAAATTACTGGTCATGGCTATTCACACACCTTGCATGATCTGATTCAATTTTCAAAATGCAATTCTACAATTCTTGAAAGATCTAGGACTCATTAGGAAGTCAAGGCACTTCAACTTGTGTTAATGGTAATGTCAGCTTCTCACGACTCTCGTAAGGCCTATGAACTAAATCAGATTTGGATATTTTCGCATAATTCTTTCCTTTTCATGGTTTCACTGGATATAAATTCCTTCTTGAAAGTTGTCTCGTATTTCAAATATAAATTTTCAAGCTTTCAAGATTTTGTCTCTGGTTAGATTGAGAATTCAGTTTCAATTGATCATTCCTCATGCAAATCTCTTGAATCAAAATTGGGTTTGGAGTGTATAGCTTTCATGAATGAACAAATCTATGAAGTTGAAATTTTCAATATTATTATTGGACGAAGGATTCATACCTATCAGATACTTTCAAAAGAAATCAGCTCTTAGTATTTCTTGTGAATATTATGATTCTAATCATTTTAATTTTGGAACCAAATATCATCTTGAGTGTTAATTAATGCTTTTGTTAATTTTTGAATCAAATTCCTCTTTTTCATCCACTACATCTCCATTGGTTTCATGTGCCTACCATATTGGCTTCCCTTTTTACAATTATGATGTCAGTCCATTTTGTAGCCAGTTACAAGTAGATGGTTTTTCACATTAAACATATGAGGAAGATGATTCTATTGTTCTAATAATTTGTAAATTTGTTCAAACTAATCTATTTTTGTTGTATCCTAACCAAGAATTGTATTTCATAATCAACCCATCCGATCATGTTTCTTGTTCGAGCATTTGCCATTCAATTGATCATTTTCCCATTAGTGTACCTAGTGATGGTTGTTTTACATTAGCTGATCTTTATGGTTTATTATCTCAATATTTAGACACTTTTCAAGTAGTTGTGGCACTTTAGCCTTCGTTGATGGTTATGTCAGGCTCTAACTATCTTGACAAACCTTTTGAATATGATCAAATTAATTTTCCCTTACAAGATTATCACCTTGATTCCACACAATTAATTGAAAATTATTTGTCTGAAGTATTTCAGGATCTCCAAGAGGATTGTTTTGAATTTCATGATCCAATCTATCATCAATTAGAAGCATCTTATGTAGAAGTTTCATTTGTTAAAAGCAAGTTCTGATCTCTCTTGATGTTTGTTATGGAAGACAATATAAGTACAGGTATTCACATCGAACCATCAAGGTTTATTTGATTATAATTTTCATCAAGAAGGTGAGGTGGCAGGTTGGGTAAATTCAAGTGATATGACACATTTTTCTTCTCTTAAGAAATTCCTTCAATGTTTTGTGCAAGATGTTCAAGCTTCTATATTTTTTGTTGCACATGATCATATATCAATTGTAATTTCTCTTATCTTTGTGTGCAGATTG
Organism: Pinus tabuliformis; assembly: GCA_031772625.1. Taxonomy (NCBI): domain Eukaryota; kingdom Viridiplantae; phylum Streptophyta; class Pinopsida; order Pinales; family Pinaceae; genus Pinus; species Pinus tabuliformis. Next base: position 609,464,008 of record CM062804.1, read on the forward strand.
GGACCAATTGCAGTGGCTTCATTGGAAATATCATTACACTTATCGTTGAACCTCTAGTTGGTTAGGTTAGGAGTAGGCTTAGTTGCATTTAGTTTCCCTTGCATTGCATCCACCCTTTATCTTTCTCTCCATCTAGTCTATGTTTTAGTTTGTTTTATTGTTCTTTGTTATGCATGTTGGTTTACATGTCAATTTTATTTGATTTGCTATGAATTTTATTTCATGTTTTCTTAATAAGACTTTGCATGAAAGATGCTCTTGTTTGTATCAAAAGACAATGTGAAAAAACTTGAAAAGGGAAATTATGATGGTGAACAGTGCTTGGCTAATCTATTACCTATTCTCTATTTGGGTCTACATATCTTGAAATTCAATGATATCTGAATGGAAAATACGATACATTCATACGGAAAGCCTTTGGTCAAACTATAAAGCACATATCATTCTAGGATCATCATTCCTTGAATCATCATTGTAAGTAAATAGTGTTTTTTTCTTGTTGATCCAATCAAGTAGAGAAAGGTAAGGGGAAAAACAATTAGCAAGCAAACAAATATCAGAGGTCTATATTACCTTCTCTGAAGTAACAACCTCTCCTACTCTCAATAAGTCGAGATCCCTCTTCCTCCCGTGAAATAAAGAAGTTCCTAAGCACAATTATATAAATAAAATAAATTAAGTGTGAAAGAAGAGAAATACTTCCTGCATAGAGAAGTTAAACAAATAACTTTTTCAGGGTATTGTTCGGGCTTGCTAGAAGCAAAGCGATTCTTATGTTCCTGTAGTGACTCTGTCACGGTACTGTTTAGGCCTGCTAGTAGTGGAGAAACACAAGAGATGAAAACTCATACTCTAATTATCTTAAACTCACAGTTATATATTACCCTTTCCTAGATCGAAACAATTGTGATTTAGAAAGCCTTGATATGTGTTTAACCAAGTAAGGGAATGGAGGGGACTATATCTGTAACCGGGCTAAGTGGGGAAGCCAATATAATCTACAAGATGAATCAATACTTCCGGAAAGAATGAGATCTTAAAATTAGATAATTACGCCTAAACAAAGAAGCTAAAGTTCTACTAGTGTGTCACTAAGTGTTGACGTTGCAACCAACACCCTCCAAAATTTTGCCTACACTTAAATTTTGGAGACTATTCAGGATTTTACAGTATGTCGTTCTATGATCACTCCATGGTTGTTTGATGTTTCCTTAAGGTTTCAAGTCTTCTTCCTAGTTTTGAGTTATAAAGTCACTTGATCACACATGCATAGACCTGATTGAACTATGAGAGCACTTTATTTTATGCAAAATCAAACAGGAAAAGAACCATCCATAAAGATAGTTTTTGGATGATTTTCAACTCATGTCTATAGTCAGTGCACACTTTCATTGATAGTATCCCTCGCTTTGTTTGCATTTTTATTTTTATTACGGTGATTTTTCTCAACTGTCGCTTTTGCGCACTGTCACTTTCACAAGTGTCTCTTTTACGTTCATTCACATTTTGCAAGTGTCGTCTTCATTTTTTCCTCCTATTGCATGTGTCACTTTGTTTCTTTCACTCATGCATCTGTCGCACCTTTGCGTATCACCAAAGTTAGTTTTGGTGCACCCTTAAGCATTACATGGTCATACATATCATTGGAATATGCATTATACACATTCTTACAACTTAACATGTCACCTTTTGGTCACAATCGTCATTGTTGTGTTAACTTGTGTTCTAAGTGTTGTAATGTGTCATTTCAGCTGTCGCACTTAGAAATAGGTGTTGCTTAGTTGTCGTTTCAAGGTGTGATTAGTGTTCATGAGTATTTTTCATTCCATTGGCTTGTATTGATTCCATTTATGTGTTTATTCCATGTTTTATTCATGTTAGTATGCATTTCATTGTCAAGCGGGAGTCGAAAGAACCTCATTTCAGCCCAGGTCATGAAGCGGTTGGTCCTACCAACCAAACCACACTCGCAGTCATACATCATCGATTGGCTTCACCAAGGGTGAGATCTTAGCATCAACCAATAGTGTCACATTCCCTATAGCACCAAGCCCTTCATAGATGAGGTACTTTGTGATTTTGATCTTCTTGAAGTTTGTGATGTATTATTAGGCCAACCAATATTGTGGAAGAGGCATCTTGCGTATGAGTATAGGACTCGCACTCTTATTATTAATTTGGGAATAAGTTGGATAGGATATCGGAGATAGCACTGCCTACTTCCATTTATTTTATCACTGTGAAGCAATGCAATAAGATAATTTCCCATATCGGAAAATTTGTTTTCTTTATGATTCGCCCTTAGGGAAAGAAGAAGATTATGGCCATGGCCTCCATACGATGCTCCTCCACATGGAAACAGTAGATGGAGAAGGTTGTGGAGGAGTACAGGGACTTATTCACCTCACCCATAGAGGGTACCTCTACACTGTCAGGTCAAGCACTCCATCGCTATGACCCCGAGTGCGCTGCTACCAATTAGACCGATCTATGGACGCTCTCTTCTGGAGAACGATGAAATCAAGAGGTAGATTCAGGAGCTATTGCAGAAAGGGCACATCAGGCCAAGTTCATCACCCTATGGGAGCTTGATCGTGTTAGTACAGAAGAAGGACAAAACCTAGAGACTCTGTATTGACTATCAAGAAATGAACAAGATAATTGTCTAGAATAGGTATCCAATCCCATGGATTGATGACCTTTTGGACCAAATCAAGGGGGACAAATATTTCAACAAGATTGAATTGAAGTTTGGTTATCACCAAGTACAAATTGAACCCTCCGATGTGTGGAAGACTACCTTCAAATCCAAGGAGGGTCTTTTCAAATGGTTGTTCATGCCTTAAGGGTTGACGAATGCCCCCGCAAATTTCATGAGGCTAATGGATCACATTTTGTGACCCTTCACCAATTCATTAATGGTGGTGTATTTGGATGACATTATGATCTTCAACCAAGGTTGGGAAGAGCACCTCCACCATATTCGACAGGTCCTCCAAACCCTGCAGCAACACAAGTTGTGTTCCAATTTGGAGAAATGCACTTTTGGTATGACCCAGGTTCAATATTTAGGGTACATCATTGATGAGCGGGGTGTGCATGTGGACCTAGCCAAGATATAAGTAATTTGGCATTGGCCAGCCCCAACCACTCTAATAGAGCTCCAAAGCCTTTTGGGTCTTGGAAAATTCTACCTAGGTTCGGGTTGGGGTTCTCTCATATCACTTGGCCTTTGAGTCAAGCCACCAAGGAAGAAGCGAAAGAAAAGTTATTTTGGTCTAAATACCAACAGAAGGTGTTTGTCAAGTTGAAGAATTTCCTCTTATCTACATCATTGCTCACATTACCATACCTACAACAACCATTTGATATTGAGACATATTCCTCTGACTATGCTATTGGTGCAGTTCTTACTCAACGGGGACATCCAGTGGCATATCATAGTGATACACTTTTAGACAGAGTCTGAAAGTACCCCACCTATGACAAAGATATGTATTCCATTGTGTAGGCCTACCAACAATGGAAGAATTACATTCTAGGGAATGAAACGGTCATCCACACAAACCATCGACCCCTGCAGTTCATATAGACACAAGGGAAGTTGCAGAATGATCGTCATCATAAATAGTCCACATACCTGCAACAGTTCCATTTGAACATTAAGTACAATAACGGAAGCACCAACAATGTTTTAGCCTACCTCAATTGATAGTCGGTCATGGCGTTGAGCACTATGCTCAACTCTTGTGGGCACAAGATTGTGGGGTAACCACATCTTTACAAGAGCAATCCAAAATTTGGAAACACATACTTGACACTCCTGGAAGGCAATAAAGTTCCAAATTTTCACCTCCAGGATGAACTGTTATGCCACCTGGGACACCTGTGTGTTCCTTCAAGCAAGTTTTCCAAGATAATTTTGGAGGCGCACTACAATTGGTTTGTTGGACATTTTGGGGTAGAGAAACCAGTGGCAGTGCAATAGAAGTATTTTTATTGGCCGAACCTTTGACAGGATGTTGGGAAGTACATTAGAACCTACACTGCCTGTGCCATTTCCAAACCGAACATTAAGAAGAAAGGCATATACACTCCTCTCCCTACTCCTATTCAACCTTGGGAATCCATATCCATAGATTACATGTCGGGCCTTCCTTCTACTAAGCATGGCAACAACTTCATTTTCATGGTCATCGATAGATTCTCTAAGATGCCCATTCAGGTGGCTTGCAATAAGAGTTTCACAGCATAATCCATTGTTAAGCTCTTCTTTAAATGAGTGTGGGTACACTTTGGGATCCCATAGTCCATTATCTCGGATCGAGACAGTAGGTTCCTAAGTACATTTTGGTCATCTCTGGTAGATGTTGGATACCAAGCTCACTAAGTCCACAACTTTCCACCCCCAAACTAATGGCCAAACGGAGGTCGTCAACAAGATGATCGTACACATTCTATGCATGTACAAATCAAAGAATCCATGCACATGGGATGAAATCCTCCCTTATATCTAGCACAGCTACAATAGATCCCTCCATATCTCAACTGGCCACAGCCCCTTTCAGGTGGGATTGGGATTCCAGCCACTATGTCCCATTGATGTGGCCATACCATTTGCAGCTACTTAGGCAGATTCATCTCATGTCCAATCCAAAGCTGACAGGTCTAGCAACTTCATTGAGCACATTCAGCACATCTGCTAGCAAGTCTATGACATATTGGACAGAGCCAATGTTAAGTACATGTTAGAAAATTATATATTACAGAGCAATGGAACACATAAAATATATTTCAGAAATATAAACACATAAAACAAGAGAGACACAGATATACGTGGTTCACCCAATTTGGGGTACGTCCACAAAGAAAAAGCCAGTACTTCCTCTTATATTATCAAGCAAAATGAAGAGATACAACCTACAACAGATCTGATGTAATTACCTCTTCGGTCTCACACAATCTCCTCTCTCTTTCTCGCTCAGAATACATATCTACGTAGACACAATACAATTCCCTCATATATAGTGAAGGGTTGCCTTCTAGGGAAAAAAACCCTAAATTAAACATAAATTCTACCATCAGATTTCCGCCTAATGAACTACCCAGGTTGACTACGAAATTAAAACATTTTACAATGCAGTTTTACATCTATTTTTAGCTTCGGGGGTGTTGCCCCCTGGACCCCCTTGGCGGTGCACATTTACGGGCGGCGTTGCCGCCACATTAAAAAATGGTGTACAATGCAGTGATACCTCTTAATAAAGAAGATAATCAGGCTACACACCCAGCAGTACAAGCTGTGACGTGATCAGCATTGGGTGCCACACAAGTTCAAGGTGAGCGATAAAGTTTGGCTACATCTGCAGAAGGAATTCCTCGTTGGGCCACACCACAAGCTTTGACCCATTCGATATGGGCCATATACCATCACCAAGGTTGTAGGGGACAATTCCATTGAGCTCAGCATTCCACCATTCCTTGGCCTACACCCAGTATTCAATGTGGACCTCCTTTGGCCATACTTTCCACCATTGTTGGACACATCTGACATTGCAGAACAACTCACACCAATGAAATTAAACCCAAATTGCATGGAATAGGGCACAATTGATCGGATCATAGAAACATAGATAAATAACACTCACCAGCAAAAGATCCAATTGTATCAGGTTTTCAAAGCTGGCCAACTCCTACACCAACGCAAGTGGTTCACCAGGTACCAAGTTCAGCATAAGTTTTCCCATCTCATGGAGGCACTCAACGCAATGGGGGCCATTACTTCCTAAGAGGGAGAATTGATCCAGGTGGATATTGGTGGCCACTCACCTATTCCACTTGTACCCCTACCATTGTTTCTTTTCAGTTTCCTTAATTTTAGCACAACTTACTATATTTGGCAGTTTTTCGGGTCCTAAATTTCTATAGTCCTTTTGAGGGAATAAAAGACGTTTTTAGGGAAAACAGAGAGACCGGAAAAGTCCTAAATTGGTTATTAATATTTTTTACCTACTCTTTTAGATCTTCAAAACGATCTATTATGATAGCCAAAAGGATATCGTATGCCAAATTTACGACCCCGGGAAGTTTATGTACCAATTTACCCAAACAGGGCCCACATTTCGCACTTCATCTCCTCGGGTTAGGTTTTTGGATGTTTAGGGTTTTCCATTATTTCTCAATAATAAATAAGCCTTTGAGCTTCATTGTAACACAGTTCAGAGGCATGTAGCCACCACATCTCTTCTCAGAGATAAGATACCATCACCTGAGCTAGTTTATTTCCATTGTTGTGTGTAAGCATATTTCAATTCTTTGATATTAATGAAATGAAGTTTTTTTTTTGTTGCATCTCTGTGTTTATGTGTATATATGTATTTTTTTGAATTCTTACATAATTCTAGATGAGTGGTATGAGAGTGGTATGCACTTTCTCTATTTTTCTTTGCATGTACCCAATGAGGTCAGGGTATAAGGAGTTAGGGATCGAACTATTTGAACCTTTGCAAGACTAGCCTCACAAACCCCAACAGCCTCCCATGGTGGAAGAAAAGAAATATGAGGGGGCAGGAGATCCTTTCAAACTATTTTTGATCGAGGAAGCCATCAAGTGACAAAGGAATGCGATGATGGATAACTTTGCCCAAATACTTCGATGGCTACCCAAAGGCGATGCATCTTCATCTAGCAGCCACTCTAGAGGTTCCATTCCTTTCAAGGTACAAATTAACTTTAACATTCCCATATTTCAAGGCCAGATAGATGTAGACATTGTAGATAGATTGTTAAATATGTTGGAAAGATATTTTTCAGTTCATGACTTTTGCAATCGAGAAAACATCACTTTTGCACTCTGCAAAGTTGTCGCACATATCAAGGACTAGGGGGGAACCTACTGTGAACAAAATGACAAGAGAGAATCCTCACTGTCTTCAGTCGCACCCACTTGGAATTCTTTTTGAGATGCCATCAAGGAACAATATTACCCTGTCGGGAGCTTTGAAAATAAATACATAAAGTGGACCACGTTGCGGTAGGGAAGGGACCAAGATGTGTCAGAGTTCACAATGTTTTCCATACCCTTCCCATGAAGCCAGGTATCAAGGATTTTTAGCATCATTTTCTACTCAAATACCATGGTTGTCTACACAATTACATCCAGGATGAGATGGAGTTCCTGGAAATCTCCTCGCTTGGCGTCGCCTATCATACGCTGTCAAGATCGAGAAGAAATTTAAACAGAATAAACAATACTTTGGATCTGTGAATCCGAAGCAAGGGAAAGGCATCCCCAAACCACAGAAAAAAAAAAAAAAAAAAAAAAAAAAAAAAAAAAAAAAAAAGGACAAATATAAGGTAGGGTGACCCAAGATAACCCACTGAAGCCACAAGTAAAGAACAACACCATGAAGACAAAGAAGGGCATCAGGAAATGGTGTAAGTTCCATAAGAGCCCCACTCACAATGCACGTGAGTGCTGGGCCAAGCAGTCCCTGGTGGCTGAGATGAAGGCTTTTGAATTAGATGCATGTTCTAACTCTGAGTCAGAAATTGACAAGGGGAATGACAAAGGGAAGCATATTGTGGATGCGGAGCCTGGCGCCACTATTTCGACCTCCAAGATCTAGAAGGATGAGCCCAAAGATCCATAGGAGAGGGAGCGGCTCTTCCACTCATAAATGTGGGTGAAGGGTTCTCCGCTATAGTTCATTGTCGATAGAGAGAGCCAAAAGAACCTCATTTCAGCAGAGGTCATGAAGCAGTTGGTCCTTGAAACCACACCACACCACACCCACTTTCGTACTCCATGGGTGGCTTCACCAAGGGTGGTATCTTTGTGTTAGCCAATAGTGTCGCTTTCCCTATAGAATCAAGCCCTTCACATATGAGGTATTGTGTGATGTTTCTCCTCTTGAAGTTTGTGATGTATTATTAGGCCAACCATACTTGTGGAAGCAGCATGTTGCATATGAGTCAAGGCTTCACACTATTATTATTTCTTTGGGGAAAAAAAATTTACAGGATACCGGAGGTAGCATCACCTACCTCCATTTCTTTGATCATTGTGAAGCAATGAAGTAAGATCATTTCCCAGACCAGGAATTTTTTTTCCTTATGCCCTCATGGAAAGAAGAAAATTGTGGCCACGACCTCTAGACGAGGCTCCTCCACACAGAAGCAACAGATGGACAAGGTTGTGGAGGAGTACAGGGACATCTTCCCCTCACCCATAGGGGTACCTCTACATTGTCAAGTCAAGCACCCCCATCGTTCTGACCCTGAGCACACTACTACACAAAGGATCGATCTATTGATGCTCTATTCTAGATAATGATAAAATCAAGAGGAATATTCAAGAGTTTTTGCATAAATGGAACATCAGGCCAAGTTAATCACCCTTTGGGAGCCTAATCGTGTTGGTACAGAAGAATGAAGGGACCTAGAGACTCTGTATTAACCTATGGGCGCTAAAAAAGATCATTGTCCAGAATAGGTATCCAATCCCACAGATTGATGGCCTTTTGGACCAACTAAAGGGGGCCAAATATTTCACCAAGATACCCTTGAATTTTGGTTATCACCAGGTATTGATCGAACCCTTCAATATGTGGAAGACTAACTTCAAATCCAAGGAGGGCCTTTTTAATGGCTGGTCATGCCTTTCGGGTTGATGAATTTCCCCACAACTTTCATGAGGCTAATGGATGACATCTTGCAACCTTTCACCAACTCATTCATGGTGGTGTATTTGTATGACATATTGATCTTCATCTAGGGTTGGGAAGAGCACCTTCACCATATTCGACAGGTCCTCCAAACCCTACAGTAACCCAAGCTATGTGATAATTTAGAGAAATGCACATTTTGTATGACCTAGGTTCAATATCTGGGGTACATCATTGATGAGTTGGGTGTGCATGTGACCCATCTAGGATACAAATCATTCAGGATTAGCTATCCCCAACCACTCTAATAGAGCTCCACATATTTTTGGGTCTTTCCAACTTCTACCACAAGTTTGTGTTGGTGTTCTCTCATATCATTAGGCCTCTGAGTCAAGTCACCAAGGGAGGAGCGAAAGAAAAGTTATTTTGGTATGAATCCTAGCAAAAGGTGTTTTCCAAGTTGAAGCATCGCCTCTGATCTTCACTAGTGTTCACATTACCATACCTTCAACAACCATTTGAGATTGAGACACATGCCTTTGACAATGTTATTTGTGTAGTTCTTACTCAACAGGGGCATCTAGTGGCATATCACAGTGAGACACTTTCAAACAAAGTATGAAAGTATCCCACCTATGACCAAGAGATGTATTCCATTGTGCATACCTACCGACAGTAGAACCATTACATTTCAAGGAAGGAAATTTTCATCCACACGGACCACCATCCCCTATATTTCATACAGACACAAAGGAAGTTGCAGAACAATCGTCATCAGAAATGGTCCACATACCTGCAACAGTTCTATTTGAACATTAAGTATAATAAGAGAAACACAAACAATGTTGTAGACTTCCTCAGTCGACCACTAGTCATGGTGGTGACCATTGTTCTTGAATCTTTTGGGCACAAGACTGCGAGGTGGACGCATCTTTACAAGAGTGATCCAAAATTTGGCAACACATACCAGACGCTCCTCGAAGGAAACCAAGTTTCAAATTTCCACCTCCAGGATGCACTATTATGCCACCTGAGACACCTATGTGTTCATTCAAGCAAGTGTGCCAAGATGATTTGGCAAGCGTACTACAGTTAGGTTACTCGGCATTTCAAGGTAGAGAAAATTGTGGAAGTGCTGCAGAAGTATTTTTATTGTCTGAACCTTCAACAAGATGTTGGGAAGTACATCAGATCCTACACTATATACGCCATTTCCAAACTGACCATTAAGAATCAAGGCCTATACACTCCTCTTTCTACTCCTATTCAACCTTGGGAATCCATCTCCGTGGATTACATGTCGGGCCTTCCTTCTACTAAGCATGGCAATGACTGCATTTTTGTGGTCGTCGATAGATTCTCTAATATGGTCATTTTGGCGGAATGTAAGAAGAGTATCACAACAGAAGCTGCTACCAATCTCTTCTTTGAATGAGTGTGGGTAAACTTTTGGATCGCATAGTCAATTATCTCAGATCGGGACAAAAAGTTCCTAAGTACATTTTGGTCAAGTCTCTGGTCGATGTTTGATACCAAGCTCACTAAGTCCACAACTTTCCATCCCCAAACTGATCACCAAACAGAGGTTGTCAATATGATGATTGTACACATTATTCACATGTACAACTCAAAGCATCCACGAACATGGGATGAAAACCTCCCTTATGTCCATCACAGCTACAATAGTTCTCTCCATATCTCAACTGGCCATAGCCCCTTTCAGGTGGGATTTGGATTCCAGCCACTATGTTCCATTGATGTGGCCATATCATTTGCAATTGCTCAGGCAGATTAGGTGCCACACAAGTTCTAGGTGGGTGACAAAGTTTGGCTACATCTTTATAAGGAACGCCTCACTGGGCCCCACCACAAGCTTCGCTCACTCCAATATGGGCCATGCACCATCACCAAGGTTGTAGGGGACAATGCCTTCGAGCTCAGCGTTCCAACGGCATATCATAGTGAGACACAGTTTGAAAGTATCCCAACAATGATAAAGAGATATATTCCATTGTGCAAGCCTACCAACAATGGAAGCATTACATTCTAGGAAATGAAATGGTTGTACACATAGACCACTAAGCCCTGCAGCTCATACATACACAGGGGAAGTTGTAGAACGACTGCCATCAGAAATAGTCCACATACCTGAAACAATTCCATTTGAACATTAAGCACAAGAAGGGTAGCACCAACAATGTTGCAGACTGTCTCAGCTGATCGTCGGTCATGGCATTGACCATTGTACTCAATGTTGGGTGTAGTATAGGGCTTATAAATGTACCAACATTTAATTGTCAATACGGATAGTTCATGAACTTCAAGACGCGGCACTGGAAATGCCAGAGAGAGTCCCTGGCAACCTGTAAAACAAATTCTAGTATATCTTGCGCGTTAATCTCGACAATAAATGAAATTTTGCACTAAAAGAGAATTTGAGAAACACCAATCCAGACAATTAAAATCATGCGAGAAAGAAAAGACAATCTTGTACTATTTTAAAATTCGAAAGGAAATTCTAAGTACGAGAAAATAGAAGGGAAATCAGAACTGGAAACCAAGCAGTGCTAGCACAATATCAAAAACATTGTAAACGCTGGAATAAATTCAAAAGGAAATCTAAAACCATTATGGCTGCACTAATTCTACTGCATCTACCTCTGTGTAAAATCAACCTGAAAGCATTGGCAAAATTTACTGTGTAAATAAACCTATGAAAGAAATGGATTCAATATAGATTCTCTCGCCTTCCTAGAAATAAATCTTGTAAAATTGTCCAGAATTTTAGAGGAAACTACAATGAGAAAGAAGCATCATCGTTTTCAAACATAGTGCAATTTCCTTTTCATAAATGTCGGCTCTGCAAGCATCATAATTTAAAATGACAGAAAATATATATGAAATCTCTACTTCTGAGTAACATATGGTTTCTTGTGAACATAGATTGAATGAATGTGTTAATACCTTCAAATGGTGAATACTCAAGTTGATCTCAGGTTCTGGAATATAAACTAAACGGATCTGAATCAATTCAATGGTTTCAAGTTTCACATTACAGCTCATAAAGGCAGAGTGTCAATGCATAAGCCGATATTGTAAATTCAAATGCTCTGAAGGGACACAATCCTTATTCGATATAAAGAAATATTTTGAGTTCAAGAACAATTTCTAATGCAAAGAATCAAGTCAATCTTGCATTCGAAAGGAAAACATTGAAGCAGATTTAATAACACCAATTTGAAGAAGGAAAGAGATTGTAAATAATTAAATAAAATTCACACAGTAAATGATAATTTAAATGTTATCTAATTTAAGAGATGCAGAGCGGTGTCGAGCTGGTTTGGCGGCCAACCCAACCAGCTCGCACCCTCTATGAGTGACCTGGTTCACACAAGAATTAAAGCTATGGGATGCATGAAATAGGTAAATAGAACATGGCAAGAAATTCTTCGATTAACATTTAAAATCAGTCTTTTACATTATGCATACAAATACTTAACTCCAACAAGCAGGAGAAGTGATCCATAAGCTATGATCTACGTGATGCTACATTGGGACTAGCTTCTCCTCCCTTCTATGTGTTCCTTATGGCCTGTGCATGCTTATGTTTTCGACGAATTGACTGACTAACTAACTCCCCTGCTCTAGGTAGTCTCTTAAACTTATATATGCATCAAAATACAAATTAGGGCTTTTAACAACCAATCAAAATGGGGCAGATTATAAATCTTAACAGTTTTCCGGGAATAAAATTAGTTTTGTAATTAAATGTCGAAACAGGTGAATTGTTCCTCTTTTCCTCGAATGGTAATACTACTGGAAAGTGCGATTTGACTACTCTATTCTTCTTTGCATGATGATGGACTGATCATAGGCGTATCACTCGGAGGAACAACTTTTATCAGAGACTTTAGAAGCTCTACATTCACGGGATTCGCCATCACAATTGTTCAAACACATTCGAGTCACTCCACCATGATGGTTTGCGTGGGAGATTCTGAAAGCATTTGGCCATACCATTCTAATTGGATATCGTCTAGGTCCATATTTCACCATTCTGCATGATATAAATTCTCGTTTAATGTACAAAAATACCAAATAAAACACTAGTGGCATCAAAATCGCAAATTAGGAAGTAGAACATTAATATTACATCCATCCTATGGATTTTAAGGATAACATTGTTGGGGCTCAGAATGTGCATATACCAGAAAAGTACACGTGTAAGACCTCCACCATACAATTCGTGCTCCTCGTGCAACCTTGCCTCAACATGTTTTGAATAATCTGGAAAATCAGACAATTGCATATATATTACACCTTCAGATGCATAAAACTTTGCAGTGCCTTCGATGAACATCTTTTCAAAACTCTCTGAATAAATTCCAAGCATAGTGAACATCCTCAAAAGAAGGCTTAGCAAAGTCATGTCAATCGCTTCTCCTTCTCAATCAATCCCAAAAGGGCAGTAACCGTATGCTCAACTTATGTACATAGCGACAAATGCTTGCAGAATAATTGCAATTCCATGTCCCAAAGAGAACGAATAGTTTGTATAACATATGTACAGTCAATAAATAGAGCTATGCTTTGAATCATTGGCATTTGATCAGAAATATCTTGCCAACATTTTTCAGCAAGTGATATAAATACTACAGGATCATAAATATGCCCAACTAAAGACTGTAATGTGTCAGGAATACACGCCTCAGCTTGCTGAAGCCGACTGTAAAGGTTTCCTACCATTTCTCATTGACTTTGAGATGTCATCAGATAATGGTATCTGAGGTTGCAACAACCAATTCCCTTTTTGGAGGCAAACATGCTATCAACTTGTTCTAATTCCGGAAAATTATATTGGAGCAGTATACATAACGGTACAAATCCTCTAGTGTAGGAACAGAAGTGTAGTCTAGGAATCCTTCAGAGTACAGGCAGCCATAAAAACATGTCTGTACTGAACATGCTTGCACTGGTGCAGGAATCCATTGCACGGTACGGGCAAGTAAATGCAGGTCCATAGCCTGTATAAAAGCATGATCAAATCAATTTTAAACCTGCAACAGACAAACCTTTATTAATAATGTTTTAATCCATTTAAAACAAGTGAAGCAATGAATAATTGCAACAATAATCATTTAACCAACAACAGCATGAGAGCTTTCGAGTAAAAATAATCCAAAACATAGGCCCAACATCCCCCCATGATGACCATCTTGCATGTCCTCATGCAAGGAAATCTGGTACTGCCACTCCCTTGCAAAAAACAAAATAAAAACATTTATAGGCATTTGTAATGATGTTCCTGCAATTATGTGTGATCACATTTCCTACGCTAGATAAAGCTTGCTCTAAAAAACAAAGTGTTTGTTGGACTCCTTATTTGTTTAGACCGGTTTCAAGAAAAGTTGCCATGAAAAAACTAAATTGCAAGGATGGTGTTATTACTTGAATAAAATAGCTAGCTTTTAAAATTTCCAAAAATATCTCAAAGGCATCCCTAATCAGAAGTTACACTTGAATGTCCTCATTGTAAATATGAGTGACATGATTTAAAAGCCATGGTGTTAAAAGTAAACATAGTAATACCTTCCCACAGTGACCATTTTACCATCATCCATGTATAGTTGAATCTCCTCTTGTCTGGGCACAGTGAATTACCTGCACTAAGGGTCCCACATCCATAAAAATCATTCAAAAAAGATAGAACTCCAAGGCATAACATCAGAGGGATTTTTTTTGGGAACAAGTTCCCCCAAGAGTAGTTTTGGGGCTAAAAACCCATGTTTTGGGATAATTTTGTAATAAAGTTGTAAAGTCTCCACATTTTGTGATCGCGGAGCGCGAAGGTGTCAAGAGTCATAAAGGGTTGTCCGCCCTTATTTTGTAAAGTGTCAAGTCGGTTTTAAATATTTACCCATGGTCCGCAAACCATGGGATTGTATAAAAATGAGCTAAGTAAGTAAGCTCTAAGTAGTGAAGAGTCAAGAAAAGTAAGGGAGAACATAGCGAATTCTAAGTGTTCTTGGGTCTTAGCGTAGGTAGAGGCTCTACAGCTGAGTGCGCAGAGGCATAGAGTGGAAGTCCGCAGCTGAGTGCGCTGACCCCTACAGCTGTGTGCACAGGGCGGATAGAGTCTGTATTAAACTAGAAGATATCAATAAAGAGAAGTATTTTGCAAATTATGTGTATTTTGTTCCTATAAATGCATTTGATTATATTTCCTTTTGGGTCTAATTTACAATGTTTATTTAATGCATGAATATTTTTGATTATATTGGTTAATTGAACTCAAGGATATCAGTTTACACGGTACTATCTGTGATAGATTAGTAAGATAAGTAAAACACTTGAGATAAATTGGGAACCTATAAAATACATTTTCATAGCTGCACGAAACTACAGGAACATGGGTTAGGATTGCGCGAAGGTCAATCGTACACCTTCGCGAAGGTACTGGAGGGCAAAATAAAGGGTAGACTAGCAGAGCCCTAAGGCTTAATGACCTGCGCGAAAGTAGGGGCAGAGGGTATAAACTGAAATCACGACCATCTCAGGGTGCGGAAACTTGGTTATAGCATCCCCCCATACTACTTTGGTTGAGACTTCAGTCCACACTCCGTGGGCTAATGCCGGAAGGGCCAATAGTGTAGGGATTTGTTTGGCTAACTAATGATGAACCTGGGTCAAGGCCCACAAAGCCAAAAAATTGTTCCATTGTCGGGACCGAAATCTGCATGAGATATGTGCGATGTCGTATCACTGGAATCCAACTAAGAAAGAGTTCAAAGACTGGTTGGATAGGAAGATCCACGAATTCGCAGTGCAGGAGAATAGAAATCCATGGCTGACAAAGGAACAGTGGTTGGACAGCCACCTGTATACAGAAATCCACAAGATATTTTTTTGTTCCTTTCCAGTTAAGTTATATGAGTGGATCGCGAAGCTAGTGGATAGCCAAGGAAGGTGGAGGCTTGATGGTCCTATTGTCTAGACCCCGAAGTTGGTACAGATACTGGAAGCTTCTGAGGATAAGATCACCCACACTATCGATCATTGGCTTGATCGTATCATAAGAGCATTTATGACTGAATTCGTGGTCGATACCTCAGTCAGTTACAGCGAGGTGGAGCAGTGCTTTTTCAAAGGTCCGCAAGGTAAGTACTTGAAGTCTTTAAATACTTGGATTAAGATGTTATTGTGCAAAAAATAGGTTATGCAGCTACCTTGATGTTCGGAGCTACACGAAGTGGAAATACTTACAGGAACGAAGGAAGAAAGGGTCATGAATATAGCCCATTGATTTCACCTCCGTTGAGTGACAAAGAGGGAGTAGCATAGGCTTCTCCATGAAGTGAAATTCAGTTAATAAAATAGGGATTCCCACAACTGCCACCTCCAACTTCACCACTGTCACCTACGACTTCGCCCACACCACCACCACCTCCACCACAGTTCAACATGGTGAATTCAGTGAAGCTGCCTTTGTTTAAGGGCTTGGGAAATGAGGACCCGGACTAGTTCTAGTTCGTTGTAAAAGTTGTATGGGAAGCTCAAGGCATCACAGACGATCACATGAAGAAGGCAACGTTGTTTAGTGCTTTATAGGATTGTGCACTAACTTGGTACATCAAGTACTCTAATGATAACCCAAACGCCAAGTTGGCAAAGATCCAGACCGCACTGAATAAAGAGTTCAGTAGGCCTAAATCTGAGGTGCAGTCAATTGTGGGGTTCAAGGAAATCGCGATGAAACTAGGTGAGACACCTTGGGAATTGGATCAGAGATTGAAGTGTAAAATACACAAAGCTAATATGAACTTAACAGATGGAAAACACCGTGAGTGGTTTGTGGCTTCGCTCCTGCCTCACCTAAGGGTTTCACTGTCACAACAGAAGATTACGACTCGGAAGAGGCCTTGGAGATTGCAATACGACTGCATGAAACATCGACGCAAGATCCGAATCTGGGGTTCAACATATCCATGCGTAGTTGAAAAATGTTTTCCTCGAAATGAAAAGTTTGAAGTAGGATAGAATAGTTCGACTGAGGTGCCCGAAGAAATATGGTGCTTGAATTTAAAGGTCACGGACATGACAAAGACCACTGCTCGGTCTTTGCGAACTATATTGCAGGAGGAGGATTGATGCCATTGAGGCCGGAAGCCCAAGCAGGACCAAGTGCGGGGCCTGGGTTGTGGTGTGCTATATGTCAAGTAGCAGGGAAACATACAACTGATAATTTTCATTTGCTACAGAAGTTTGTACAAACACCGCAACAACTGTTCTACAACTTCTGCAGGTCAGTAGGGCATGATGAGCACAACTGCCAAAGTTATGAATTGATGTTGGACAAAACACCTACTTATGGAGTTCAGGAAGAAACGTGGCCCCCTGACTAGAGCGTTGGGATGGCATGAACAGGCTTTCAGGGGTGTGGACGAGAACAAGGCAGAGGAGGACCTAGCATAGGTCAGGGACAGCTGACATGTTACAATTGTGGAGGACCAGGACACTATGCCCATGAATGCACTAACCCAACGCATCTATTGTTCAAATGTTGTACTTATTTTGATCATGAGATGGAGTATTGTTCTACACAATAGTGAGGATACATGACAAAGGGGTGCTACCACTGCAGTAGACTCAGGACCTGCAGATGATGAGGGCTGAGCCTCGCGAAGAGGATCCGAATGTGAATATAGTGCTCCGAAGTGGAATTGCAATGGATGACAATAAGGGGAAACATCCCAAAGACAACGCATGGGTTCGCAAAGCTCTGGCAAAGGAGGCTGAATTTGATTTGGAGCGTGCATGTGAAATGTTCATGGAAGCAAACAAGAGCTTCACTGAGGCCTCTACCTCAAGGAGCTGGGATAAGCCTGTTTAGGAAATGGACCCTTCTATGCTTACGACCTTTCTAGAGACTTGCATGAAGCTGCTATGTGATAGCAAGGCTGTGAAGTGGTTATAGGAACTTATAAATAGATGCATCAAAAATGCTCCTGGTGAAATGCATGTGGTACAAAAGATTGGTAAGCATAAAGCTAGGACAAGGCGTGAGATGAGACTCATAGCATAGATAGGAGAATATGAAATGGATCAGGTTATTCTGGATCTAGGGTCAGACGCAAACATTTTTCCAAAGCAAACTTGGGAGAAAATGGGAAGACCCATGCTACAATGGTCTTCGATTTAGTTAAGGATGGAAAGTCAACAGAAGATCATCCCCATGGGACAGCTGCAAGGAGTAACTGTAGATATTGAAGGCGCGAGCGCATTGGCTGATTTTGAAGTAATAGAAATTGTGGATGATAGCAACACCTACCCTACGCTCCTTGGCATTGATTGGGCTACTGACATGAATGGATTAATCAACTTAATGAAGCGAAAGATGATATTTGAAAAGAAATGCTTCATGTAATAGTACCCCTAGATCTTGTTGAAGGATCTCACTATACTGAACCAGTCCGCGATTACGAGAGCGATGAAGATTTGGACTACATATATAAAATAACAGTGGGAGACAAAGATTGGGTGAATCCAATAGTGGATAGTGAATTACATGGGATCCCAAGAGTTCCTGCACCTTAGACTCAGATGAAGAATTAGAGTGCTGGCAGAATCAGCTACATGAAGTAACTACGTTGAGCTGTAACATGATGACCCGGTCGCTGCGATGTGTGTCGTCAGAGGTAAGAAATATTCCCAGTTATGATGGCTTGAATGATGTGGATGTGTTTTTGGATGCATTTGAGAAGGAAGTACCAGAGAAACAACACTTCCAGGGTTTGGATTGGGCATTGTGCACTACGCCCGTGAGATGATCGGGTACGCACAAGGGTATTTTTTACGATTGGCGTGAGTGTATGAGGATGATGTGAACACACTTTGGGAAGCCAAAGGTATGAGTGACAGAAAATTATGAGGGGAAGGATGATCCACGTGCACACTTGGCCAAATGGGCTAAGGCCTATGGAACGAAGTCCCAACCTGAATGGGTGCACTTGTTTTCACACCTTGGATGTCATCCCGTGAACTGGTACTTGGAGACAAAGCTCCACCATGGCACAAGCAAATGGGATATTCTGCACAAAGGGTTCATAATGATGTTCATCTTCAAAGACAAGTTTGACTGTATTGACGAAGTGCTACAAGAACTTAAAGCAGCAATCTTTAGGATACCGTAGGATCCTTTGGATCTGGTTCAACCCAATTAGACTGCTCAACTGAGCCACACACTTCAATGCTATAACATGACTGCTGAAGAAGAAGACGAGGACCCACGAAAGATTAATATCCCTAAAACTAAGGGTCACCGTGAGGTTGAGGGACCATAGATCGAGAATCTTGTTATAACCGCACCACTGAAAATGAAATAGGTAAATATTGGTATGGAGTCAGAGCCCAAATTCACAAAGATTGGAGATTACTGGGATGTCACGATGGTAGATAAGGTTGCGGAGTTGTTCCACGAATACCAAGATTTGTTCCCTACCAAGTTTATAGAGTTAAAGGGGATAATAGGAGACCTAGGAATTATGAATATCACATTAAAACCTGACGCGAAGACGGTTAAGCAAAGACCTTACCATCTCAATCCGAAGTATAAGGAAAAGGTCCGCTTAGAATTAGATAAGGTGCTCACAGCAGGAATCATTGAGCCGGTAGAAGAATCTAATTGGGTAAGCCCAATGGTGGTACAGGAAAAGAAGCAGAAGGAAGAAATAAGGATATGTGTAGATCTCAGGAAGTTGAATGACGCTTGCATGCATGATCCTTTCTCGACTCCATTCACTGATGAGGTATTGGATAATGTAGGTGGCCAGGAAGCGTACTCCTTCATTGATGGGTTTTCTGGGTACCATCAGATCAAAATCGCACCTGAAGATAGAAGCAAGATGACCTTCACGACTGAATGGGGATGTTTTCAGTACACTGTAATGCCTTTCGGATTGAAGAATGTGCCTGCAATTTTTTCGTGCGTAGTCATTGTTGCTTTCAAAGACTTCATTCATAAGTTTCTGGAGGTGTACTTTGATGACTAAAAAATGCCATGTGGCAAGTTTTTTAATGCTAGATACTTGTCAAAGGTACCAGATTGTGCTCAATCTGAAGAAATGTATGTTTTGTGTTCCTTTTGGGACTCTGTTGGGTCATGTGGTTTGTAGACAGGGACTAATGGTAGATCCTGTGAAGATCGTAGTGATACTTAACTTGGAGGTGCAGAGGACTGTGAAACAGCTGCGTGCAACCTTGGGACATATTGGGTACTATAGGAATTTTATAAAGGGCTATGCCCAGATCATCGTGCCTATGGAGAAGTTGTTGAAAAAGGATTTCACGTTCTATTGGAACGAGGACTTTCAGAAAAGCTTAAATGTGCTAAAAGGAAAAATGGTCACCGCGCCGATTTTAGTCTTCCCAAATTGGAAGGAGTTTTGTGTACATGTAGGCGTGTCATGTATAGCACTAGGAGTAGTACTGACACAGGCCGGTGGAGGATAATTGGACCATCCTATAGCGTTCGTAAGCAGGAGGTTATCCAAGGCTAAGAAGAACTATTCCACCACCGAGCACGAAGGATTATCCATGGTATACGTGCTCCAAACGTTTAGACACTATTTACTGGGTGGACATTTTAAGATTTATATGGATCATTCTGCATTGAAATATCTGGTCAATAAGCCTATGTTGGGGGGGAGAATCTGTAGGTGGTTTTTATTGTTCGAGGAGTATGAATGTGGGACGATACCATCTATCGCACATCGAAATGGGGGAAGAGCCCACTAATCTGGAGGAGGGATTTCCTGACATGTAGCTATTTGTAGTGCACGTCGTGGATGTTCATTTTGAAGACATCATACACTTCCTAACGACAAGAACTGCCCTTGAAGGCTACACCACCCAATAGAAAAAGGAGTTAGTGGTCCGCGTGGTAGACTTTTCTGTCATTGCCAGACATCTGTACAAAATGGGGTTTGATGAAATATTACGATGATATGTATCGGAGTTTGAAAGGAGTAGTATCCTCACAGATGCTCATGGGGGCGTTGTGGGAGGGAATTATGCAGGAAGGGAGACCGCACAGAATATTCTATGCGCAGAGTTGTGGTGGCCAACCCTCCATAAGGATTCAAAAGCTTACTGGAAGGCGTGTGATGTGTGTCAAAGGACTGGTAGGCCATCGCAGAGAGATGAGTTGCCTCTGAACCCACAGATGACGTTACAACCTTTCGAGAAATGGGCAATAGATTTTTTGGGACCCATTCAGCCTCAAGGGAAGAAGACAGGAGCGCGGTACATTATCACCACGACTGAGTATTTGACTCGATGGATGGAGGCACAGCCTATGAAGGACTACATAGGCGCGACCATTGTGAATTTTCTCTTTGAGTATGTACTAACACAATTTGGGTGTCCAAAGATTTTGATGAGTGATCATGGTACGCACTTTTTGAATGAGACGATCAGTGCACTGACGGAGGAATTTTGGGTGTATCACCAAAAAAGCACGCCTTATCACCCACAGGCTAATGGGATGGTGGAAGCTTTCAATAAGGTGTTAGAAAATGCACTAACCAAGGTTTGCAATGCCCAACGAAGTGATTGGGACCTGTGCATACCGTAGTACTATGGGCATATCGAACGACATGCAAAAAGTTGACTGGACAGACACCCTTTAGGCTTGTATATGGTGTTGAAGCAGTGATGCCCATGGAACACATTGTGCCTAGTCTATGCATAGCTACACTCATGGGTATGATGGATCACATAGCCCTGGAAGAGAGGCTCACGCAGCTTGCTGAGCTTGAGGAAGAAAGATTTATGGTTGGATTTCACCAACAGGTCCAAAAGCAGCGCGAAAAAGCATGGCATGATCAGCAAATTAAGTTTCACACCTTTAAGGTAAATGATCTAGTTTTGTTATATGACAGCAAGTTTGATAAATTTACAAGGAAATTCAAAATGCACTGGCTAGGGCCCTAAGTCATTAAGGAGATTACCGATGGTGGAGCAGTTCAGTTGGTTAAATTGAACGGATATCCCATCCCAAGAAAGGTGAATGGCAGTCGATTGAAGCCATACACCAATGATCTGGCCAAGTGACTATATGAAGGTAGCATAGCCTTAGCACTCCAGGAAGCTAAAAGGATGTGCGAAACTATAAACTACACTTCCTGGTTTGGGAACTACGTGATTGGAGGATTGTGCGGAATGAGGAGATGTCACAGGGTTCACAACAACACGAAGTAGGCTGCACTACCCAGGGAGAACTCGTGCAGGTAAACTGGAAAGTGACCATTAAAGTCACTGTTCATGATTTTACAATGAGAATGTAGCCAAATGGAGAGGGCAGCCGGCATTTAAGACAAAATTTATGGGTAAGATCCTTGGAAATCTACCGCCAATCTGACATTAATGAACCTAATGTGGGGGGAACAATCGGATTTGAATTCAAAATGGCCTATAAATTACAGGTGGAGGCCCAACGAAAAACACTTTCCATTTTGAACATTGATTTGGTGAGCTATCAGACGTGCATTATCCACACATTCTTTGAAGAATTTCTTGACTACCCTATGTTTGATCACTTTCCAAAGTCCAATTGCAATTTCATCCGTGATTTTATCCTAGGATCCAAAGTTATGGATTCCGAAGTAGTGATAGCCAAGGGAGTTGTGCCAAACGTTGTTATGGAGGCAGAGGGAGTTGCTCTAGAGGTTGTAGAGGTACTAGCTGAAGTCCCCAAGTCACCACAGATGCCTAGACTGAAGCCTATGCCATTTAAGGAGAGTGTGAAGGATAAGAAGGGCAAGAAGGCTGCGATACCGATGCGCGCATTGCCTAGAAGAAACCCATAAAAGGACAAGCCCACTGCACAGGAAAAGGGAAAAATCATTAACTTGGAGCCAGAGGAGGAAGAAATTGAGGACATCCCGATGGATGATGAGGATTTGGGGATAGAAGTGGAGGAAGTTGAGGTCGAGGGTTCTGACACTATCACTAAGTTTCTCAGGTACGTCCCTCCATGTAAGGGCAAGACCAAGGTGTCAAAGGACATTGACAAAAACAAGGTCTCCTTGGACATACCTCTGCTTCTGGACAAGATTGTCTTTGAAGGACTATGCTTGGGATAGGTTTCACTATTAAAACTAGAAGATTGGGAGTTAGCTGACCATGAGAAGTTCCTGCACTTGGTGATTGGATAGCTAATGCACCGCGTTGTTCACACAACCACCAAGATGACTACATTGAAACCATGGAAGTGGCTCAGGGGAGTAGACAAGGCAGGTCTACTCAACCTGCTATGGGTGTCGCACTACAATCGCACACCCATTACAGTATTGGTCATCAATCAGTTGCTATGCTTGGCGCACGATGGGTGTCTATGGCTAGAGGAGTCGATACCCATCACTGACAGACTAATCCATAGGATCACACGGTTGCCCTATACATGGGAAAATCCGACCATGATGTTTGACGTAAAAGGTGGTCAACAGGCCCTTGTGGAGGCCATGAACGATAAATTCAAGCTCGTGAAGAAACTACGAGGCTATGCCATCTCGAGTATCTGTGATCCTGCGATCAAGGTGGCCACGTAGAATTTGGCAGGAAAATCTATGAGGAAGTGTCGCGCAGGTGAAGTGTCGACACCAGTCATCGCTCTAGTGGCCCAATGTGCTGAAGGAGTCCGGTTTAATTGGGCGTGCTATCTCTGCGGTGAGTTCCTTGTGAACTGCCACGAGGCATAGGAGATCAACATGACCTTCCACTATGTGTGGCTCTTGATGTCCATTGTGTTGGTAGCCTGGGAGCTACCGAAAGACAGTTAATTCCCCTCAGTCGCGTCAGACCTACCAGAATCAGCGAAGTACACTTCACTGTGGCCGACCAAGGATGCTCAGTGCATCAAGGATAGCAATATATTCTGGATATTGATAGAAATGAATATATGCATGGCTATCAATTGCAAACTGTGATTATCGCCAACTATGTTTTCCAAACTGCAGGAATATGTGGATTTCAAGGTAGACTTCCAGTGCGTATCGATCAGGGCACAGAAGGACCTTGAGCAGACGTGGCACGATTTGCCTTACTTGGCAATGAACAACGCGATTGGTGTAGTTCTTGATCGTTGGCTGACAAAGTGGTGCACTGCCACATACTTGGCAGTGGGGTTGAGCAAGACCATCGCGCAACGCAAAAAGGAGGAGCCCAAGCTCAAGATGGCATAGATGGCTGAGAAGAGGAAGAAGGAGGCCACTGCCAAGGCCCAAGCAGAGCGCAATGTCACCCACCAAGTGGAAAAGTAGACACATGAAACAAAGCGTGGATGTGACAAAGGTTCGAGGTCGCCTTCGCCCGAAACAGAGGAAGAAACAGACGAACAAATAGAGTAGCATGGAGCGGACCCAGAGATGACGTCACACTACATCAAACATCCAAGAGAACAAGAAAAAGTGGGGCCATAGAAGAAATCCAAGGCCAGTAAGACGTCGCTAGACCCAATCACCCTCGCAGAGGGAGATTTACATGACATTGGAGACACCATGTGAGATGTCACCGCGGAGGTACTGCAGCAGTTCAAGCAGTAGCAACAGAAACTATTGGGGGCCATCTAGACGGGTCTCTATGAGCTGCAGATCCATGCATCGCAGGCTAGCACGGTTCCCACCGACCTTGCTATCGGTACTTTAGAAGTTGTCAAGATGCTACGTGCGAAGGACTCCCGAGCGATAGTGCTGCCGGATGGAGCACTGACCACAGAAAAAAAAGCGTACAAGCCCACTATTAGCACCCTCAAGGGTGTGGGGTTGAACTTGGCAGCACTTCCTTGTGAGGTGCTCCACCTACTGCAGGATGGAGTGATCATGGAGCTGAGGGCCCGCAAACATTGCACTTTGCAGGTAATTAGTGAGCAGAAGATTAATAATGTGCAGATGGCCCTGCAACAAGACACCATCCTCACTTCCATGGTGGAACTTACCAACACAAATATGTGCATGATTAAGGCCATGAGGGAGGCTTGCTGAATGGTCCCTAAATTGTCCATTCCTGAAGATGCAAAGGCAGATGAACAAGTCTACAAGCTTTCTACAGGGGTGCGTGACACTCGCACAGAATTGGCTAAGGTTTAGCTGGAGTTGAACCTACAGATTACAGATTTACAGTTGAAGGCCCAACCTACAACTCTACTGAAATGAAAGGAACAATGTGCAACCGCTGTCACAGAGGTGATAGTAGCGGTAGACAGTGCAGTAGCAGACTACACACTACTTTTTGAATAGTCGTTCGAGGTCCTGACAAGCCTACAGGAGGATCTTAATGTACAAAAGCTAGAGATAGAGGCGCGAGAACTGAAGCAGCAATATGATGAAGTAAAAGGTATAGCACGCACCATCGCCCTCACACAAAGACTGACAAAGCTGTAGGAGGCCAAAACATTGAAGGAACAGGTAGATGCAGCGCAGCACAAAGAGGCGGTGCTGAAGGCGCACTTGAAGCCCTAGTTGGATGAAGCTTATTCGGTCACGGCCTCCATTGAATGCAATCTTGGTAATTTACAAGCAACTTAGCAGAAGCTTCAAGTTGATAGTTCAGGATGAGTGACAGAGCAGTTGGTTGAAGAAGTGAAGCAGGCAGCCGCATAGTGCACAACCGAGGTTTCCGTCATATAGGTCAAGCTGGGAGGTCTTTGCGCCAAGATCTCCACACCCACAGAGTGACTCGAGGATGAGTCACCATGTTTGTGTTGGGGGCCTATTGGGAACGGGTTCCCCCAAGAGTAGTTTGAGGCAAAATACCCATGTTTTGGGATAATTTTGTAATAAAGTTGTAAATTCTCTGCATTTTGTGGTCGTGGAGCGTGAAGGTGTCAAGAGTCATAAAGGGTTGTCCTCCCTTATTTTGTAAAGTGTCAAGTCGGCTATAAATATCTACCCATGGTCTACAGACCATGGGATTGTATAGAAAGGAGCTAAGTAAGTAAGCTCTAAGTAGTGAAGAGTCAAGAAAAGTAAGGAAGAACGTAGCGAAGTCTAAGTGTTCTTGGGTCTTAGCGTAGGTAGAGGCTCTGCAGCTGAGTGCGCAGAGGCCTCGAGTGGAAGTCCGCAGCTGAGTGTGCGGACCCCTGCAGTTGTGTCCATAGGGCGGATAAAATCTGTATTAAACTGGAAGATATCAATAAAGATAATTATTCTACAAATTCTATGTATTTAGTTCACGTTAATGCATTTGATTATATTGTGTTTTGGGTTTAATTTACAATGTTTATTTAATGCGCAAATATATGTGATTATATCGATTAATTGAATGCAAGTAAGGATATCAGTTTATGTGGAGCTAATTGTGATAGATTAGTAAGATAAGTAAAACACTTGAGATAACTTGGGAACCTATACAATATATTGTCATAGCTGCGCGAAAGTACTGAGACCATGGGTTAGGACTGCAGGAAGGTCAATCATACACCTTCGCGGAGTTACTGGAGGGAAAAATAAAGGGTAGACTGACAGAGCCCTAAGGCTTAATGACCTGTGCAAAACTAGGGGTAGAGGGTATAAATCGACATCACGACCATCTTAGGGTGCAGAAACTTGGTTCCAGCATCCCCCCATACTACTTCGGGTGAGACTTCGGTCCACGCTCCGCGGGATGACACTGGAAGGGCCAGTAGCGTAGGGATTTGTTGGCTAACTAACACTGAACCTGGGTCAGGGCCCACAAAGCCAACAATTTTAAAGCCATTCTCAAAGATATTGATAATGAGTTCAGGAAAAGGAAAAAAAACCAAGTAAATTATAGTGTAGAATTAACTTTAATACCACAGGCATGGCCCCGCTACCAGCAGGCGTCTATAGCCTCGACAAGGATACCTTTTAACCTCATGAAATGCTTGTGTCCCACCTATTAGATATAGATTCAAAGTTATTTAAGAGAATTTAATTTTTATTTTTCAGAAGTTAATTGAAGGCCACTGTCCTAGCTTAGTAACCAGCTAATGACAGTGCCATTTATAGGAACTAACAAGAATGAACAAGCTGGCTTGTGATGATACCTCTTGTCTTCCATCTTCTTCAACTGAAATCCATTACCCTAGCTTGGTGACTAGTGTGGTAATTTCATTCTCCTTAGGACCCATGATCATAGTAGGTTGGCTCATAATGAGACCTCCTATCCCTCAATTAATTTGTTTATGTTGAAAACAAAAACTCTAATTATGATTAACCTCATATAGGTTACTTAATAGGTGGGGAAGCAAATCTACTCCTTAAGAGTGTAGGATGGTGTGAAAAGTTTTTAATTACTACTCTTTACTGGTTGGTCGTGCTACCCTAAAGACTTATTTTAAAAAAGCATCTGAGATAATGACTAAAAATATTCCTTGAGTTGGTCATGCGAGGGTTCTTTATGAAAGCTTATTAGAGTTTTGTAGGCGTGGTCCACCATAGGAGGTTTTTCACTGGTCCCTTCGAAGAGGAACTTGAAAATATTTTCTAGATGATAGTTTGTTAGAATAGGAGAGAAGTATTATATGTAACTTATAACAATACCCTTCACCGACATATTGATCAACAATCAAAGTCACTTTAAAATATGAGGAATTAAGTGTAAAGTTCTTCTAACAAGTCTTACCATGAGAGTGCATAATAATAGAAATTTCAAAAATTGTGCTTTTATGGATTCACAAGTTCAAGAGTGTTGTTATACATATTTATTCATTATTCTCATATTACCCTACCCTATTTTTGAAGAGAAAAATATCACCTTTAAGTGTAGGCGTACTTCCAATGAAGCCATGTGCGTAACAAAATGTTGATTATACTCACACTTAGTTTTAAAGAATAGACTTCAAGACATACCAAAGCATGAGAAACCAATTGCTTCAATTGATATGGTACCAAGAGTTTTTGAATGATGAGGAAATAAGGTGGCTTGATGACTACTCGAAACCAGGATTCAATGCAATCCACATATTTATTATTCTCCCACTGATGCAAGTCTTCCACAGTTTGATAGTCACTCTCTTGGAGGCACAAAGAAACTGGTGAAGGACAAAAGATAAATCCCTCAAGTTCAGGCTCAAATATTTAATTTTCAAATTGACAAGAATGGTTGAGAGAGATTCTAGGGTTTTGAGTTTTAACAACATTTTGAGAACAAGTTCAAATGAAATATTGCTCCTTTGGCAGTCTTTGAATTATATCTTCCTTGGGTAAATTTTT
This sequence comes from Pinus tabuliformis, assembly GCA_031772625.1. Lineage (NCBI taxonomy): Eukaryota > Viridiplantae > Streptophyta > Pinopsida > Pinales > Pinaceae > Pinus > Pinus tabuliformis. The sequence goes on from CM062804.1 coordinate 609,491,903, forward strand.
TGCAGTAATGGGGGAAGTTTTCAAATTCATTCCCTTTCCCAACATGGAAAATGTGACATTTTGTTCGATAGCGGGGAGAATAGGTATTTTAAACTCTTGTGCAACCCGATGGTTTAGATTAGGGTTTAAGGTATGGTTTGGGCTAGGGTTTTGGGTAAGGCTTGAACTAAGCTTTGGATTTGGATTGGGATTAAGTTTTGGACTAGGGTTAGGTCTCGGTTTTGGATTAGGACTAGGGTTAGGTCTAGGGTATGGATTAGAGTATGGACTCAGGTTAAGGTATGGATTAGGATTAGGTATAGGGTATGGATTAGGGTATGGACTAGGGTTAGGGTATGGATTATGGTTTGGGTTAGGACTAGGGTTTGGATTAGGGTATGGACTAAGGTTAGGGTATGGATTAGGGTTAGGATAAGGTTTCACATGTAGCTAAGACCATGGAGGAGGATGAATTGATGGTGTATTGGAAAGAAATTGTGATTGTTGTTTCTGCTCATATGATTAAATTTTCATGGGATATTTCCCTAAAGAGAAGGATCCAAAACAATCTTGAGGCCATGGAGATATCTAGCTCGAGGATGAGGGCCAAGGAGAGGGCCACTGCAGCCATGAATCATGGTGTTTAATTGGAGGAGGATTAAAATTTTTCTGTGAAACTGCAGGATTATAAACATGTTGAGGAGTCTACTCAAGATAATAAACATTATTCCAAGTATCAAATGGTGATGGGTTTTGAGTTATACCTGGTATTCAATTTGATTCCTTACTTGATTTCCTAAGTGCCTTTAGTAATCCTGGTAGTGATGGGCAATTTTCTATTGAATGGTCCTCTTCATAAATTTTTCAAACTTTTAGGTTATTAAGTGGTCACTTTTCAAGGAAGTGTTTATTTCTATAGTTGGCGCAAAAGATAAGCAGCAGTTTGTCATTCTTCTTCTGCTCTTCCTGCAAATCATCTAATTTTGAAATCAAAAATTTAATAATATCATTCTTATGTTCAATCAAAATATTAAATTTTTCACTTGTTAATTCTTCATTGGATGAATTGTATGTCTCTCCAGCAGCATAAAAACTGCTTATTGGATGATTCCTCAAAATACCATTTTCTTGTTTTTAACAAGCCAATTGGTACATTCGTTAACACATGAATAGTGTATATATATATATATATATATATATATATATATATATATATATATATATATATATATATATATATATATATATATAGATATATATATATATAGATATATATATATAGATATATATATATATGTATATATATATATATATATATATATATATATATATATATATATATGTATATGTATATATATGTATATGTATATATGTATATATATATATATATATATATATATATATATATATATATATATATATATATATATATATATATATATATATAGATATATATGTCTATATGTATATATGTATATATGTATATATGTGGGGTGGGGAGTTCTTACAACATCATAGAAAATGAGAAACCTTAAAGCAACAGTGCATAAATGAAATAAATTCAAAGGACATGAAATTGCAAGAGAAACTATGTGAAGGAAAAAATGCAACAGGTCACCAAGGTCAATCCCTAAGCGCCTCCCTAGCAACAGCACCAAAATTTTGGGTGCAGTATTGGGCTTATAAATGTACCAACATTTAATTGTCAATCCGGATAGTTCATGAACTTCGAGACGCAGCACAAGAAATGCCAAAGAGAGTCCCTGGAAACTTGTAAAACAAATTCTAGTATATCTTGCGCATTAATCACGACAATAAATGAAATCCTGCACTAAAAGAGAATTCGAGAAACACTAATCCAAACAATTAAAATCATGCGGGAAATAAAAGACAATCCTGTACTATTTAACAATTCGATAGGAAATTCTAGGTGCGAGCAAATAGAAGGGAAATCAGAACTGGAAACCAAGCAGTGCTGGCACAATATCAAAAAGACTGTAAACAGTGGAATAAATTCAAGAGGAAATCAAAAACCATTCTTCCATCACTAATTCTAATGCATCTACCTCTGTGTAAAATCAACCTAAAAGCATTGGAAAAATTTACTATGTAAATTAACCTATGAAAGAAATGGATTCAATATAGATTCTCTCGCCTTCCTAAAAATAAATCTTGTAAAATTGTCTAGAATTTTAGAGGAAACTACAATGGGAAAGAAGCATCATCATTTTCAAACATAGTGCAATTTCATTTTCATAAATGTCAACTCTACAAGCATCATGATTTAAAATGACAGAAATATATATGTGATCTTTGCTTCTGAGTAACATATGGTTTCTTGTAAGCATATATTGAATGAATGCGTTAATACCTTCAAACCGTGAATCCTCAAGTTGATCTCAAGTTTTGGAATATAAGTTAAATGGATCTAAATCAATTCAATGGTTTCAAGTTGCACATTACAGCTCAAAAAGGCAGAGTGTCAATGCATAAGCTAACCTTGTAAATTCAGATGCTCTGAAGGGACGCAATCCCTATTCGATATAAAGAAATATTTCGAGTGCAAGAACAATTTCTAATGTAGAGAATCAAGTCAATCTTGCATTCGAAAGGAAAACATTGCAGTAGACTTAATAACACCAATTTGAAGAAGGAAAGAGACTGTAAATAATTAAATAAAGTTCACACAGTAAATGATAATTTAAATTTTTTCTAATTTAAGAGATGCATAGCGATGTCAAGCTGGTTTGGCAGAAAACCCAGCCAGCTCGCACCCTCTATGAGTGACTTGGTTCATACAAGAATTAAAGCTATGGGATGCATGAAATAGGTAAACAGAGCATGGTAAGAAATATTTTGATTAACATTTAAAATCATACTATTACATTATGTAGACAAACACTTAACTCCAACAAGCGGGAGAAGCGATCCATAAGCTATGATCTGTGTGATGCTATATTGGGACCAGCTTCTCCTCCCTTCTGCGCATTCCTTATGTGCTTATGTTGTCGATGGATTGACTAACTGACTAACTCCCCTGCTCTAGGTAGTCTCTTAAATTATATATGCATCGAAATACAAAATGGGGCTTTTAACATCCAATCGAAATACAAGAGGGGCAGATTATAAATCTTAAAAAATTTCAAGGAATAAAATTAGTTTTGCAACTGTCGAAATAGGTGAATTGTTCATCTTTTCCTAGAATGGTAATACTGCCGGAAAGTGTGATTTGACTGCTCTCTTCTTCCTTGTGTGTTGATGGAATACTCAAGGTGTATCACTCATAGGAACGATTTTTATCAAAGACTTTAGAATATGAATATCATGTGCTCTACATTCACGGGATTTGCCATCACAACTGTTCGAATGCATTCGAGTCGCTCCACCATGATGGTTTGCATGGGGGATTCTGAAAGCATCTGGGCGTACCATTCTAACTGGATGCTTATATTCCTCCGAAATGAAAACATCAAACCCGCAACCAAATACCGTTTGGGTCCATCTTTCATCATTCTGCATGATCTAAATTCTCGCTTAATGTACAAAAATACCAAATAAAACACCAGTGGCATCAAAATCGCCAATAAAGAAGAAGAACGTTAATATTATATCTTTCCTCTGGATCTTAAGGATAACGTTTTTGGGGATCAGAATGTGCATATGCCAGAAAAGTACACATGTAAGACCTCCACCATACGATTCGTGCTCCTTGTGCAACCTTCCCTCAACATGTTTTGAATAATCTGGAACATCATACAACTGCATATATCTTACACCTTCAGATGCATAAAACTCTGCAGTGCCTTCGAGGAACAACTTTTCAAAACTCTCTGAATAAATTCCAAACATAGTGAACATCCTCAAAAGATGGTTTAGCAAAGTCCTGTCAACCGCTTCTCCTTCTCAATCAATCCCAAAAGGGCAGTAACTATCTTATGCTCAACTTCTATACATAGTGACAAATGCTTGTGGAATAATTGCAATCCCATGTCCCAAAGAGAACGAATAGTTTGTATAACATATGTACAATCAATAAATAGAGCTATGCTTCGAATCATTAGCATTTGATCACAAATATCTTTCCAACATTTTTCAACAAGTGACAGAAATACTATAGGATCATAAGTCTGCCCAACTAAATACTGTAATGTGTCAGCGATATGTGCCTCAGCTTGCTAAAGCCGACTGTAAAGCTTTCCTACCATTTATCATTGACTTTGAAATGTCATCGAAGAATGGTATCTGATGTTGCAGCAGCCAATTCCCTATTTGGAGGCAAACATGATATTAACTTGTTCTAATTTCGGAAAATTATATTGGAGCAGTATACATAACTATGCACATCCTCTAGTGCGAGAACAGGAGTGTAGTCTAGGAATCCTTCAGAGTATAGGCAGCCATAAAAACATGCATGGACTGTACATGCTTGCACTTGAACATGCCTGCACTAGTGCAGGAATCCATTGCACGGTATGGGCAGGTAAATGTAGGTCCATAGCTTGTAAAAAGCATGATCAAATAAATTTTAAACCTACAACAGACAAACCTCTATTAATAATGTTTTAATCTGGTTAAAACAAGTGAAGCAACAAATACTTGCAACAATAATCATTTAACCAACAACAACATGAGAGATTTTGAGTCACAATAAGCCAAAACAGAGGCCCAACGCTCGAATCTTGTGGGCACGAGACTGCGGGGTGGCCACATCTTTACAAGAGCAATCCAAATTCGGCAACACATAACAGACGCTCTTGGAAGGTAAGAGAGTTCCAAATTTTCACCTCCAGGATGCATTGTTATGCCACCTGAGACAAATTTGTGTTCCTTCAAGCAAGCATGCCAAGATTATTTGGGAAGCACAATATAGTTTGGTTGTTGGACATTTTGAGGTAGAGAAAATTGTGGCAGTGTTTTATTGGCCAAACCTTCGATAGGATGTTTGGAAGTACATCAGATCCTACACTGCCTATGCCTTTTCCAAACCGACCATTAATAATCAAGGCCTATACACTCCTCTTCCTACTCCTAGTCAACTTTGGGAATCCATCTCCATTTATTACATGTCAGGCCTTCCTTCTACTAAGCATGGTAATGACTATGTTTTCATGGTCGTTGATATATTCTCTAAGATGGACATTTTGGTGGCCTACAAGAAGAGTATCACAACCAAAGCCACTACTAAGCTCTTCTTTGAACGAGTGTGGGTAAACGTTTGGATCCCAGAGTCCATTATCTCAGATCGGACAGTAGCTTCCTAAGTACATTTTTTTCAAGTCTTTGGTCAATTTTGGATACCAAGCTCACTAAGTCCACAGTTTTCCACCCCCAAAATGATGGCCAAACATAGGTCATGAACAGGATGATCGTACACATTTTGCACATGTACAACTTGAAACATCCACACACATGGGATGAAATCACCCTTTATGTCCAGTAAAGTTACAACAGAGCTCTCCATAGCTCAATTGGCCACAACCCCTTTCAGGTGGGATTGGGATTCCAACCATTATGTCCCATTGATGTGGCCATACCATTTGCATCTACTTTGACAGATTCATTTCATGTCTAGTCCAAAAGTGATGGGGCTAATAGCTTCAATGAGAACATTCATCACATCCTCCAAAAGAAGGTCCATGACATATTGGACAGAGTCAGTGCTAAGTACAAGCAACGACATGATCAGCATTGTGTGCCACACAAGTTCCAGGTGGGCGAAAAATTTTAGCTACATATGTATAAGGAACACCTCACTCAGCCCCACCACAAGCTTCAATCGCTTCGATATGGACCATACACCATCAAGAAAGCTATAGCGGACAATTCCTTCAAGCTCAACATTCCACCATTCCTTGGCCTTCACCCAATATTCAATGTGGATTGCCTTCGACCATACTTTCCACCATTGTTCGACACATCCAACATTGCAAAAAAACTCACACCAACGGAGTTAAACCCAAATTGAATCGAACATGCCACAACTGATCAAATCATGTACATGCGGATCAAGAACACTCGCCAGTAGAATATCCAACTGTATCGAGTTGTCAAAGTTGGCCAACTCCTGCACCAAGGCAAGTGGCTCACAAGGGACCAAGTTCAGCAAAACTTTCCCCATCTCATGGAGGTACTCAATGCAATAGGAACCATTTCTTCCTAAGGGGGGAGGACTGATTCAAGTGGATATTGGTGGCCACCTACCTATTCCTATTCCACAGGCGACGCATCTTCATCCAGCAGCTACTCTGCAGGTGCCACTCCTTTTAAAGTAAAATTTAACTTTGACATTCCCATATTTGAAGGCCATATATATGCAGACACCGTTGATAGATGGTTAAATCGGTTGGAAGGATATTTTTCATTTCGTAACTTTTCGAATCGAGAAAAGATTAATTTTCCACTCCTCAAAGCTACCCCACATGTCAAGGAATGGTGGGAAACCTAATGTGAACAAAAGGATGAGAGGGAATCCTCACTTTTTTCAATTGCACTCACTTAGAATTCTTTCTGATACACCATCAAGGAACAATATTATCCTGTCAAGAGCTATGAAGATAAATACATAAAGTGGACCATGTTGCGGCAGGGAAGGGACCAAGATGTGCCAGAGTTCACAAATGTTTTCCATACCCTTTTCATGAAGCTAGGTATCAAGGATTCTAAGCGGATTTTGGTACTCAAGTGTCATGGTTGTTTACACAAGTACATCCACAATGAGATGGAGTTCCTGGACATCTTCTCGCTTGGCATCACCTATCGATATGTTGTCAAGATCGAGCATAAATTGAAACAGAGAAAATGAGACTTTGAATCTGTGAATCTAAGAAAGGGAAAGGAACCCCCAAACTACAAGAAAAGGACAAAGATAAGGCGGGGCAACTCAAGACAACCCACCAAAGTTGTAAGCAAAGAACAACACCATGAAGACAAAGAAGAACACAGGGAAATCATGTGAGTTCCATAAGAGCCCCACTCACAACACAAGTGAGTGTCAAGCTAAGCAGTCATTGGTGGTTGAGTTGAAGTCTTCTGAATCAGATGCATGTTCTAACTCTGAGTTAAAAATTGACAAGGGGAATGACAAAGGGAAGTAGATTATTGATGCAGAGCCTAGTGCCATTGTTTCCACCACCAAGATCAAGAGGAGGGGGAGCGATTCTTCCACTCACAGATGTGAGTTGATGGTTCTCTGTCGTAGTTCATTATTGATAGCAGGAGCCAAAAGAACCTCATTTCAGTAGAGGTCATGAAGTGGTTGGGCCTATCGACCACACCACACCCACAGTCATACACCAGCTGGTGGCTTCACCAAGGGTGAGATCTCCACGTCAACCAAAAGTGTCACCTTCCCTAGAGCATCAAGCCCTTCACAGATGAGGTACTACGTGATGTTTCTCCTCTTGAATTTTGTGAATTATTATTAAGCTAACCATACTTGTGTAAGAATAATGATGTGTATGAGTCTAGGCATCACATTATTATTATTAGTTTGGGAAATAAGTGCTACAGGATACCAAAGGTAGCACCACCTACCATAATTTCTTTGATCACTACGAAGAAATGCAGTAATATCATTTCTTGAATTGGAAAATTTATTTTCCTTATGATTCACCCTCAAGGCAAGAAGAATATTTTGGCCATGGCCTCCAGATAAGGCTCCTCCACATGGAAGTTGCAGATGGAAAGGGTTGTGGAGGAATATAGGGGCATCTTCACCTCACCCATAGCGGTACCTCTACATTGTCAAGTCAAGCACTCCATCAATATAACCCCATGTGCGCCACTACCCAATGGACCAATCTATTGATGCTTTGTTCTAGAGAATGATGAAATCAAGAATCAGATTCAGGAGTTGTTATAGAAAGGGCAGTTCATCACCATGCGGGAGTCTAACCGTGTTGGTAGAGAAGAAGAATGGTACATGGAGACTCTGTATTGAATATTGAGAAATGAACAAGATAACTATCTGAAACAGGTATCCAATCCCACAGATTGATGACCTTCTAGATGAACTTAATGGGGCAAAATATTTCAGCAATATTGACTTGAAATTTGTCTATCACTAGGTATAGATCGAACCCTCCGATCTGTGGAATATTGCCATCAAATCCAAGGAGGGTCTTTTCGAATGGTTGGTCATGCCTTTCGTGTTGACGAATGCCCCCGCAAATTTCATGAGGCTAATGGACGACATATTATGACCCTTCACCAACTCATTCATTATGGTGTATTTAGATGACATTTTTATCTTCAGCCAGAGTTGGAAAGAGCACCTCAACCATATTCGACAGGTCCTACAAACCCTACGGCAACACAAGATGTGTGCCAATTTGGAGAAATGCACTTTTGGTATGACCCAGGTTCAATATCTGGGGTACATCATTTATGAGTGGTGTTTCCATGTGGACCCATCCAATATACAAGTCATTTTGGATTGGTTAGTCTCAACCACACTAACAGAGCTCACAAGCTTTTTAGGTCTTTCCAACTTCTACCGCAAGTTCGTGTTGGGGTTCTCTCATATCACTTTCCCTTTAGTCAGGTCACCAAGGGAGGAGTGAAAGAAAAGTTATTTTGGTATGAATCCCAAAATAAGGTGTTTGTCTATTTGAAGTACCACCTATACTCTGCACCAGTGCTCACATTACCAAACCTGCAACAACCATTTGAGATTGAGACAGATGCCTCCAACTATGCTATTGTTACAGTTCTTACTATGCAGGGGCATCTAATGACATATCATAGTGAGACACTTTCAGATAGTCTTAAGTATCCCACCTATGACAAAGACATGTATTTCATTGTGCAGGCCTATCGACAATGGAAGCATTACATTATGGGGAAGGAAATGGTCATCCACATAGACCACCAACCCCTATAGTTCATACAGACACAAGAGAAGTTGCAGAATGATTGCCATTAGAAATGGTCCACATACCTGTAATAGTTTCATTTGAACACTAACTACAAGAAGGGTAGCACCAACAATGTTGCAGACTATCTCAACCAACTACCAGTCATGGTGCTGACCATTGTGCTTGAATCTTGTGGACAGGAGACTATGGGGTGGCCACATCTTTACAAGAGCAATCCAAAATTCGGAAACACATACCAGGCGCTCTTGGAAGGCAAGAAAGTTCCAAATTTTCACATCCAAGATGCATTGTCATGCCACCTAGGACACCTCTGTGTTCCTTCAAGCAAGTGTGCCAAGATGATTTTGGAGGCGCACTTCAGTCGATTTGTTATACATTTCAGGGTAGAGAAAATAGTGGCAGTGTTGCAGAAGTATTTTTATTGGCCGAACCTTCGACAGGATGTTGGGAAGTACATCAGATTCTTCACTGCCTATGCTATTTCCAAACTGACCGCGAAGAAGCAAGGCCTATACACTCATCTTCCTACTCCTAGTCGACCTTGGGAGATGGATTACATGTAGGACCTTCCTTCTACTAAGCATGGAAATGACTTTGTTTTCATGGTCATCGATAGATTCTCTAAGATGGCCTTTCTGGCGGCCTAAAGGAAGAGTATCACAGCAGATGCCACTGCTAAGCTCCTCTTTGAATGAGTGTGGGTACACTTTTGGATCCCATAGTCCATTATCTCATATCAAGACAGCAGGTTCCTAAGTACATTTTGGTCAAGTCTTTGGTCAATGTTGGATGCCAAGCTCACTAATTCTATGGCTTTCCACCTTCAAACTGATGGAAAAATAGAAGTTGTCAACAAGATGATCATACACATTTTGTGCATGTACAATTTTAAGCATCCACACACATGGGATGAAAGCCTCCCTTATGTCTAACATAACTAACATAGATCGCTCCATAGCTCAACTAGCCACAACCCCTCTCAAGTGGGATTTTAATTCCATCCACTATGTCCCACTGATGTGGCCATACTATTTGCAGCTACTCAGGCAGATTCGGCTCATGTCCAATTCGAAGTTGATAGGGCTAACAGCTTCATTAAGTGCATTCATCACATCCACCAGCAGGTCCATGATATATTGGACAAAGATAATTCTAATTACAAGCAGTGACATGATTAGCATCGTGTGCGATAGAAGTTCCAAGTGGGCGACAATGTTTGGCTACATCTATAGAAGGAATGTCGTGTTGGGCCCCACAACAAGATTTTCCCACTCCGATACGGGCCATACACTGTCACAAAGGTTATAGGGGACAATTCCTTCAAGCTTAGCATTCCACTATTCCTTGGCTTGCAACCAGTATTCAATGTGGACCACCTTCAGCCACACTTTCCACCATTTCTGGACACATCCGACATAGCAGAACAATTCACACCAACGGAGTTAAACCCAAACTTCATGTACTAGGCCACAATTGATCAGATCAAGGACACTTAAATCAATAACACTCGCCAACTGAGGATCCAACTATATTGGGTCGTCAAAGTTGTCCAAATCCTGCACCAAGGCAAGTGGCTCACTAGGGACCAATTTTAGCAGAAGTTTCCCCATCTCACGGAGGCGCTCAACACAATTGGGACCATTGCTTCCTAAGAGAAGAGGATTGATCCATGTGGATATTGTTGTTCACTACCTATTCCACTTGGACCCCCATCGTTGCTTCTTTTTCAGTTTCCTTAACTGTAGCACAAGTTAATATTTTTGGCAGTTTTTCAAGTACTAAACTTCCAGAGCCGTTTTGAGGGACTAAAGTATGTTTTTAGGGAAAATAGACAGACCATAAAAGTCCCAAAATAATTTATCAAATATTATTTCCTCCTCTTTGAGATCTTAGAAACAAAGTATTATGATAGCCAAACAAAGATCGTATGCCAACATTACGACCCCAGGAAGGTTATGTACCAATTTACCCAAACAGGGCCCACAATTTTGGCGCTTCATCTCCTAGGGTTATTTTTTGGATGTTTAGGGTTTTCCATTGTTTATCAATAATAAATAGGCCTTTGAGTCTCATTGTAACACAATTCATAGGCATTTAGCTGCCACATCTCTTCTCAGAGATAAGCTCCCATCGCCTGAGATAGTTTATTTCCATTTTTGTGTGTAAGCATATTTCAGTTCTTTCATATTAATGAAATGAAGTTTTATTTCTATTGCATCTTTGTGTTTATGTGTATATCTATATTTTTCTGTGTTCTTTCATAAGTATGGATCAGTGGTATGAGACTTGTCTTCTCTTTCTCTCTTTTTCTTTGCATGTCCCCAATGAGGTCAGGGTATAAGGAATTAGGGATCGAACTGGTTGAACCTTTGCAAGAACAACCTCGCAAACCTCGATGGCCTCTAATGGCGGAAGAAAATAAAGACGATGGGGTGGGAGATCCTATCAAAATATTTCTCAAGGAAGCACTCAAGCGACAAAGGAATGAAATGATGGATAACTTTGCCCAGATCCTCCGGTGGCTACCCACAGGTGACACATCTTCATCTAGCAGCCACTCTAGAGTTGCTACTCCTTTTAAGGTACAAGTTAACTTTGACATTCCCATATTTGAAATACAGATAGATGCAGAGATAGTAGATATATCGTTAAATATGTTGGAAGGATATTTTTTAGTTCATGACTTTTCCAATCAGGGAAATATTACTTTTTGACTCCTCAAAGTCGCCCCACATGTCAAGGACTGGTGGGAAGCCTACTATGAACAAAAGAATGCAAGGGAATCCTCACTCTTTTCAATTGCACCCACTTGTAATTCTTTCTAAGACACTATCAAAGAACAATATTACCCTGTCGAGAGATATGAAGATAATTACATAAATTTGACCATGTTGCGGCAGGGAGGGACCAAGATCTATCGTAGTTCACAAATTTTTTCCATAACCTTCGCACAAAGCTGGGTATCAAAGATTTTGAGTTTAATTTGGTACTGAAGTATCACGGTTGTCTACATAAGTACATCTAGGATGAGATGTATTTCCTAGACATATCCTTGCTTGGTGTCACCTATCGATACGGTTTCAAGATCGAGCAGAAATTTAAATAGAAGAAATGAGACTTCGGATATTTGAATCCAAAGAAATGGAAAGGCACCCCCAAACCACACAAAAAATGACAAATACAAGACGGGACGACCCAAGACAACTAACCAAAGTTGTAAGAAAATAACAACACCATGAAGACAAAGAAGGACACGGGGAAATGGTGTGAGTCCCATAAGACCCCCACTCACAACAAAAGTGAGTGTTGAGAAAAGCAGTCACTGGCAGTCGAGTTGAAGGCTTCTGAATCACATGCATGTTATGAGACTGAGTCAAAAACCGACAAGGGGAATGACAAAGGGAAGAAAATTATTGATGCGGAGCCTAGTGCCACCATTTCCACTACCAAGATCTAGAAGGATGAGCCCGAAGATCCATAGGATAGGGAGCAGCTCTTCCACTCACCAATGTGGGTGAAGGGTTCTCTAATGTAGTTCATTGTCGAGAGTGGGATCCAAAATAACCTCATTTAAGAAGAGATTGTGAAGCGGTTGGGCCTACTGACCACACCACACCCGCATCCATATACCGTCGAGTGACTACACCAAGGGTAAGATCTTTGCGTCAGCCAACAGTGTCATCTTCCCTATAGCATCAAGCCCTTCACATATGAGGTATTGTGTGATGTTTCTCCTCTTGAAGTTTGTGATGCATTATTAGGCCAACCACACTTTTGGAAGCAGCATGTTTTTTATGAGTCTAGACCTCGCAATGTTATTATTACTTTGGGAAATAAGTTTTATAGGATACCTGAGGTAGCACTGCCTACTGCCATTTCTTTTATCACTGTGAAGAAATGCAGTAAAATAGTGAAAATTGTTTTCCTTATGATTCGCCATTGGGGAAATTAGAAGATTGTGGCCACAACCTCCATACAAGGCTCCTCCACATGGAAGCAGCAGATGGACAATTTTGTTGAGGCGTACAGGGACATATTCACCTCACCCACAGGGGTGCCTCTACATTATCAAGTCAAGCACTCCATCGATCTGACCCCGGGCATGCCGCTACCCAATGGACCGATCTATCGATGCTTTTTTCTCAAGAATGATGAAATCAAGAGGTAGATTCAGGATTTTTTGCAGAAAGGGAACATCAGGCCAAGTTCGTCACAATGTGGGAGGTCGATCTTGTTGGTACATAAGAAGGACAAGACCTAGAGACTTTGTATCGACTATCATGCACTAAACAAGATCACTGTCCAGAATAGGTATTAAATCCCATGGGTTGATGACCTTCTCAACCAACTCAAGGGGCCCAAATATTTCAGCAAGATTGAATTGAAGTATGGTTATCACCAAGTACCGATCGAACCCTCTGATATGTGGTAGACTACCTTCAATTTCAAGGAGGGTATTTTAGAATGGTTGGTCATGCCTTTAATGTTGACGAATTCCCCTACAACTTTCATGAACTAATGGATGACATCTTGTGACCCTTCACCAACTCATTCATGGTTGTGTATTTGGATGACATTCTGATCTTTATCAAGATTTGGGAAGAGCACCTCCACCATATTAGACAGGTCCCCCAAACCCTGCGGCAACACAAGTTGTGTGCCAATTTGGATAAATGCACTTTTGGTATGACTCAGGTTCAATATATGGGGTACATCATTGATGAGTGGGGTTTGCATGTGCACTGAGCCAAGATGAAATTCATTTGGGATTAGCCATCCCCAACCATGGTAACAAAGCTCCACAACTTTTTGGTTCTTTCCAACTTCTATTGCAGGTTCGTGTTGGGGTTCTCTCATATCACTTTACCTTTGAGTCAAGTCCCTAAGGGAGGAGCAAAATAAAAGTTTTTTTGGTCTGAATCCCAATAGAATATGTTTGTTGATTTGAAGCATAGCCTCTCATCTGCACCAGTATTCACATTACCAGACCTACAAGAACCATTTTAGATTGAGACAGATGCCTCTAACTATGTTATTGGTGTAGTTCTTACTCAACAGGGGCATGCAGTGGAATATCACAGTGAGACACTTTTAGACATAGTCTAAAAGTATCCCACCTATGACAAAGAGATGTATTACACTCTGTAGGTCTACCGAAAATGGAAGCATTATATTCTAAGGAAGGAAACGGTCATCCACACAAACCACCAATCCCTGCAGTACATACAAACATAGGGGAAGTTTCCCATTAGAAACGGTCCACGGGCCTACAACAATTCCATTTGAACATTAAGTACAAGAAGATAATCACCAAATATGTTGCAGACTACCTCAGTTGACCATTGTTCATGGCGTTGACAGATGTGCTCGACTCTTATGGGCATGATACTGTGGGTTTGCAACATCTTTACAAGAGCGATTGAGAATTTGGTAACAAATACAAGACGCTCCTAGAAGGCAATAAAGCTCCAAATTTTCACCCCTAGGATGCACTGTTATGCCACCTAGGACACCTCTATGTTCCTTCAAGTGAGCATGCCAATATGATTTAGGAGGTGCACTATAGTCAGGTTGCTAGACATTGCAGGTAGAGTAAATAGTGGCAGTGTTGCAGAAGTATTTTTATTGGCCGAACCTTCAACAAGATGTTGGGAAATACATCAAATCCTGCACCACCTATGCCATTTCCAAATTGGCAACCATCAAGAAACAAGGCCTATACACTCCCATGCCTACTCCTATTCAACTTTGGGAATCCGTCTCCATGGATTACATGTCGGGCATTCCATCTAATAAGCATGGCAACGAATGCGTTCTCGTGGTCGTCGATAGATTCTCTAAGATGGCCATTCTGTCGGCCTCCAAGAAGAGTATCACAACGGAATCCTCTGTTAAGCTCTTCTTTGAATGAGTGTGGGGACACTTTGGGATCCCGCAATCCATTATCTCATATCGAGACAGCAGGTTCCTAAGTACATTTTGGTCAAGTCTATGGTCAATTTTGAATACCAAGCTCACTAATTATACTGCTTTCCACCCCCAAACTGATGGCCAAATAGAGGTCGTCAATAGGATGATTGTACACATTCTACGCATGTACAACTCGAAGCATCCATGCCCATAGCTACTCATGCAGATTCCACTCATGTTTAGTCTGAAGTTGACAAGGCTAACAACTTCATTTAGCGTGTTGGCTTGTTGGGGCTGACCCAGGTTCAGAGTTGTTTAGCCAAACAAATCCCGATACTACTGGCCCTTTAGGGAACAGTCTGCAGGGTGCGGATTGAGGACTCACCCGAAGTAGTATTGGAGGGTGCTAGAACTAGGTTTTCGCACCTTGGAGATGTCTGATGAGTTCAACTGGTCCGTGATATGTCCCTGCTCACAGGTTGCTTCGCGCACTTTCCCATTCCTCGCGGCCTGATATATCGACTTTCCACAAGCCTACCTAGGGGCTGAGCACTGCTCTCTGCATTATTACCCAAGACCTTTCTTATATTCCAATGTTAGCTAATTATCTTTGCCTACTTGAGTGCTTTAAGTTATACTTAACAACATAAAACATTCATACAGGTGTGCGCAGTAAATAAACAGTATATTTGCAAATTATATCAATCATGCATTAACCCAAGAACAGATACACAGAATTATAACCAAACTTCTCTTTATTGATTCTTTCAATGGTTACAGACTCGACTCACCCTGCACACTCAGTTGCAGACTACTAGGTCTCTACGCACTCAGCTGTAGAGCCTTCTCCTACTCTACGACCCAAAGACACACTTCACACTACGACTCAATCACTTAGACTTCTCATGTTCATCTTCTATTCTCCTCTTCTTTGTTTTACACTTAGAGCCTTGCTCTATTTATACAAGCCCATGGTTCGCGAACCATGGGTAGGTCTATCTAGCTGACATTACATTACAAACTAGGGTGGACAACCCTGCGACTCTATCCTACTTTCACACCCAGCGCCCGCAATTCGCAGAGCTTTACAACAAGATTTGGTCAAAACTTGGGCTTTAAGCCCCAAAATATGCCTTGGGGGGATTCCATGCCCAACAGGCCCCCAACACAAACATTGTGACTCACCCTTAACTCACTCTGTCGGCGCAGCGATCTTTGCGTGGAGTCCCTCCAACTATTCTCGAACTATTGTGAGGTCTGCAGCGCACTGAGCTGCTACTTGCTGGATCTACCGCATACGTTGTTCCAAGACCCCTATGTCAGAACTTCTTTTCTGTAGTTGTGCCGGTATCCCCTGCATTGGTTTATAGTCCCACGCCTTTGTCTGGATCCTTGGGGTGTGAAGACTATGCTTCTACCAATTAGTCAGATAGTCGGGCCACCTGTGTAGGGCTTCAAGCGGCTACCATTCACTTTTCTTGGGAAATGATCTTTATTTAGTTTGACTAGCTATACTGTGCCTCCATCCGTGACCTCCTTAACAACATACGGTCCTAGCCAATACATTCTGAACTTTCCGAAGAATTTATCAAACTTACTGTCATACAGTAGCACCAAATCATTTACCTTGAAGGTGTGCAACTTAATATGGCGATAGTGTCAGACCTTCTCACGTTGTTTTTGTACTTGTTGATGAAAACCAACCAGGAACCATTCCCCCTCGAGTTATTCCAACTGCGCGAGCCTTTCATCCAGGGCTTCATGGTCTGTCATACCTGTGAGCGCTGCTATGCATAGACTAGGTACAATATACTCCATTGGCATGATAACTTCCATGCCATAAACTAACCAGAAAGGTGTCTGTCTTGTCAGTTTCTTGCATGTTGTCCTCTAAGCCCATAGTACTATAGGCATGCGTAGGTACTAATCACTCCACTGCATGTTGCATACTTTGGTTAGTGCAGTCTCTCGTATTTTGTTGAATGCTTCTACTATCCCATTAGCTTGTGGGTGATACAGTGTGATTTTATGATGATGCACCTGGAACTCTTTTGTTAGCACGTTGATGGTTTCGTTCAGGAAATGTGTACCGTGATCACTCATTAAGATTTTCAAACAGCCAAATTAAGTCAACACGTGTTCAAACAAAGACTTCGCTATTGTGCAGTCTTTGATTGGCTGCGCTTCTGCCCAATGCATCAGGTACTCTGTCGTGGTGATAATGTATCGCGCGCCCGTTTTTCCCTGAGGTTTGATAGGTCCTACAAATTCGATTGCCCATTTTTTGAAGGGTTGTAGCGTCATTTGTGGATTCAAAGGCATCTCGTCCCTATGCAATGGTTTACCTATCCTCTGGCATATATCACAGGCCTTACAATGTGCTTTTGAATCCTGGTGAAGGGTTGGCCACCACAACCCTGCGCAGAGAATATTTTGCGCGGTCGCATGTCTTGCATAATGTCCTCCTGCAGCGCCCCCATGTGCTTCCGTGAGGATCTGACTTCGTTCAAATTCAGGTACCTGCCTTCACAGAATCTCATCATTTCCCATTTTGTATAGGTGCCCCGCGATGATAGAAAAATCCACCATGCGCACCACCAATTCCTTCTTTTGTTGAATGGAGTATTCCTTCAGCACAGTCCCTTTTGTCAAAAAGTGGATTATATCTTCAAAGTGTCTATCCGCGACGCGCACGGAAAAGAGTTGTGCGTCAGGTAATCCTCCTCCAAACTAGTAGGTTTCTAGCCCATCTCAATACGCAACAAGTGATCTGGTCCTGCGTTCAAGCGTCTAGGCTTTACCACGACCTCAAAGTCATATTATTGGAACAATAAGAACCACCTACACATGCGCCCCCCCAACACAGGCTTATTCACCAAGTATTTTAGAGTAGAATGGTCTGTATACATCTTGAAATGTCCTCCCAATAAATAGTGCTAGTATTTTTGGAGCGCGTACACCATAACCAACCCCTCGCACTCGGTTGTAGAATAGTTCTTTTCCTCTTTAGACAACCGGCGACTTGCAAATGTGATAGGGTGATCCAAGCCCTCTCCACCCTCTTGGGTGAGAACCACTCCCAGTGCTATACATAACATGTCAACATGGACTTGAAACTCCACATCATATTTTGGGAAGACCAGGATTGGGGCGGAGGCCAATTTCTTTTTTAGTACATCCAGGCTCTTCATGCAATCATCATTCCAACAGAATGTGACATCCTTTTTCAACAGTTTCTCCATTGGCGCGGTGATCTGTGCATAGCTTTTGATGAACTTCCTGCAGTACCCCATATGTCCCAAGGTAACGCGCAACTATTTAACACTTCGCAGTGCTTCCAAATTCAGAATTACTGCAATTTTCATGGGTTCTACCATTAATCCTTGTTTACATGCCACATGTCCCAAAAAGTTCCCAAAGGGAATGAGAAACATACACCTTTTAAGGTTCGGGATGATTTGGTGTCGTCGGCAAGTGTCCAGCATCAAGCGTAAGCTCACTACATGGTGCTTGACTAATCCAAATATATTTCAATCATCACGGGTAGACCTCCAGGAATTTGTGGATATATTCTTTGAAAGCAGCAACAACTATGTGCGAAAAGATGGCTGGCGAGCTCTTTAACCCAAATGGCATGACGGTGTATTGAAAGCATCCTCACTCAGTCGCGAAGGTGGTTTTTCTCTTGGCTTCCAACATAATTTTGATCTGGTGATACCCTGAGAACCCATCAGTGAAAGAATATGCTTCTTGTCCGCCGACATTTTCCAATACTTCATCTGTGAATGAGGTCAGGAATGCGTCGTGTACACAAGCATCATTCAACTTCCTGAGGTCCACGCATATTCTTATCTCGCACTTCTGCTTTTTCTCCTACACTACCATAGGGCTTACCCAATCAGATTCTTCCACCGGCTCAATAATTCCAGCTACAAGCATTATTTCTAGTTCTACGCAGACTTTTTCCTTGTACTTCAGATTCAAGCAGTAAGGCCTCTACTTAACCAGCTTCATGTCGGGTTTTAGGGTGATCTTCATCATCCCTAAATCACAAAAAACCCCTTTAAGTCTGTGATCTTGGTTGGGAATAAGTCTTGGTACTCGCGGAGTAACTCAGCAACCTTATCCATCATGGCATCATCCTAGTAGTCACCAATCGTTGCATACTTTGGTTCAACCTCCGTACCAATGTTTACCTGCTTTTTTTTACCGACACGATAATGTCAGGGTCTTCAATCAATGGCTCTACAGTTGAGTGCACAGAGGCCCAGTAGTCCACAGCTGAGTGCGCAGACCCCTGCAGCTGAGTGTGCAGGGCGAGTTGAGTCTATAAAACTCCAGCGTGCAGCTCAGCTAGGTCGCCCCTTCAGGCTGAAGCACTTCCATTGGCTCCTAGGGTATTTTAAAGATAACTACTTTTACTGCTTGTAGTGCATCATCAACAGTATCCCACCAATGATCCTCAAACATGAAGGTTAATAGGAATCCTTTGTGCAAGACATCCCATTCACTCATGCCATGGCAGAGCTTTGTCTTTATATACCAATTCATGGGTATATACTCCAGGGTGTAATAGAACAGGTGCACCCACTCAGGTTGTGGCTCTTCCCTATAGATATTCATCCATTTTGCGAGGTGCGTACATGGATCATCCCGTCCATCATGCTTGTCTTTCAATCACATCTGAGGCTTCCCAAATCATAAGCGCATCATCCTCCTGCATTCACGCCAGTCCTCAAAACTTCTTTGGTGTGTACCCCACCACATTGTGGGCGTAGAGCGCAGTACCCATTTCAGAGCGCCTAAAAGTTGTTGTTCCGGCACTTCTTTTTCAAAAAAATTTAGGAAAGCATCCACCTCTCCCAACCCATCATACGTAGGCAGGTCTCTTACCTATGTTGCTACGCAGTGCAATGACCTTGTCATCATGTTATGGTTGAGCATGGTTACCTCGTGTAACCGGTTCTTCCATCGTTCTATCTCCTTGTCAGAATTTGAGGTGCAGGAGCTTTCGCATTCTCAAAAGATTCGGCTATCTGCTGTTGGATTTACCAAACCTTGCTCCTGCATTGTTATCTTGTAGATGCAGTCTATATCATCGTCATTGTCATTGTCGCGCACTAGCTCTGTGTAGCGCGATCCTTCCGCAGGGTCTAAAGGTACCACTACGCACAGTGACTTTTTCTCAAAAATCATCTTGTGTGTCTTTAGATTTATCACTCCATTCATGTCAGTGGCCGAATCTATTCCCAGTAGCGCGGGATAGGGATTGCTGTCATCAACAATCTTTATCACTTTGAAATCTGCTAGCGCGCTCACACCTTCGATATCTACTGTGATTCCCTGCAATCTTCCCGTAGGCAGGATATTTTTCTGGTTGACCATTCGCAGTTGGATAGCGAACCATTACAACATAGGAATTCCCATGCGCTCCCATGTCTGCTTTGGCAGGACGTTTGTGTCTGATCTTAGGTCCAGAATCACTTGATCCATCTCATATTCCCCGATTTGTGCGGTCAATCGCATCTCCCTTCCTGTTCATGTCGTGTGCTTCCTTAGCTTCCGGACTGTGCGCGGCTCTCCTTGCGCAGTCCCAACACATCTAGTTATGAGTTCTTGCAGCCCCTTCACATTCTTACTGTCACGTAGCAGCTTCATGCATGTCTCCAAGAATGTAGTGAGCATCGATGGGTCCATTTCCAGCTCCAGTCTGTCTTTACTTCCTAAAGTGGAGGCATCCGTGAAGCTCTTCTTAGCGTCCATGAATGTCTCCTTAGCACGCTCCAAATCAAATTATGGTTCCTTTGTTAGAGCCTTGCGAACCCAGGTACTTTCTTCAAGTTGCTTGCCTTTGTTATCCCCTGTCGTGATACCACTCCGGAGCATGATACTTACATTCAAGTCTTCCTCGCATCGCTTAGACCTCATCATTTGCAAGTTCTGAGTCAGAGGAGGTTGGAGTGCACCTTTATCGCACAACCTCGCTATCAGCGTGGGACAGTCCTCCGTCTCATGATCAAACTATGTACAATATAAGCATGATGGTCTCGTTGGATTTGTATAATCGCGATCATAATGCCCCAGTCCTCCGCAATTATAACATATCAACTGTCTGCGACCTCTTCCTGGTCCCATTCCACCTCGGCCTCGTCTGCGCCCCTAAAATCCAATGCACACCATTCCTGCATTTTGATTGAGGGGTCATGTTTTGGCTTGAACTCTATAGGTCAGAGTCTGATCCATCATCAATTCATAACTTCTATAGGTGCGCTCATCATGGCCTACTGACCTGCAGAAATTACAGCACAACTATTGGTAATTTTGCATATACTTCTGTAACCGATGGCAGTTATTTGTAGCATGCTTCCCTCCTATCTAACAAATCACGCACCATAATGTAGGCATCATGCCTGGTCTAACGTGTGCCTCCGATCTCAATGGCATTGGTCCTCCTCCCGCGAGGTAATTCGTGAACACTAGGCAGTGATCCTTGTCGTGCCCTCGGCCCTTACACTTTACACACCATACCTCATCGTGCACTTCTGGATGAGCCGTCTTGTCTTGTTTCAAACTCTGCATCTCAAGGCACAAGTTCTTCAATTGCACATGAATCTACTGGACTCGCAGGTTAGGATCTTGTATCAGAGTCTCATGCAATCTCATCGCGACCTCCAAAGCGTTAGCCTAAGTGGTTAGCCTTTGTTGTGACAGCGCGTTCTGTAGATGCGGTGTTAACGAGGCTACAAACCATTCGCGTTGTTTCCCATCTGTTAAGGTCATGTTCGCTTCGTGAATTATGCACTTCAATCTACGATTCAACTCCCACGGGGTTTTGCCTAGTAGCATTGAGATTTCCTTGAATCCAATGATTGGCTGTGCCTCCGAATTTAGCCTGCTAAATTCTTTGTTTAGCATAGTCTAGAAATTTGCTATCCCTGCATTCGAATTTTCATTGGAATGCTTAATGTACCAAGTCATCACGCGATCTTGTAGAGCACTGACCAACATTTTCTTCCTTATATTGTCGTCTATGACACCTTGTGCTTCCCATACCGCTTTCACCACAAACCAAAATTGGTCTGGATCTTCATTCCCTACTCCCTTGAACACTGGTAGCTTTATCGTGCGGGTGGCAGAGGTGGTATGGGCAAAGTCGTGGGTGAAGATGGTGAAACTGGTGTTCGTGTGGGTGGGGGTGGTATGCGCAAAATTCTCTACTTTATTAGATTGATTGCACTTATTGATGAAACCTTCGTGAGCTCTTCTCTACCTCCGTGCAGACGTGAAATCAAGGGGTTAGTTTCTAGTTCTGTGCTACCTTCATTTCTGTAGATCCTCCCACTTTGTGTAGCCCGAAACATCAATTTATTCACATAACCCACTTTTCAAACAGTAGAATTTTAATTTAAGTGTTCAAAGATTTAATGTACTTACCTCGTGGTCCCTTGAGGAAGTGTTGCTCTGCCTTGCTATAGCTGACCGAAGTATCTACCGTGAATTCAGTGATGAACCCTCCTATGATTCAATCCAGCTAGTGATCGACAGCACGCACGATCCTATCTTCTGATGCTTCCAGTCCGCGCACCAACTCTGGAGTCCACACAATAGTTTGTCGAGTTTACACCTTCCTTGGCTATCTTCTAGCCTCACGATCCACTCATACAACTCAATATGGAAGGATGCAAAGAAAATTTCATGGATTTCCATATATAAGTAGCAATCTAACCACTCTTCCTTCGATAATCGTGGATTCTTGTTTTCCTGCACCGTGAACTCATGAATCTTTCTATCCAACCGCTCTTCAATTCTTTTCTTGGTCGGGTTCCAATGATACGACATCAGACATATCTATGCAGATCCCGATTTCAGCAACAAAACCATTTGTTGGCTTGTTGGGGCCTGACCCAGGTTTAGAGTTGTTTAGCTAAACAAATCTTGGTACTATTGGCCCTTTTGGCAATAGTCCATGGGTCGTGGACTCAGGTCTCACCCAAAGTAGTATGGGAGGGTGCTAGAACCAGGTTTCCGCAACTTGGAGATGTCTAATGAGTTCGACTGGTCCGAGGTTTGTCCCTGCATGCAGGTTGCTTCGCGCACTTTCCCGTTCCTCGCGCTCTATGTTATTACCCAAGACCTTGCTTATATTCCAATGTTAGCTAATTATCTTTTCCTACTTGAGTGCTTTAAGCTATACTTAACAACATAAACAATTCATACAGGTGTGCACAGTAAATAAATAGTATATTTGAAAATTATATCAATCATGCATTAACCCAAGAACATATACACAAAATTATAACCTAACTTCTCTTTATTGATTCTTTCCATGGTTACAGACTCAACTCACCTTATGCACTCGGCTATAGGGGTCTGTGCACTCAGCTGTGGACTATTAGGCCTCTGCGCACTCAACTACAGAGCCTTCTCCTACTCTACAACCCAAAGACACACTTCACACTACGACTCAATCACTTAGACTTCTCATTCTAATCTTCTATTCTCCTCTTCTCTATTTTACACTTGAAGCCTCACTCTATTTATACAATCCCATAGTCCGCAGACCATGGGTAGGTCTATCCAGCCGACATTACATTACAAACTAGGATAGATAACCCTGTGACTCTATCCTACTTTCGCGCCCCGTGCCCGTTGTTAGAGTCGATCTGGTCAGTCTTCTGTCAAAGATCAAAACTTTTTATGCATTTCATTTTTAGGTGTCCTGCTCCATTCACTCAGCTGCATTCCACTAGGGGCATGCCATGATCTAACGGAGAAGGTCATGCTAGTCATCTCCCCTCATGTTTGGCTCCTGCTGGCTTATGTCTTTGTGTCAAATAATCAAAAAAGTCCATAACAGTCAAGGTCTAGTCCTTTAACAGAAAAAAGTCATTTTTGGTCATTAGGTCTAGGGATTGGTCAATTTGGTCTTTAATATGTCCAGTAAAGCCATGCAGGCCAGAGTGATGCTCTTGCAAAGTAATGATCCACAGAGTTTCATCATCATATTGATAGACTTCAACTATTCTTCAAAACTCTGTTTTGAAGAAAAGTCAAACAGTGTCATTTGTGACAAAATTTTCAAAAAGGGTTGATAGTTGATTTCTTCATGTGCAATCATGGTTTCCATGAGCAGATGCTCTGTCATGCAATCCCTGCAAAAAGTGTCGAAAATTTCATCGTTTGAGCCAAAATTTCAAAGGAAAAGTGAAAATCAGGGTTGTTTTAAAGTCAGTGAAAAAAGTGCCAAACATGACATTAGAAAGGTGGGTTTTTTGAAAAAGTAAATTTAATCATGACCTCCAAGTATTATACACAAGTTTCCATCATAAATCAAACTCTCTGTGCAATCAAGGCATAGGAAAAACGTTGCAAGGTCGAGGAGCGAGCAATTGCGTGGTTTGGAGCAGTTTGGAGGTGATTACAGGGGCGCGGCGCACACAGGCAGGGGTGCGGCACACACAGAACCCGCCCATAATTAAAACTTATAACCAGCGCGGCACACACCCGGAGCGCGGCGCACTGGGCTTTGCGCACTGCACACAGAGACAAAGCACCCAGAACGTGCCAAAACTCCCTCAAATCTTTGGTGAAGCCCCTCTAGTTGCAAGGTAGGCTCTCAAACTCACTTGTGCATCAAACTTGATAAAGATATGGTGGTTTATTGTCGGTGATTGAATGAAAAAACATTTCATAAAGTTAAACACAAGAAGACACCAAAAAACCATTTTGCTAGGGTTGTGCCATTGTGTTGTCGCTTCCAAGGCTTTATTTTTCCTACCCTACCCCTGTTCCTTATTCCCCTATACCATTTTTCCTACTATCACTACCCTAACACTACCAAACTCATATTCCCTTTCCCCTCCTCCTATTGCTCAATAAAAACCCCAAACCCTAACCTATCAAAATACCCAAAATCCCTACAAATCCCTAAACAAAATTCTCCCTATAACCCCTATTCCCATTACATTACTCCCCTCCTAATACTCCCTTGTTTCATTGTCCCCCTTGGTGGCAGATATCAAAACAAAACCCAGCTTCACCATCATCAAAGGGGCAGCCTAAATAAAGTTTATAAACAACAGTCATGGCATCCGAGGTTTCATCAGAGTATGAGGTGGAGACCCACAGTGATCCAGTTTCAGGAGAACAGGCCCCCAGGGGACATCACCGAAGTGGAAAACATGTTAGAGATGAGCCAAAAACCCTCACGGAGTTGCAAGCATGCCCTCTTGCTATGTCATGTTTCCAGCACCTAGCATGTTTTGAATTTTGTCAAAGGGTGGCAAATTTCAGAGTTCATCATGAGTTGGCCCGTCTTTTTGCGCTTCACCTACATGGAGGTCAGCCTATCTTGGCTGGGGTCACTTTCACATTGACACCTGAAGCCATATCAGTGGCAACAGGCATACCAAATGTTGGAGAACAATGGCATAAGAAGAAGAAGGTGGAGAGGCATCATTATGAGCCTTACATTAAGGCTAGTTGTTTGAGTCAGCTCACGAGAGTTTTCCCATTCAGATCTTTGAGAGATGAGTATGCTCCACTCATGAAATTGATCATGAAGTACTTCAGTTGTGAGGGGAGGTTTTCTATCATTTATGCCTATCACATTAGGTTGCTCATGCACTTTACTAGGGTGCGGATGATGAACCTCCCATTTTACAATTGCGGGAACATAGAGAGGATGAAAATTTTCATGCAGCATAAGACCCCTCGGCAGCAGCTCAACAGTGTTTATCACTTTGCTCTTATCCGGATTTTGGTGGATCATCAGTTGGGATTGCAGGGCATTGCTTGGGAGGACTTCATCTCCCATGACTTCTTCAGAACTCCACAGGTAGTATCAGAGGCAGAGCATGAGATAGGTGGTCCTTCACATCAACATGAGCGCCACGAGACCGCTACTATGCTAGTATTCATCACCTATCAGAGAGGCAGTAGACATTTGTTTTCAGCGGCAAAGCGAGTGTTATCTCCACCCGGGGTGGAAGGGGCCTCGCTTCCAACATCAGCATCACAGGAGCAGGGCAAGGGTAAAGAGCCAGTGAAGGAGGAAGGGCCATCAGGTGAACGAGAGACTAAATTCGTTCTCCTCCATGATGATGAGATAGATACAGAACCAACAATGCAGAGCTTACAGAGATCATCCAGGAGCAGCAATCAGTGATTGAGGCCTTATCCCTTGACTTGGAGAGGGCCAAGTGGAACATGAAGTATCTGGAGCAGAGAAACAAACAGCTAGAGGATCGGCAGGCGATTATGGAGCTGAAAAACATTCGTGAGCATCTCCAAGCAACTCAAAGGAGAAGAGTTGAGCTCGCACCATTGGAGCAAGAAATCAATGAGGATCGGGAGGCCAACCTCGAGAGGGTCAACATGCACTTGGAGAGGCTACTGGACAAAGCTGATCAGGACCTTGCTCTACTGAGACACATGGCTTTTCATTACAGGGCACAAAACATGAGCGCCAAGGCCTGAATAAAGAGTTTGAAGTCGAAATTGAGGAAAGCAACAAGAAATGCAAAAGAGGCAAAAGAGAAAGATCGGCTTCAAATCTTGGTTGAGGCTTCCTTGGCCCATCATAACACCCCATAGAGAACCTCCAACCCAAATTTCAAGAAATTTGGGGAATTTTGGTCGCATGACAAATTTTTGGGCAAAACACAGGGTTTTTCTCCCCAGTGGCGCGGCGCTAAAAATAGGGAGCTCCAAATGACAAATGGTTTGCATTTTTGGATTCAGCATGGAAACTCACGACTACCGGTGCTCGTACAAGAAATTTGGGCAAGATATGAGTCTCCAAAAGGTCAAAAACACTCAAAAAATGGCCTCTCTGCCCCTTTTTTGACACACAGGAAGCAGTCTTGGGAGAATGGAGATTTGGAGGGGAAAATGAGCACCAAATTCAAAAATTCCAGTGGGGTTAGAAAGCAGACAAGACAGGATTTTCAACAAGCCCACTTGGGCACATTTTGGACACCTGAAAGTGCCCCAAAACAGGCCCCAAAGTAGTGCGGCACACAGAGGAAAAATTGCCAAATTTGTTTCTGTTTTGCGAATTTTCGATTCGCGACTTCTCCAAGTGGGCCCGCTCATCTACACTTCGGTTTTTTGGCACCAAAGGTGGCATTTAAAGCATTTTCTTTCCAGATGGACTTCTATCCAAGTGGCGAAGGAAGGCAAACGGTCACCCAAGCCAAATGTCATGTTTGTAGCGCTGCACCTGTAGCTGATGGTTGGCTCTTCATCTCCATTTTGTAATGATTCAAGAAACTCCCCAACCCTTGGGCACTCTATCTCTTCATGGCACATTCTATATATTGTATGTAAGCTATTTGCAAAGGGTTGGTTGGCTTGTAACTTCTGGGAGACTGTGGGAAAGAAACTCTGTTTCTTCACTGTGTATTTTTGACAGAGAATTAATGAAAGGCAGCGGCTCTGTTTCATGAGATTCTTGTGGTTGTGAGTCTAGAAAATGTGTATCTTATGTTTTCATATGTATTTCGTTATGTTTCATAATTCAATTCATGTTCATTTCCAGTGAAATTTTCTGAGTGAGATTAGGTAGAATTCAATTTTATTGCTCTGCCTGTGGGAAAATTTCATGTTCAGTGTTCTTCTTCCATTGAAAAGGATTCATGTTTCCTATGCCCTTTTCACACTCCTCAGCAATCTCTCCATTCCACGTTATTCCAAACTAAATTGCTACACTTTCTGCCTGCCTTGATTCATGAAGTAATTTGTGCCTTTGTATTAAATTCTCTGTTCGTTGTTGTCCGTTGGTCCCATACCATCCCAAAAGCTCGGTCATTCATAAAAATTGTTTCTTGTATCCATATTCACTTACTAGCCTAAGATCAATATTGCACTGTAAGTCACCTCAGACCATTTTGCTTATCTATTCACTGAGCGTGACTCGGAGAGAGCCCTCTCCTGTTCTGGTAGGGCTAGCTACCAGACTGAGCGTGGTTTGTGCTTACCCTGATTTTGCCTTCCTTCAGCCTAG
The DNA here is from genome assembly GCA_031772625.1 of Pinus tabuliformis. NCBI lineage: Eukaryota > Viridiplantae > Streptophyta > Pinopsida > Pinales > Pinaceae > Pinus > Pinus tabuliformis. The sequence goes on from CM062804.1 coordinate 609,519,674, forward strand.
GGCAGATTTAGGTGCTAACATAGTGGTGACTCCACTGGGGAGGAAAATGGTTTGCTTGAAGATTGTTTTGCCCCAGTACATCTATCAAGCTCAGATCTGATGGTTGATGGTGAACAACGATCAGACATAAGAAGACGACTGAAATCATTCACCTGGCGACTCCATTCACTGAAGAATCCAGCAATCGGTGCTTCATGGTGACTCCACTGCAGAGAGGTCAGTAGATTTGAGATTTTCAAGATGGATCAGGTTGCAAGAAGATACGCTCCCATGAGCCAAGATCACATTCCAAGCTTTCCAAATAAGATTCTGAAAGTAGATTGGTCAAGGAATTTTCCTATGTTTAAATATGATGGTAAGAAGGACGCTGCTTTACATCTAGTTCGATTTCACATGCATATTCGCAAGTTAAAGGTTGATTTTCCTGAAGATTGCTTAATGAAGATATTCATGGCCACTCTAGAAGGTGAAGCCCAATCTTGGTATGAAAGTTTGCCGCCTGCTTGTATTTACTGTTTAAAGGATTTTCATGCCATGTTCATTGAAAGATATAAAAACTCTTATCCATCATTAAATCTAGTTCATGACTGTTGCAAACATGCTTCTACTTTTATTGAAAGCCTTGAAAAATACTATGAGGATGATAATTTTATGGATGATGAGATCATGGAAGCCCTAGATGAAAATCCCTTTCAGCAGCATAAAGACGATCATGAAAATTTGCAGCATGATCAAGATTGTAGTACGGTGGAAGAGGAAAGAATTTTGTATCTTGACAGTCAACAGGAATTACATGAAATGGATCAGCAGTATGAGGAATATTTATATACACCTTCACTTGAAATTAATGAAGACAATCACTGTTTGAGCGAAAGGAAACAAAAGGTCTTATCTCCTTTGTCTGAAGACGAGATAGGTAAACTCTTGCACGGTTATGTTCCAGCTCAAGCTAAAGCGGATTTGCAGTGCACTCATGGTCAAGAAAGTGTTGGCGAAACTTCTTCCTCTTTTGAAAAGGATGACAGTCTGGTGAACAACTTTATAGATCAGCAGGTTGAAGAATTCCATATGGCTGAAAGTGATGAAAGAAAAAGTGTCGTTTCAAATCTGTCCATAGAAGAAGACAGCATGCAGGGAAGTCCAATTCTATTTTTAGAATGTGATAACGTTAAGTCAACCCTTTCAGATCCAGATTCGGATTATGGTGAACAAGAAAACCTTGTACTAAGTCCCATGAAAGAGAAATCTGCTGTTGAAATCATCTGGGATGAAGAAGCTAGAGTTTTGGATCTGAATGTTCTCATGTCAGCAGAACACAGTCTTCATGAAGAGGTAATCCAGTCAGCTCATGAACAACAAGATGAGATCTTTGCTCAAGAAGGTGAAAGAGTTCCTCTGGATGAATTTATGGTAGATGATAGAAATGTCAGTGTTAGGTTTCAAAAAACATCTGAAGTTTCTTTTCTCATGATTGATGAATGTGATGAATGTAATGAGAATCTGGCTGTCATATCATGTCAAGATGATCAGAAATATATTCAGACTATAGCCGAACAGACCATTATGGATTCCATTTCAGATTCTTCTTCATATGTTTCATGTTTTGAAACGTTCTTTGAAGAGGAAATCTGCTCATCTACTTGTTCAGAATTTTTTGAAGACCAGGAATGTGTTCTTATTTATAAAGAAAAACCAGAAGCAAGTGAAAAGGACATCTTGTTTTCTCAGCAGAAGGCGGCAATGGAAAATCTTCATGTTTTTCAAGATCCTCTGGAAAGTTTGTTGCAGCCAGTAGTGAAGGCGATTATTGTAGTGTTCAGTGATGAAGGAGATCATGGTAAATTAGCTTTTTGGAGACCCAGTTACCAGTATCTGTTGTTGACCAGAAGATCTAATCTGGAGAATCAATCAAGAAGGCATCTACTTGATTGGTTACATTGGAAGACACATTACACATGATTGTACATATTTCATTAAGTACACAGGTGGCTGTCATCATGATTTGAAACCCTCGAATCTTGATGGACTGCTGCACTGTCTAGCTCTTCCAGAGATCTGCTGTTCTTGGCACCTCCAAGGAGCTACCATCCCCCCATTGGAGCCAATGTTAGAGTCGGTCTGGTCAGTCCTCCATCAGAGATCAAAACTCTTTATGCGTTTCATTTTTAGGTGTCCCGATCCATTCACTCAGCTGCATTCCACTAGGGGCATGCCATGATCTAACGGAGAAGGTCATGCTAGTCATCTCCCCTCATGTCTGGCTCCTGATGGCTTATGTCTTTGTGTCAAATAATCAAAAAAGTCCATAATAGTCAAGGTCTGGTCCTTTAATAGACAAAAGTCATTTTTGGTCATTAGGTCTAGGGATTGATCAATTTGGTCTTTAATATGTCCGGTAAAGCCATGCAGGCTAAAGTGATGCTCTTGAAAAGTAATGATCCGCAGAGTTTCATCATCATATTGATAGACTTCGACTGTTCTTCAAAACTCTGTTTTGAAGAAAAGTCAAACAGTGTCATTTGTGACAAAATTTTCAAAAAGGCTCGACAGTTGATTTCTTTAGGTGCAATCATGGTTTCCGTGACCATATGCTCTGTCATGCAATCCCTGCAAAAAGTGTCGAAAATTTCATCTTTTGAGCCAAAATTTCAGAGGAAAAGTGAAAATCAGGGTTGTTTTAAAGTAAGTGAAAAAAGTGCCAAACATGACATTAGAAAGGTGGGTTTTTTGAAAAAGTAAATTTAATCATGACCTCCAAGTCTTATACACAAGTTTCCATCACAAATCAAACTCATTGTGAAATCAAGGCATAGGAAAAACGTTGCAAGGTCGAGGAGCGAGCAATTGCGTGGTTTGGAGCAGTTTGGAGGTGATTACATGGGTGTGGCGCACACAGAACCCGCCCACAGTTCAAACTTATAACCAGCGCGGTGCACACTCAGAGTGTGGCGCACACCCAGAGTGCGGCGCACTGGGCTTTGCGCGCAGCGCACAGAGACAAAGCGCCCAGAACGTGCCAAAACTCCCTCAAATCTTTGGTGAAGCCCCTCTAGTTGCAAGGTAGGCTCTCAAACTCACTTGTGCATCAAATTTGATAAAGATATGGTGGTTTATTGCCGGTGATTGAATGCAAAAACATTTCATAAAGTTAAACACAAGAAGACACCAAAAAACCATTTTGCTAGGGTTGTGCCATTGTATTGTCGCTGCCAAGGCTTTATTTTTCCTACCCTACCCCTGTTCCTTATTCCCCTATACCATTTTTCCTACTATCACTACCTTAACACTACCAAACTCATATTCCCTTTCCCCTCCTCCTATTGCTCAATAAAAACCACAAACCCTAACCTATCAAAATCCCTACAAATCCCTAAACAAAATTCTCCCTATAACCCCTATTCCCATTACATTACTCCCCTCCTAATACTCCCTTGTTTCATTGTCCCCCTTGGTGGCAGATATCAAAAGAACACCCAGCTTCACCATCATCAAAGGGGCAGCCTAAACACAGTTTATAAACAGTAGTCATGGAATCCGAGGTTTCATCAGAGTATGAGGTGTAAACCCACAGTGATACAACTTCAGGAGAACAGGCCCCTAGGGGACATCACCGGAGTGGCAAACATGTTAGATATGGACCAAACACCCTCACGGAGTTGCAGGCATGCCCTCTTGCTATGTCATGTTTCCAGCACCTAGCATGTTTTGAATTTTTTTAAAGGGTGGCAAATGTCAGAGTTCATCATGAGTTGGCCCGTCTTTTTGCGCTTCACCTACATGGAGGTCAGTCTATCTTGGCTAGGGTCACTTTCACATTGACACCCAAAGCCATATCAATGGCAACAGGCATACCAAATTTTGGAGAACAGTGGCATAAGAAGAAGGTGGAGAGGCATCATTATGAGCCTTACATTAAGGCCAGTTGTTTGAGTCAGCTCACAAGAGTTTTCCCTTTCAGATTTTTGAGAGATGAGTATGCTCCGCTCATGAAATTGATCATGAAGTACTTCAGTTGTGAGGGGAGGTTTTCTCGCCTTTATGCCTATCAAATTAGGTTGCTCATGCACTTTACCAGGGTGCGGATGATGAACCTCCCATTTTTCATTTGTGGGAACATAGAGAGGATGAAAAATTTCATGCAGCATAAGACCCCTCAGCAGCAGCTCAACAGTGTTTATCACTTTGCTCTTATCCGGATTTTGGTGGATCATCGGTTGGGATTGTAGGGCATTACTTGGGAGGACTTCATCTCCCGTGACTTCTTCAGCACTCCACAGGTAGTATCAGAGGCAGAGCATGAGATAGGTGGTCCTTCACATCAACATGAGCGCCACAAGACCGCTACTATGCCAGTATTCATCACCTATCAGAGAGGCAGTAGACATTTGTTTGCAGCGGCAAAGCAAGTGTTATCTCCACCCGAGGTGGAAGGGGCCTCGCTTCTGACATCAGCATCATAGGAGCAGGGCAAGGGTAAGGAGCTAGTGCAGGAGGAAGGGCCATCAGGTGAACGAGAGACTGAATTCGTTCTCCTCCATGATGATGAGACAGATACAGAACCAACAAATGCAGAGCTTACAGAGATCATCCAGGAGTAGCAATCAGTGATTGAGGCCTTATACCTTGACTTGGAGAGGGCCAAATGGAACATGAAGTATCTGGAGCAGATAAACAAATAGCTAGAGGATCGGTAGGCGATTATGGAGCTGCAAAGCATTCGTGAGCATCGCCAAGCAGCTCAAAGGAGAAGAGTTGAGCTCGCATCATTGGAGCAAGAAATCAATGAGGATCAGGAGGCCAACCTCGAGAGGATCAACATGCACTTGGAGAGGTTGCTGGACAAGGCTGATCAGGACCTTGCTCTACTGAGGCACATGGATTTTCATTACAGGGCACGAAACATGAGCGCCAAGGCCCGAATAAAGAGTTTGAAGGCGAAATTGAGGAAAGCAAAAAGAAATGCAAAAGAGGCAAAAGAGAAATATCGGCTTCGAATCTTGGCTAAGGCTTCCTTGGCCCATCATAACACCCCATAGAGAACCTCCAGCCCAAATTTCAAGAAATTTGGGGAATTTTGGCCACATGACAAATTTTTGGGCAAAAAACAGGGTTTTTCTCCCTGTGGCGCGGCGCTAAAAATCGGGAGCTCCAAATGAGGAATGGTTTGCATTTTTGGATTCATCATGGAAATCACGACTACCGGTGCTCGGAAAAGAAATTTTGGCAAGATATGAGTCTCCAAAAGGTCAAAAACACCCAAACAAATGGCCTCTCTACCCCTTTTTTGACACACAGGAAGAAGTCTTGGGAGAATGGAGATTTGGAGGGGAAAATGAGCACCAAATTCAAAAATTCTAGTGGGGTTAGAAAGTAGACAAGAGAGGCTTTCCAACAAGCCCACTTGGGCACATTTTTGACACCTGCAAGTGCCCCAAAATAGGCCCCAAAGTAGCGCGGCGCACAGAGGAAAAATTGCCAAATTTGTTTCTATTTCGTGAATTTTCAATTCGCGACTTCTCCAAGTGGGCCCGCTCATCTACACTTCGGTTTTTTGGCACCAAAGGCGGAATTTAAAGAATTTTCTTTCCAGATGGACTTCTATCCAAGTGGCAAAGGAAGGCAAATGGTCACCCAAGCCAAATGTCATGTTTGTAGCACTGCACCTGTCGCTGATGGTTAGCTCTTCATCTCCATTTTGTAATGATTCGAGTAACTCCCCAACCCTTGGGCGTTCTATCTCTTCATGGCACATTCTATATATTGTATGTAAGATATTTGCAAAGGGTTGGTTGGCTTGTAACTTCTAGGAGACTGTGGGAAAGAAACTCTGTTTCTTCACTGTGTATTTTTGACAGAGAATTAATGAAAGGCAGCAGCTCTATTTCATGAGATTCTTGTGGTTGTGAGTCTAGCAAATGTGTCTCTTATGTTTTCATATGTATTTCGTTATGTTTCATAATTCAATTCATGTTCATTTCCAGTGAAATTTTCTAATTGAGATTAGGTAGAATTCAATTTTATTGCTCTACCTATGGGAAAATTTCATGTTCAGTGTTCTTCTTCCATTGAAAAGGGTTCATGTTTCCTATGCCCTTTTCACACTCCTCAGCAATCTCTCTATTCCACCATATTCCAAACTAAATTGCTACACTTTCCACCTACCTTGCCTCACGAAGTAATCTGTGCCTTTGTATTAAATTCTCTGTTCATTGCTGTCCGTTGGTCCCATACCATCCCAGAAGCTCGGTCATTCATAAAAATTGTTTCTTGTATCCATATTCACTTACTAGCCTAAGATAAATATTGCACTGTAAGTCACCTCAGACCATTTTTCTTATCTATTCACTGAGCGTGACTCGGAGAGAGCCCTCTCCTGTTCTGGTAGGGCTAGCTACTAGACTGAGCGTGGTTTGTGGTTACCCTGATTTTGCCTTCCTTCAGCCTAGGGCAGATTTAGGTGCTAACATAGTGGCGACTCCACTGGGGAGGAAAATGGTTTGCTTGAAGATTGTTTTGCCCCAGCACATCTATCAAGCTCAGATCTAATGGTTGATGGTGAACAATGATCAAACATAAGAAGACAGCTGAAATCATTCACCTGGCGACTCCATTCACTGAAGAATCCAGCAATCGGTGGTTCATGGTGACTCCACTACAGAGAGGTCAGTAGCTTTGAGATTTTCAAGATGGATTGGGTTGCAAGAAGATACGCTCCCATGAGCTGAGATCACATTCCAGGCTTTCCAAATAAGATTTCGAAAGTAGATTGGTCAAGGAATTTGCCTACGTTTAAAGATGATGGTGAGAAGGACGCTGCTTTACATCTAGTTCGATTTCACATGCATATTCGCAAGTTAAAGGTTGATTTTCCTGAAGATTGCTTAATGAAGATATTCATGGCCACTCTAGAAGGTGAAGCCCAATCTTGGTATGAAAGTTTGCTGCTTGCTTGTATTTACTGTTTAAAGGATTTTCATGCCATGTTCATTGAAGGATATAAAGACTCTTATCCATCATTAAATCTAGTTCATGACTATTGCAAACATGCTTCTACTTTTATTGAAAGCCTTGAAAAATACTATGAGGATGATAATTTTATGGATGATGAGATCATGGAAGCCCTGGATGAAAATCCCTTTCAGCAGCGTAAAGATGATCATGAAAATTTGCAGCATGATCAAGATTGTAGTACGATGGAAGAGGAAAGAATTTTGCATCTTGATAGTCAACAGGAATTACATGAAATGGATCAGCAGTATGAGGAATATTTATATACACCTTCACTTGAAATTAATGAAGACAACCACTGTTTGAGCAAAAGGAAACAAAAGGTCTTATCTCCTTTGTCTGAAGACGAGATAGGTAAACTCTTGCACGGTTATGTTCCAGCTCAAGCTAAAGCGGATTTGCAGTGCACTCATGGTCAAGAAAGTGTTGGCGAAACTTCATCCTCTTTTGAAAAGGATAACAGTCCGGTGAACAGCTTTATAGATCAGCAGGTTGAAGAATTCCATATGGCTGAAAGTGATGAAAGAAAAAGTGTCGTTTCAAATCTATCCATCGAAGAAGACAGCATGCAGGGAAGTCCAATTCTACTTTCAGAATGTGATAACGTTAAGTCAACCCTTTCAGATCCAGATTCTGATTATGGTGAACAAGAAAACCTTGTACTAAGTCCCATGAAAGAGAACTCTGCTGCTGAAATCATCTGGGATGAAGAAGCTAGAGTTTTGGATCCGAATATTCTCATGTCAGCAGAACACAGTCTTCATGAAGAGGTAATCTAGTCAGCTCATGAACAGCAAGATGAGATCTTTGCTCAAGCAAGTGAAAGAGTTCCTCTGGATGAATTTATGGTAGATGATAGAAATGTTAGTGTTAGGTTTCAAAAAACATCTGAAGTTTCTTTTCTCATGATTGATGAATGTAATGAGAATCTGGTTGTCATATCATGTCAAGATGATCAAAAATATATTCAGACTATAGCCGACCAGACCATTATGGATTCCATTTCAGATTCTTCTTCATATGTTTCATGTTTTGAAACATTCTTTGAAGAGGAAATCTGCTCATCTACTTGTTCATAATTTTTTGAAGACTAGGAGCGTGCTCTTATTTATAAAGAAAAACCAGAAGCAAGTGAAAATAACATCTTGTTTTCTCAGCAAAAGGTGGCAATAGCAAATCTTCATGTTTTTCAAGATCCTCTGGCAAGTTTGTTGCAGCCAGCAGTGAAGGCGATTATTGTAGTGTTCAGTGATGAAGGAGATCATGGTAAATTAGCTTTTTGGAGACCCAGTTACCAGTATCTGTTGTTGACCAGAAGATCTGATCTCGAGAATCAATCAAGAAGGCATTTGCTTGATTGGTTACATTGGAAGACACATTACACATGATTGTACATATTGCATTAAGTACACAGGTGGTTGTCATCATGATTTGAAACCCTCGAATCTTGATGGACTGCTGCCATTGAATAAGTTTTGTCAATTCTTGTTTTAGTTAAGTCAGTCATGAGTCATTTCCTTTTGCATTGAGTCGGTTTTTTCAGTCATGTTGGTTTCATAATTAAGTCGGTTTAAGTCAAATTTCAGTCAATAAATGAGTCGAAGGCTTGTGTTGTTTGTCGAAATAATGACTCCATAGCCCAATGGACGAAGGCACTGTCTAGCTCTTCCAGAGATCTACTGTTCTTGGCACCTCCAAGGAGCTACCATCCCCCCATTGGAGCCAATGTTAGAGTCGGTCTGGTCAGTCCTCTGTAAGAGATCAAAACTCTTTATGCATTTCATTTTTAGGTGTCCCGCTCCATTCACTCAACTGCATTCCGCTAGGGGCATGCCATGATCTGACGGAGAAGGTCATGCTAGTCATCTCCCCTCATGTCTGGCTCCTTCTGGCTTATGTCTTTGTGTCAAATAATAAAAAAAGTCCATAACAGTCAAGGTCTGGTCCTTTAACAGACAAAAGTCATTTTTGGTCATTAGATCTAGGGATTGATCAATTTGGTCTTTAATATGTCTGGTAAAGCCATGTAGGCTAGAGTGATGCTCTTGCAAAGTAATGATCCGCAGAGTTTCATCATCATATTGATAGACTTCGACTATTCTTCAAAACTCTGTTTTGACGAAAAGTCAAACAGTGTCATTTGTGACAAAATTTTCAAAAAGGGTCGACAGTTGATTTCTTTAGGTGCAATCATGGTTTCCGTGACCATATGCTCTGTCATGCAATCCCTGCAAAAATTGTCAAAAATTTCATCGTTTGAGCCAAAATTTCAAAGCAAAAGTGAAAATCAGGGTTGTTTTAAAGTCAGTGAAAAAAGTGCCAAACATGACATTAGAAAGGTGGGTCTTTTGAAAAAGTAAATTTAATCATGACCTCCAAGTCTTATACACAAGTTTCCATCACAAATCAAACTCATTGTGCAATCAAGGCATAGGAAAAATGTTGCAAGGTCGAGGAGCGAGCAATTGCGTGGTTTGGAGCAGTTTGGAGGTGATTACAGGGGCGTGGCGCACACAGGCAGGGGCACGGTGCACACACAGGGCGCGGCGCACACAGAACCTGCCCACAGTTCAAACTTATAACCAGCGCGGCGCACACCCGGAGTGCGGTGCACTGGGCTTTGCGCGCGGCTTACAGAGACAAAGCGCCCAGAACGTGCCAAAACTCCCTCAAATCTTTGGTGAAGCCCCTCTAGTTGCAAGGTTGGCTCTCAAACTCACTTGTGCATCAAATTTGATAAAGATATGGTGGTTTATTGATGGTGATTGAATGCAAAAACATTTTATAAAGTTAAACACAAGAAGACACCAAAAAACCATTTTTCTAGGGTTGTGCCATTGTGTTGTCACTGCCAAGGCTTTATTTTTCCTACCCTACCCTGTTCCTTATTCCCCTATACCATTTTTCCTACTATCACTAACCTAACACTACCAAACTCATATTCCCTTCCCCTCCTCCTATTGCTCAATAAAAACCACAAACCCTAACCTATCAAAATACCCAAAATCCCTACAAATCCCTAAACAAAATTCTCCCTATAACCCCTATTCCCATTACATTACTCCCCTCCTAATACTCCCTTGTTTCATTGTCCCCCTTGGTGGCAAACATCAAAACAACACCCAGCTTCACCATCATCAAAGGGGAAGCCTAAATACAGTTTATAAATAGCATTCATGGCATTCGAGGTTTCATCAAAGTATGAGGTGGAGACCCACAGTGATACAACTTCAGGAGAACAGGCCCCCAGGGGACATCACAGGAGTGGCAAACATGTTAGAGATGAGCCAAACACCCTCACGGAGTTGCAGGCATGCCCTCTTGCTATGTCATGTTTCCAGCACCTAGCGTGTTTTGAATTTTTTCAAAGGGTGGCAAATGTCAGAGTTCATCATGAGTTGGCCCATCTTTTTGCGCTTCACCTACATGGAGGTCAGTCTATCTTGGCTGGGGTCACTTTCACATTGACACCTGAAGCCATATCAGTGGTAATAGGCATACCAAATGTTGGAGAATAGTGGCATAAGAAGAAGAAGGTGGAGAGGCATCATTATGAGCCTTACATTAAGTCCAGTTGTTTGAGTCAGCTCACGAGAGTTTTCCCATTCAGATTTTTGAGAGATGAAAATGCTCCGCTCATGAAATTGATCATGAACTACTTCAGTTGTGAGGGGAGGTTTTCTCGCCTTTATGCCTATCACATTAGGTTGCTCATGCACTTTACTAGGGTGCGGATGATGAACCTCCCATTTTTCATTTGTGGGAACATAGAGAGGATGAAAAATTTCATGCAGCATAAGACCCCTCGGCAGCAGCTCAACAGTGTTTATCACTTTGCTCTTATCCGGATTTTGGCGGATCATCAGTTGGGATTGTAGGGTATTGCTTGGGAGGACTTCATCTCCTGTGACTTCTTCAGCACTCTACAGGTAGTATCAGAAGCAGAGCATGAGATAGGTGGTCCTTCACATCAACATTAGCGCCACGAGACCGCTACTATGCCAGTATTCATCACCTATCAAAGAGGCAGTAGACATTTTTTTGTAGCGGCAAAGCAAGTGTTATCTCCACCCGGGGTGGAAGGGGCCTCGCTTCCAACATCAGCATCACAAGAGCAGGGCAAGGGTAAGGAGCTAATGCAGGAGGAAGGGCCATCAGGTGAACGAGTGACCAAATTCGTTCTCCTCCATGATGATGAGACGGATACAGAACCAACAAATGCAGAGCTTACAGAGATCATCCAGGAGCAGCAATCAGTGATTGAGGCCTTATCCCTTGACTTTGAGAGGGCCAAGTGGAACATGAAGTACCTGGAGCAGAGAAACAAACAGCTAGAGCATAGGCAGGCGATTATGGAGCTGCAAAACATTCGTGAGCATCGCCAAGCTTCTCAAAGGAGAAGAGTTGAGCTCACATCATTGGAGCAAGAAATCAATGAGGATCGGGAGGCCAACCACGAGAGGGTCAACATGCACATGGAGAGGCTGCTGGACAAGGCCTATCAGGACCTTGCTCTATTGAGACACATGGCTTTTCGTTACAGGGCATGAAACATGAGCGCCAAGGCCCGAATAAAGAGTTTGAAGGCGAAATTGAGGACAGCAACAAGAAAGGAAAAAGAGGCAAAAGAGCAAGATCGGCTTCGAATCTTGGCTAAGGCTTCCTTTGCCCATCATAACACCCCATAGAGAACCTCCAGCCCAGATTTCAAGAAATTTGGGGAATTTTGGTCACATGACAAATTTTTGGGCAAAACAGAGGGTTTTTCTCCCAGCGGCACGGCGCTAAAAATCAGGAGCTCCAAATGAGGAATGGTTTGCATTTTTGGATTAATCATGGAAAATCACGACTACTGGTGCTTGGACAAGAAATTTGGGCAAGATATGAGTCTCCAAAAGGTCAAAAACACCCAAAAAATGGCCTCTCTGCCCCTTTTTTGACACACAGGAAGAAGTCTTGGGAGAATGGAGATTTGGAGGGGCAAATGAGCACCAAATTCAAAAGTTCCAGTGGGGTTAGAAAGTAGACAGGAAAGGCTTTCCAAAAATCCCACTTGGGCACATTTTGGATACCTAAAAGTGCCCCAAAACAAGCCCCAAAGTAGTGTGCGCACAGATAAAATGGCACGGCGCGCAGAGGAAAAATTGCCAAATTTGCTTCCGTTTCGCGAATTTTCGATTCGCGACTTCTCCAAGTGGGCCCGCTCATCTACACTTCGGTTTTTTGGCACCAAAGGTGGAATTTAAAGCATTTTCTTTCCAGATGGACTTCTATCCAAGTGGCGAAGGAAGGCAAACGGTCACCCAAGCCAAATGTCATGTTTGTAGCGCTGCACCTGTAGCTGATGGTTGGCTCTTCATCTCCATTTTGTAATGATTCAAGTAACTCCCCAACCCTTGGGCATTCTATCTCTTCATGGCACATTCTATATATTGTATGTAAGCTATTTGCAAAGGGTTGGTTGGCTTGTAACTTCTGGGAGACTGTGGGAAAGAAACTCTGTTTCTTCACTGTGTATTTTTGACAGAGAATTAATGAAAGGCAGCGGCTCTGTTTCATGAGATTCTTGTGGTTGTGAGTCTAGCAAATGTGTCTCTTATGTTTTCATATGTATTTCGTTATGTTTCATAATTCAATTCATGTTCATTTCCAGTGAAATTTTCTGAGTGAGATTAGGTAGAATTCAATTTTATTGCTCTGCCTGTGGGAAAATTTCATGTTCAGTGTTCTTCTTCCGTTGAAAAGGATTCATGTTTCCTATGCCCTTTTCACACTCCTCAGCAATCCCTCTGTTCCACGTTATTCCAAACTAAATTGCTACACTTTCCGCCTGCCTTGCGTCACGAAGTAATCTGTGCCTTTGTATTAAATTCTTTGTTCGTTGATGTCCGTTGGTCCCATACCATCCCAAAAGCTCGGTCATTCATAAAAATTGTTTCTTGTATCCATATTCACTTACTAGCCTAAGATCAATATTTCATTGTAAGTCACCTTAGACCATTTTGCTTATCTATTAATTGAGCATGAATCGGAGAGAGCCCTCTCCTGTTCTGGTAGGGCTAGCTACCAAACTAAGCGTGGTTTTTGGTTACCCTGAATTTTTCCTTCCTTCAGCCTAGGGCAGATTTAGGTGCTAACACCCGCGATTCGCAGAGCTTTACAACAATATTCTGTCAAAACTTGGGCTTTAAGCCCCAAAACATGCCTTGGGGGGATTCCATGCCCAATAGAGCACATTTAGCACATCTACCATCAGGTCCATGACATATTGGCAAGGGCCAATGCTAAGTACAAGCAGCGTCATGATTAGCATCGAGTGCCACACAAGTTCTTGGTGGGCGACAAAGTTTGGTTGCATTTGCAGAGGGAACGCCTTGTTGTGCCCCACTACAAGCTTCGCCCACTTCGATATGGGCCATACACCATCACCAAGGTTGTACTAGACAATGCCTTCGAGCTCAACATTTCACCATTCCTTGGCCTGCACCTAGTATTCAATATGGACTGCCTTCGGCCATACTTTCCACCATTTATGGATACATCTGACATTGCAAAACAACTCACCCCAAAAAAGTTAAACCTAGACTACATGCAATGGGCCATAAATAATTGGATCATGGACATGTAGATCAAGAACACTCGCCATCATAAGATCCAACTATATCGAGTTGTCAAAGTTGGCCAACTCCTACACCAAGGCAAGTGGCTCACCTGAGACCAACTTCAACAGAAGTTTCCCCATCTCATGGAGGCATTCAACACAATGGGATCATTGATTCCTAAGGGGGCAGGATTGATCCAAGTAGATATTGGTGACCACCCACCTATTCCACTTGGACCCGCACAATTATTTCTTTTCAATTTCCTTAATTGTAGCACAACTTACTATTTTTGGCAATTTTTCGAGTCCTAAACTTTGTAGTGGTTTTGAGGGACTAAAAGGTGTTTTTAGGGAAAACAGAGAGACCAAAAAATCCCTAATCTACTTTATTATTTTTTTTCATGCTCCTCTTTGAGATCTTTGAAATGAGGTATAATAAAATCCAAACGGAGATCGTATTCCAAAGTTACGACCCTGGGAAGTTGATGTACCAATTTACCCAAACGGGGCCCATAGTTGGTGCTTCATCACATAGGCCTAGGTTTTTGGATGTTTATGGTTTTCCATTATTTCTTAATAATAAATAGGAATTTGAGCCTCATTGTAACACATTTTATAGGCATGTAGCTGCCACACCTCTTCTTAGAGATAAGCTACCATCGCTTGAGCTAGTTTATTTACATTTTTGTGTGTAAGCATATTTTAGTTCTCTGATATTAATGAAATGAAGTTTTATTTTTGTTGGATGTTTGTGTTTATGTGTATATCTTTATTTCGTTGCATTCCTGCATAAGTCTGTATCAGTGGTATCAAAGTGGTCTATTCTTTCTCTGTTTTTCTTTACATGTCCCCGACGAGGTCAGGTTATAAGGAGTTAGGGCTCGAACTAGTTGAACCTTTGCAAGGCTAGCCTCACAAACCCTGACGACCTCCCATGGCGAAAGAAAAGAAAGGTGAGGGGGCAAGAGATCCTTTCAAAATATTGCTCAAGGAATCCCTCAAGCGAGAAAGGAACGTGATGATGGACAAGTTTTCCCAGATCCTTCGACATTTACCCACAGGTGACGCATCTTCATCCAGTAGCCACTCTAGAGGCACCACTCCTTTTAAGGTACAAGTCAACTTTGACATTCCCATATTTGAAGGCCAGATAGATGCTGACATCATAGATAGATGGTTAAATCTCTTGGAAAGATACTTTTCAGTTCTTGACTTTTCCAATTGGGAAAAGATTACTTTTGCACACCTCAAAGTTGCCCCACATGTTAAGGACTAGTGGGAAACCTACTGTTAAAAACAGGACGAGAGGGAATCCTCACTGTTTTCAGCCGCACCCACTTGGAATTATTTATGAGATGCCATCAAGGAACAATGTTACCCTATCAGGAGCTATGAAGATAAATACATAAAGTTGATTGCGGTGGAGAAGGGAAGGGGCCAAGATGTGTTGGAGTTCACAAATGTTTTCCATACCCTTCGCATGAAGCTGGGTATCAAGGATTATAAGTAGAATTTGGTACTCAAGTACCATGGCTATCTACACAAATAAATCTAGGACGAGATGGAGTTCCTGGACATCTCCTTGCTTGGCATTGCCTATCGATATGCAGTCAAGTTCGAGCAGAAATTTAGAAAGAAGAAACGAGACTTTGGATCTGCGAATCCAAAGCAATGGAAAGGTGCCCCCAAACCATAGAACAAAGGACAAATCCAAGGCGGCATAACCGAAGACAACCCACCAAAGTCACAAGAAAAAAAAACACCGTGAAGAAAAATAAGGACACAGGTGCATGTTCTGACTCTAAGTCAGAAACCGACAAGGAGAATGACAAAGGGAAGTAGATTTTTTATGCAGAGCCTAGTGCCACCGTTTCCACCACCAATATCGAGAAGGATGAGCCCGAAGACCTAGAAGAAGGGGAATGGATCTTCCACTCACATATGTGGGTGAAAGGTTCTCCGCTGCAATTTATTGTTGACACTGGGAGACAAAAGAACCTCATTTAAGCAGGGATCGTGAAGTGGTTGGGCCTACTAGGGACATCTTCACTAGTAATAGCAGATGGAAAAGGTTTTGGATGAGTATAGGGACATATTCACCTAACCAACAGGGGTACCTCTACACTATCAGGTCAAGCACTCCATCGACCTAACCCCATGTGCGCCACTACCCAATGGACCGATATATCGATGCTCTATTCTGGAGAATGATGAAATCAAGAGGAAGATTGAAGAGTTTTTAAAAAGGGGCACATCAAGACAATTTCATCACCCTGTGGGATCTCGCTTGTGTTTGTAAAGAAGAAGGATGAGACCTAGAGACTCTATATTGACTATTGGGTGTTGAAAAATATCATTGTCCAGAATAGGTATCCAATCCCACGGATTGATGACCTTTTGGACCAACTCAATGGAGCGAGAATATTTCAGCAAGATTGGCTTGAAGTCAGCTTATCACCAGGTATCGATCGAAGCCTTCAATGTGTGGAAAATTGCCTTCAAATATAATAAGGGTCCTTTTGAATGGTTTTTCATGCATTTCGGGTTGACGAATGCCCCTGAAACTTTCATGAGGTTAATGGACGACATATTTCAACCCTTCACCAACTCATTCATAGTGGTGTATTTGGATAAAATTCTAATCTTTAGCCAGAGTTGGGAATAAAACCTATACCATATTTGCAGGTCCTCCAAACCCTGTGGCAACACAATCTATGTGACAATTTGGAGAAATGCACTTTTGGTATGACCTGGGCTAAATATTTAGGGTGTGCATGTTGACCTATCCAAGATACAAGTCATTCAGGATTGGCTAGCCCCACCCACTCTACCAGAGCTCCATAACTTTTTAGGTCTTGTCAACTTCTACCACAGGTTCATGTTGGGGTTCTCTCATATCACTTAGCCTTTAATTCAAGTCACCAAGGGAGGAGTGAAAGCAAAGCTCATTTGGTCTAAATCCCAATAGAAGGAAATTTCTGAGTTGAAGCATCACCTCTGATCTACATCAATGCTCACATTAATAGACCTGCAACAACCATTTGAGATTGAAAAATATGCCTTTGACTATGCTAATTGTGCAGTTCTTACTCAGTAGGGCCATCCAGTGGCATATCACAGTGAAACACTTTCAAACACAGTCTAAAAGTATCCCACCTATGACAAAGAGATTTATTCCATAGTGCAGACCTACCGACAATGGAAGCATTACATTCTGGGGAAGGAAACGTTCATCCACACAGACCACCTACCCCAGCAGTTCAGATAGACACAGGATAATTTGCAGAATAATCGCCATCAGAAATGGTCCACATACCTACAACAATTCCATTTGAACATTAATTTTAGGAAGGAAAGCACCAATAATGTGTCAAACTATCTCATCTAATCACCGGTCATGGCGCTGACCACTGTGCTCAAATCTTGGGGGCACGAGATTGCGGGGTGGCCGCATCTTTACAAGAGCAATCCAGAATTTGGAAACACATACCAAACACCCCTGGAAGGCAAGGAAGTTCCAAATTTTCACCTTCAGGATGCACTATTATGCCACCTGTGAGACCTCTATGTTCCTTCAAGCGAGCATGCCAAGATGATTTGGGAGGCGCACTACAGTCAGGTTGTTGGACATTTCATGGTAGAGAAAATATTGGTAGTCTTGCAAAAGTATTTTTATTGGCCAAACCTTCGACGGGATGTTGGGAAGTACTTCAGATTTTGCACTGCCTGCGCCTTTTCTAAATAGACCATCAAGAAGCAAGGTCAATACACTCTTCTTCCTACTCCTAGTCAACCTTGGGAATCCATCTCCATGGATTACATGTCGAGCATTTCTTCTACTAAGCATGGAAATGACTATGTTTTCATGGTCATCAACAGATTCTCTAAGATGACCATTTTGGCGGCCTGCAAGAAGATTATCACAGTAGAAGCCACTACTAAGCTTTTCTTTGAACAAGTAGGGTACACTTTGGGATCCCACAATCCATTATCTCATATTAGGATAGCAAGTTCCTAAATACATTTTGGAGAAGTCTCTAGTCGACGTTGGATACCAAGCTCACTAAGTCCATAGCTTTCCATGCCCAAACTAATGGCCAAATAAAGGTCGTCAATAGGATGATCATACACATTTTGTGCATGTACAACTTGAATCATCCATGCACATGTGATGAAAGTATCCCTTATGTCCAGCACAGCTACAACAGAGATCTCCATAGCTCAGCTGGACACAACCCCTTTCAGGTGGGATTGGGATTCTAGCCATTATGTCACATTGATGTGGCCATACCATTTTCTGCTACTCAGGAAGATTTGACTCATGTCTAGTCCAAAGTGGACAAGGATAACAACTTCATTGAGATCATTCAGCACATCCTCTAGCAGGTCGATGACATATTGGATAGAGAAAATGCTAAGTACAAGCAGCATCATGATCTGCAAAAATAACGCCTCACTAGGCCCCACCACAAGCTTTGCGTGCTTTGAGATGGGCCATACACCATCACCAATGATGTAGGGGACAATGCCTTCGAGCTCAGCATTCCACCGTTCCTTGGCCTGCACCCAGTATTTAATGTGGACCGCCTTCGGCCATACTTTCCACCATTGCTAGACACATTTGACATTGCAAAACAACTCACACCAACAGAGTTAAACCCAGACTGCATGGAACATGCCACAACTGATTGGATCATGGAAATGCAGATAAGAAACACTCACTAGAAGAATATCTAGTTGTATTGTGTTGTCAAAGCTAGCTAACTCCTACACCAAGGCAAGTTTCTCACTAGGTACCAAGTTCAGCAAAAGTTTCCCCATTGCATGGAGGCACTTAACGCAATGGGGACCATTGTTTCCTAATAGTGGAGGAATAATCTAGGTGGATATTGGTGGCCACCTGTCTATTCCAATTAGACCCCCAATGTTTTTTCTTTTCATTTTCCTTAACGGTAGCACAACTTACTATTTTTGGTATTTTTTCGGGTCATAAACTTATGGAGCTGTTTTGAGGGAAAAGATGTTTTTATGGAAAAGAGAGAGAGAGAGAGCGAGAGAGAGAGAGAGAGAGAGAGAGAGAGAGAGAATGAAAAGGTCATAAACCAACTTGCTTGAATTTTTTTTCCTCCACTCTGAGATCTTCAAAACGAGGTATTATGATAGTCAAACAGAGATCGTATGCCAAAGTTATGACCATGGGAAGTTGATGTACCAATTTACCCAAACGGGGACCATAGTTTTGGCACTTCACTGTCTTAGGGTTAGGTTTTTGGATATTTAGGGTTTTCCATTGTTTCTCAATAATAAATAGGTCTTTGAGCCTCATTGTAACATAGTTCAAAGGTATGTAGCTTCCACATCTCTTCTCAGAGATAAGCTACCATCGCATGATCTAACTTATTTCTATTTATGTTTGTAAGAATATTTCAATTCTTTGATATTAATGAGATGAAGTTTTATTTCTATTGCATATTTATGTTTATGTGTATATCTCAATTTTGTTTTGTTCCTCCATAAGTCTGGATCAGTGGTATCAGAGCAGTCTACTCTTTCTCTAT
Source organism: Pinus tabuliformis (assembly GCA_031772625.1). Lineage (NCBI taxonomy): Eukaryota > Viridiplantae > Streptophyta > Pinopsida > Pinales > Pinaceae > Pinus > Pinus tabuliformis. Next base: position 609,538,841 of record CM062804.1, read on the forward strand.
TTTTGTTTGCATGTCCCCAGCAAGGTCAGGGTATAAGGAGTTAGGGCTCGAACTGGTTGAACCTTTACAAGACCAGCCTTGCAAACCCTGATGGCCTACCATGGCGAAAGAAAATAAATACGAGGGGGTAGGAGATCCTTTCAAAATATTGCTCAAAAAATCCCTCGAGTGACAAAGGAATGAGATTATGGATAACGTTTCCTAGATCCTTCGACGGTTAACCACAGGTAAGGTATCTTCATCCAGCAGCCACTCTGGAGGCGCCACTCCTTTTAAGGTACAAGTTAACTTTGACATTCCCATATTTGAAGGCCAGATAGATGCAAATTTCATAAATAGATGGTTAAATCTATTGGCAGGATATTTTTTAGTTCATGACTTTTCCAATCGGGAAAAGATTACTTTTGCACTCCTCAAAGCCAACCCACATGTCAAGGACTGGTAGGAAACCTACTATGAACAAAGGGACGAGAGGGAATCCTCATTGTTTTTAGCCGCACCCACTTGGAATTCTTTTTGAGATGCCATCAAGGAACAATTTTACCCTGTCAGGAGCTATGAAGGTAAATACATAAAGTGGACCACGCTTTGGTAGGGAAGGGACCAAGATGTGTTAAAGTTCACAAATGTATTCCATACCCTTTCCATGAAGCTAGCTATCAAGGATTTTGAGCAGCATTTGGTACTCAAGTATTGTGGTTGTCTACACAAGTACATCTAGGACAATATGGAGTTCCTAGACATCTCCTCTCTTAGCGTCGCCTATCGATACGCTGTCAAGATCGAGCAGAAATTTAAATAGAAGAAACAAGACTTGGTATCTATGAATTCAAAGTAAGGGAAAGTTGCCCCCAAACCACAAAAAAAAAGGACAAATCCAAGGTAGAGCGACCCAAGAAAACCCATCAATGTCGCAAGAAAAGAGCAACACCATGGAGACAAAGAAGGACACAAGGAAATGGTGTGAGTTCCATGAGAGCCCCACTCTCAACACAAGTGAGTGTCGAGCCAAGCAGTCACTAGTGTTTGAGACTGAAGGCTTCTGAATCATATGCATGTTCCAACTCTAAGTTAGAAACTAACAAGGGGAATGACAAAGGGAAGCAGATTATCGATGCACAACCTAGTGTCATCGTTGCCACCACCAAAATCCATAAATATGAGCACAAATATCCAGAGGAGGGGGAGTAGATCTTCCACTCATAGATGTGGGTGAAGGGTTCTCTATTGCAGTTAATTGTTGACAGCAGGAGCCAAAAATAACCTCATTTTTGCAGAGTTCGTGAATCGGTTGGGCCTACTGACCACACCACACCCGCAGTCGTACACCATCGGGTGGATTCACCAAGTGCAAGATCTTTGCGTCAGCCAATAGTGTCGCCTTCCCTATAGCATAGGACCCTTCACAGATGAGGTTTTGTGTGATGTTGCTCCTTTTGAAGTTTGTAATGTATTATTAGGCTAACCATACTTTTGGAAGTGGCATGCTATGTATGAGTTTAGGCCTCGAACTATTATTATTACTTTTGGCCATAACTTGTATAGGATATTGGAGGTAGCACTGCCGACCGCAATTTCTTTGATCACTGTGAAGAAATGCAGTAAGATCATTTTCCAGACCGTGAAATTTTATTTCCTTATGATCTGCCCTCAAGGAAAGAAGAATATTGTGGCCACAACCTCTAGAAAGGGCTCCTCCACACGGCAGCAGTAGATGGACAAGGTTTTGTAGGAGTACAAGGTCATGTTCACCTCACCCATAGGGGTACCTCTACACTGTCAGGTCAAGAACTCCATCGATCTAACCTCGAGTGCACCACTACCCAATGGATTGATCCATCGATGCTCTGTTCTAGAGAATGATGAAACCAAGAGGTAGATTCAGGAGTTGTTGCAGATGTGGCATGTCAGGCCAAGTTCATCACCATGTGGAAGCTTGATCATGTTGGTACAGAAGAAGGACGGGACCTCGAGACTTTGTATTGACTATCAGGTGTTAAATAAGATCATTGTCCAGAATAGGTATCCAATCCCATGGATTGATGACCTTCTTGATCAACCCAATGGGGAAAAATATTTCAGCAAGATTGACTCTAAGTTCGATTATCACCAGGCATTGATTAAACCCTCTGATCTGTGGAATACTACCTTCAAATCCAAGGAGGGCCTTATCAAATGGTTGGTCATGCCTTTCGAGTAGACAATTTCCCCTGCAAATTTCATGAGGCAGATGGGTGACATCTTGCTACCCTTCAACAACTCATTCGTGGTGGTGTATTTGGATGACATTCTGATCTTAATCCATATTTGGGAAGAGCACCTCCACCATATTTGGCAGGTCCTCCAAACCCTACGGCAACACAAGTTGTGTGCCAATTTGGATAAATGCACTTTTGGTATGACCCACGTTTAGGATACATCATTGATTAGAGGGGTTTTCATGTGGTCCCAACCAAGATACAAGTCATTGGCCAGCCCAACCACTCTAATAGAGCTCTGCATCTTTTTGGGTCTTGCTAACTTCTACCACGGGTTCGTGTTGGGGTTCCCTCATATCACTTGGCCTTTGAGTCAATTCACCAAGGGAGGCGAGAAAGAAAATTTCTTTTGTTATGAATCCCAAAAAAAGGCATTTTTTCGAGTTGAAGCATCACCTTTTCTCTGCACCAATGCTCACATTACCAGACCTGCAACAACCATTTGAGATTGAGACAGATGCCTCCGACTATGCTATTGGTGCAGTTCTTACTTAGCAATGGCATATCACAGTGAGACACTTTCAGTCACAATATGAAAGTATCCCACATATGACAAAGAGATGTATTCCATTGTGTAGGCCTACTGACAATGGAAGCATTACATTCCAGGGAAGGAAGCAGTCATCCATACAGAAAACCGACCCCTGCAGTTCATACAGACACAGGGGAAATTACAGAACGATCACCATCAGAAATGGCCCACATGCCTCCAACGGTTCCATTTGAACATTAAGTATTAGAAGGGAATCACGAAAATTTTGTAACCTGACTTAGTTGACCACTAGTCATGGCATTGACCATTGTGATCGACTCTTATGGGAACAAGACTGCGAGGTGGCCACATCTTTACAAGAGTGATCCAAAATTCGGCAACACATACCAGACGCTCCTGGAAGGCAAGCAAGTTCCAAATTTTCACATCTAGGATGCACTGTTATGCCACCTGGGACACCTTTTTGTTCCTTCAAGCAAGCGTGCCAAGATGATTTGGGAGGCGCACTATAGTTGGGTTACTAGACATTTCGGGGTAGAGAAAATGGCGGCAATGTTGCAGAAGTATTTTTATTGGACAAACCTTCAATAAGATGTTGGGAAGTACATCAGATCTTGCACTGCCTATGCCATTGCCAAACCGACCATCAAGAATCAAGGCTTATACACTCCTCTTCCTACTCCTAGTCTACTTTGGGAATCCATATCCATGGATTAGATGTCGGGCCTTCCTTCGACTAAGCATGGTAACGACTGTGTTTTCGTGATCATCAATAGATTCTCTAAGATGGCCATTTTGGAAACCTACAAGAAGTGTATAAGAGAAAAATCCACTTCTAAGCTCTTCTTTGAAAAAGTGTGGGTACACTTTGGGATCCCATAGTCCATTATCTCAAATCGGGACAGGAGACTCCTAAGTACATTTTGGTCAAGTATCTAGTCGATGTTCGATACCAAGCTCACTAAGTACATGACTTTCCACCCCCAAACCGATGGCCAAACAAAGGTCGTCAACAAGATGATTGTTAGGCCCCTATACTACTAGTGTAACCCCTTTATTGTTATTAGTACAACCCACTATATTGATGTACCCATGTAGTGCCCATATTGTTACTATTGTGCCCCATAGAAGACCACTATTGTTATTATTGTTCCCTTACATTATTATTGTTATGTCGGCTCTGATTATGTTATGACCCCTTAAACTCCTATATATAGAAATGAGGTCTTTTCATTTGTATCATCGAAGAATTGTTCATTTATGTAATGTAAAGGAGGTTTTCCCCTCGAAGAGGCTGAATTCTAAGGCGTTGATCTATCTTTTCTATCTTTTTCTTGAACTGGTTCCATAACATTTGGTATCAGAGCTTTGGATTCTAGGGTTTCGCTGCTCCAAACAGGTCATCGTGGCATTTTCGCTATAACTCTTTTTTTTTGATGTGTCAAAAGCTAAAAAAAAAAACACATTTGAGAGGACATAGCACTGAACATCGGGTCCAAATTTCAGAGCCTTTCGTGCTATATTTTTGGAGATATGATCTGAGGAATTTGGTCTTTTTGCAGACTCCTGAATTACATTCCAAATAGGTGACCTGGGGAAAATCATCATAAATTTCTCTCTGAGCATCGGATTGAAATTTCATAGGAAGGTACAGAAAGAGAATAGACTATAGTTTCTTGTAGATATTTTTCAGAACCAAAGGTCTAAAAAGTGATACGTGGCACTTCATACAAGTTTGCTCTTCTGGAAAGGTCTATAATCAGGTCATCTTGGGAGATTGTGCATAACTCTTTATTGGAGAATCCAATTTGGATCAGACTAGTGGCATTGGAAAGAGGACATAGAGGGCTACTACAGATCGCAATTTCAGAACTTAAAGATTTGAAAGTACAGAGTTACATTCATTTCAAGATCGAGCTCCTAAAATGAAGAAAAAGCAAGATGAGGAAGTTTGATGGCAAGGATCCGGTAAATTGGATACTTCAAATGGAGCAATATTTTGATCTAGATGGTGTACCACTGTTAAAAAAGGTATGTATTGCATCTTCATATTTAGAACCGGATCAATTTTTATGGTACGAAGGGCTTTGTTCTCGTAAACAACTTGTTACGTGGTCAATTTTCACAGAGGAAATGGTAGCACATTATGAGGATACAAAGAGCAACACCTTCTTTAGAGCAACACCACAACAATTGGAAATGGTAAAAGGGCTTTGTGACATAGTGGAAAGAAAAATTATGGAAACCAGGAAGCATACCACTCACAACTAAAAAGATGGAAGTGTTGTTTCTCCTAGCCTTCCACAACCTACAAGGGTTACACCACAACAATTGGAAGAAAAAAGAGAAAAAGGGCTCTGTTACAATTGTGATAGCAAATACACTAAAGGCCATAAGTGTGCTGAGAAGAAATTATTCTACATATATTGTGAAGAGGAAGAAGAAAAGGAGCCAGAAAGGTCAAAAGAAGAGGATATACGCCAAGACCCCACCCCAGAGAAAGAAGAAATGAATTAGACCATATCTTGTAAAGCATTGGCAAGAATTACCACTCCTCAAACTCTCAAGATAGAAGGACATATCAAGAAGAAAAAGGTGCAAGTGAAATATCACATCGACAAAGAAGAAATAAATCCAACCATATCTTGTAATTCATTGGTCGAAATTACCACTCCTCAAACTATCAAGATAGAAGGACATATCAAGAAGAAAAATGTTCAAGAAGTGAAAGATCACATCGAGCATCAAGAAATGAATCGGACCATATCTTGTAAAGGATTGGAAGAAATTGCCACTCCTCAAACTCTAGAGATAGAAGGACATATCAAGAAGAAAAAGGTTCAACCAATGAAAGATCACATCGAGCATCAACAACAAGTTCTCCAACTTTTAAAGGATAACGCCACTTCGGTGCAAAATCAAACGAAACAACAGGTAGCTCAACATCGTAGTGAAAAATGTTTTGATGTAGGTGATTGGGTATTTTTATTGCTACATCTCAAGCAAGTTACTTATGAGAAGGAAATGTTGGCAATACTAAATGCACTTAAAAAATGGCGAGCTTACCGAATGGGAAGACTCTTCAAGGATGTGGATGTGGAAGCATTGTTTTGTACTATTTCTATTATCCAACTAGATTGGATAAACGAAGCAAGGGATGAATGGAAGAAGGACGAAGAAGTATGGCCACTTATTCAAAAGTTGCAAATATCCCAATTCAAACAATATTGCCATTAATTGAAGAGGAAGGAAAAATCATATTGGAACCTGGAGCAGTCACAGAAACAAGAACCCGACAGCTACAAAATCGATCAATTTCAGAGTATCTCATCAAGTGGAAGAACTTACCCGCTGAAGATTCCACATGGGAGGACAAGAATTTTATACAGAAGCATCAAGAACTACTCAAGCGTTGAGGACAACGCTTTTTGAAGGAGAGGGGCATGTTAGGCCCCTATACTACTAGTGTAACCCCTTATTGTTATTAGTACAACCCACTATATTGATGTACCCATGTAGTGCCCATATTGTTACTATTGTGCCCCATAGAAGCCCACTATTGTTATTATTGTGCCCTTACATTATTATTGTTATGTCGGCTCTGATTATATTATGACCCCTTAGACTCCTATATATAGAAAGGAGGTCTTTTCATTTGTATCATCGAAGAATTTTTCATTTATGTAATGGAAAGGAGGTTGACCCCTCGAAGAAGCTGAATTCTAAGTCGTTGATCTATATTTTCTATCTTTTTCTTGAGCTGGTTTCATAACAATGATCGTACACATTCTGCGCATGGACAACTCGAAGCATCCATGCACATGGGATGAAAACCTCCCTTATGTCCATCATAGTTAACACAGAACTCTCCATAGCTCAAATGGCCACAAACCCTTTCATGTGGGATTGGGATTCCAGCCACTATGTCCTATTGATGTGGCCATACCATTTACAAATACTCAGGCATATTCATCTCATGTCTAGTCCGAAGTTGGCAAGGATAACAGCTTCATTGATCGCATTCAGCACATCCACCAGCATGTCCATGACATATTGGATAGAGCCAACACTAAGTACAAGTAGTGACATAATCAGCATCAAGTGCCACACAAGTTCCAGGTGGGCAACAAAGTTTGGCTACCTCTATAGAAGGAATGCCTCACTGGGCCCCACCGCTAGCTTCTCCTACTCTGATATGGGCCATACACCATCACCAAGGTTATATGGGACAATTCCATAGAGCTCAACATTCCACCATTCCTTCGCCTGCACCCAGTATTCAATGAGGATCGCCTTCGGCCATACTTTCCACCATTGTTGGACACATCTGACATTACAAAACTACTCACACCAATAGAGTTAAATCCAAACTGCATGGAACAAGCCACAACTAATCGAATCAAGGAGGCGTAGATCAAGAACACTTACTAGCAGAAGATCCAACTATATCAGGTTGTCAAAGTTTGCCAACTCCTCCACCAAGGCAAGTGGCTCACTAGGGACCAAATTCAGCAAAAGTTCCCTGTCGGCCGGATAAGTCATTCTTGCGGACAAGACCGACCTCCCTAGTATCTAATGATATCTAGTGACAAGCAAACCAAACAAATTCTATCTTTCTCTAAATATGCAATTTACAAATAAAGGCTAGTAGATGTTTTAGACCTACCTCGGGTCCAGTGCTAGTTTGTGGAAGCCACGCTCCGTTGATCCAAATGAGCTCCCTTTTAAAGAATCTGCAAACACAAACAAGCACACACATTAAATAGCACCTGAAAAGCAAATATAATAAAGCATATTTATCATGATGATCAAGGAATTCATGAAATAAATCATAGAAGACAACTTATTGAGAAAAATGAATCTGATTGTATTAACTTTAATAAAAGAAGAACTTTACAACCTTGGTGCCTTGATGCTGTACAAGCTCCTCCCAGGGTCCAGCAAGAATCTTCTCTACTTTGACAAGTTTCACTCTCTTCCCAATGAAGCCAAAAGGTATGTAATCTCTCCTCTCAAGCTTAACTAGGAAGTCTCAATTCCAACAGCATTTACCCTCAAAAATGTTCAGCTTTCAAACTCCCTAGAAACCAGCCCAATGCCTTAATTTATAGTGCAATGGAGGGAAGTTACTAGGTCCACCTTCAAAGGGATAAAGCCCTCTTTCAAAGGGATAAGCTCCTCCTATCAAGGGGTTAGCTCCTTTAGTTATGGGATGCATGAACCACCTAGGAGCGAACCAACCACATCAAGGTTCCTTCTAGAAGAGTCTAGAATTAACCCAAAGTGAGTTTTTAAGAATAAACTTGCGCCTTTTTTACTTTCACAGGGGTCCACACCCACTCCCTTAGAGACAGAGTGGGCAGGTCCGCAGGTAACATGACCAAGGGGTGCAGGACTGCAGGTACTGGTAAGAGAAAGTGCGGAACCAGAGGTTTATTGATTTTCAAAGACTTTCTCTTATTTTAAGGCTTTGACATGAAGATATGATGTTTGAGACTTGCATAGGAGGTTAGTATGAGTGATGATACACCCATACTGATTATAGAAAGTCATGGTGACAATATTTTGTGTAACAGATTGCCCCCTAAAGTGCGAAGTCTGTAGTAGATGAGGATTTCATTTATCATCTAAGAAGAGTGAAGTACTTTATCATTTTGAGAATCATCTTGTGGAGAGCCTGGTTGGAACCTGTAAAAACATTCAATGCAAAATATATATATGAGATCATATCATCGCTGAGGTAGGCATTCCCATACTCAGATCAAAATTGACTAGAAAACTAACTAAACTGCTCTGATATAGGAATGATCTTGCAATACATCACAAGTATAGACACATGTAGACACAGTATGGACGCAGCCATCTGTTTATGAATAGTCCACTGTATAATGAATACAAAATTCCTCGCAGCTTAGATGGTGGAAACTAGATCTAGGGTCTTGATTTCTACTTCCCGAAATAGTACGATTCTATCCATGTGAATGAATGTGTCGAAGTCAAATATGGTAGAAACCACTTGATTACCAGTCAATGATGTAAATTGTTAACAAGTGTGAGAGAAACCACCATTAATGTCAATGGCTCCCAAAGTACTCAATACAATCCATGAAATGTGAATAGATGTGTTGATATCAAACATGTCACGGAATTCTTTGATCGGAGGTCAATGATGTAACCTATCGTCGAAGGCGAGAAACCTGCCATTGAGGCATGCAGATCCCAAGGTACTGACGATTTCTAGATCATCTTTCTAGATAATGAGCTGAAATCGATAGAAAGCGATCCGTTGTAGGCAAGCCCACAACACGAAATCATAGATCAAGTTTGAAGAAATATAGTTGCAAGGACTGACTCAGGGATGGTCAAGATGGATGACAGATATTTTGCATATGAATGGTTTATTTGCACTGACCTCTTGAACACATAACAACACAGCAGATGGTTTGGTGACAATTGACCCAAAGCTAATACCCAGAAACCAGCTGAAGACTTTCAATATGGTTTGATTAACTGTTAGGCAAAGGATTTCCCAACCCAAGTGAATAAAAGTGTCATGTTCAAGAGTGGTTAAATGTTTTTTCTGAGACACAAAGTATGACAAATAGGTTCATTTTTCTCTCTTTTCCCCCACCATTTCTGGCAAGTACCTCTTTATTTTTGACAAGCTTGAGGAGGATAACATTTGCTTGATTATAAGCTCATCCTTCGAATGAGTCCAACTTAGTTTAAATTTGAACCCTAAGAAGGAGTGGTCCGTTCCTGTTTTTAATTGAACAGGTCCTTTACTGTTAAGTTTTAACGAGTCCAGTATAGGAGAAACTCGGTGTTTTTCAATTTTAGAGAGTCTGAAAAAAACTTAAGAAAACTCCATGGTTGTCCTTTTTCGTAAATTTGTGTCTCCCCAGCCCGAAAAAGTATAAAATAATACTTGAGAGAATCGCTTGACCATTACAATCAAGGATTACTTTTCATAATTAGTGTCTCTGATCCGAAAAAGTAAAAAAGTGATCAACGACACCTCATTTTATAACCAATATCAAATTTGAAACGACAAAAATCCGCCAATATTTTCATGTTTTTACGGTCAGAAAAGGGTTGTAAGTGGACCGTCTTTTCAATTCCATGTTAACGAGCTTAAAAAGAAAAACTCGGCAATCTTTTCATATTTTAGGAGTCAGAAAAGAGCTTAAAGGTGACTCTAATGTTTTTTTTCAAAAATGATCAATTTTGCCTGAAAAATCTGTTATTCTGCACAAAAACTCAAATATTACCCATACCTGTTTAAAATAAATAAAAATGCTTCAAAAGTTACCTCTTTAAAGTGAAAAATAAACAAATTAAAAATTCATTTATTCAAAAAAGCTTATAAAAAGGGCTTTTGTAAATTCATTTTTACCGTTTGACTTCAAAGTGATAAAAGAGAGATTTTGGTAAGAAACTTCCTGTGAAGATTGCGGAAAATCCGTCTGTTGGAATCGAATACCGTCACCTCCAGGCAATCCACATCATCTTACTCTTGCATTTTATCTGTTTGAAATTTGTTTTTAGGGTTTTATTTTCATTTTTAGGAAATATTTAGGTTAAAAACCCCACGCGCGGGGGTCCGCAGGCGCAGTATAGGAAACCTATGGACGCCGACTTTTTCGTAAAAGGAAAAAAGTTAGGGGCCTGCACCTGCTGTTAAGGCATAGTGCAGACCTATGCACTGTCTCCGCCCAAAAACTTTGATTTTAAATATTCTAATCCGCCTTTTTATTGAACGTAGGGTATACATCATGCTTGACTGGCGGGAACGGGAGCACGAGGATGTGGATCTCGCTGCGATTAATCATCAACATTCGATTGATGCATTGAAGGCATAGGGTTTATTCATATTCTGGGCCATACCTGGCATGAGGGCCTAGGTGGACTTTTTGCAGTGGCTGGTAGACAGGTGGAATGTACAGGACCAGTGTTTCTTTATTGGTGGCCACCAGCTCGAAATGGAGCCAGAAGACATTTACTTTTTGATTGGTTTACCTAAGAGAGGTGAACATTTGAATCTATTCGGGACTAGGCCAGGTGGCCAGTCTGTTGATAGCCTCCCGCTAGAGTTTTGTAATGACCAAACTAGAGACAAAGGGATTGATATCAAAACCATCTCCCGTCCTGAACTCAAAGTGATTGCATTTACTGTTACCAGGCTCTGCGGAAGCGCAGCACTACATGTGGCCACTGGATCCCAAATGCGGATGGCAGTAGACTACTTTCGAGGCACCATCTTCAACTGGTGCGAGGCTGTGTTGGCTAATGTAAAAGGCCAACTAACTAGAGCAAAGAACGGACAACTGAAGAACATTGGATACGGTGCTTTAGTTGTGAGCTTTAGTCTAGAGAGGGTCCCAATGTTGGTCCCACAGCATCTTTCAGTTGGAGCTGGACTTCCCCGAGAGCCAAAACTAATGTGTTGGGTTGCAGTTATGGCCCATCATCCTGAGGAGGGTTCAGAGGTTATTTGATTTCCTCCTGAGTATTTTCATTGGTTAGAGAACCAAGTTTTTGCTATTCAGGATTTTCCTTATGCTGGGATAGATTATCGTGGTGACCCGGACATGGCCCTTCCACCAGGAGAGCAATGGGATGACTCAGGTAAAATCATTTTCAACATTTTCTAATTAAAAAAAAAAATTGTTTTTAAATCATCTTGAAATTGATAGTAAAAAGGTTCAAATGCAGATGTTGGTCCACGATGACCAGCCACTCTCCGGCCTTATGAGAGGAAACAGCCAGCTGCAGCAGCACTAGCCCCACAGGATGAATCTACAGAGACCCTGGCCGAATTGGAAAACCATCTAGAGCGTTTGACAGTAGAAATTCCAGAGACCAGCATAGATGACATTCCTCTTAGGCTACAGTGCTATGTGATTGGGGTCCCAGGACCTTTCAGGAGGTTCCTTTGTAGGGTGGCCCGTATAGTGGTTTCTTATCGTGATCATCACTAGTGATAGGATGATCCCCTATTGTAGACTCATATGACATTTTGCTTTTTGTACTATCATTTTGCCGATCATAAGGTGTTTTTCAACCTATGATCGAAGACGATGTATATTTGACACACTTCTATGCTATGCTATATCACTATTACCGGCTCATCTTGTAAAACATTGTATGGAATGTTTTTAAATTTACTTGCTTGATTACTGCAAATGTCTACTTAACATTCGAGAAGCAATTGCATCTGCTAATGTATTTAAATATCTTGGAATATGCTGATATTCAATATAGTCAAATTCACGTTCCAAGAGATGAACTCTCAAAAATAATCTCAATAACACTGGATTTCTAATGGCATATACTCTATTAAGTTGTAACACAATGAGTTCAGAATCTAACCTCACAATCAAACTTCGAATCCCAAATGAGATGGATTCAGATAATAACTCAATCACTGCACTATACTCTACAATGTTGTTTGTTGTTTGACTGAGGCTTACCCCATGCATAGATACCAACTCATCAGAGGGTGAATAGATAACCCAAGCAGCGGAAGAAATGTTCTATGTATTATGACAAGAACCATCAGCAAAACCAATGTATGTTTGGAGAGACGTCGACATCTGCAATATCAAGAGTAAAATCAAGATAAGCAGGAAAAAACACTCTCTAAGCTAAGCACACTTTTTAATCTAAAACACACCAGCTAGAAAGAAAAACTAACCTAACTAAAAAATCTCCACACCCAGATTTAAGCATAATATCTCTTCAGGTAAAGACCATTTTTGGGCTTACCTAAAGAGACCCCGTCAAAGTCTACCAATTCATAGGCTCCTTTTGTCAGCTTTCGCTTAATAACATAAAGACCATGCCACATGGGTATGAATTTTCTAGCGCCTAATTTATCATTTGCTTGATCGTACAGTAAGACTAGGTCTCCTTCCAAAAAATTACGAGGTGTAACATTTCAATCATACTGAGCTTTAATACGTTTGGCATGAGATTCGATTGCTAGTGCATCATCACGTCGATTCTCATCTAGCTGAGCTAAGTACAAGAAATGTTTCTCCTCTTCGGAAGTGGTTGGAAGTAATTCTATGGCCATTTTCAATGACGGTATTTCGCATTCAATGGGTAATACAGCTTCCAAACCGTAAACTAGTTGGAAAGGAGTGAAACCGGTTGACGTTTTTACTGAGGTTTGATACGCCCAAAGCACTGAAAATAGCATGTTATGCCAATTAAACCTATGAATCCCAATGATTCGTCGGATCATGATGACTATAACTTTGTTGATGGCTTCAACCAGACCATTAGCCTGTGGATAATATGGAGTTGAACTATCATGACGCAAGCCAAGTTTGTATGTTAGTTCCGTCATCATAATGTTTCGAAAATAACGCCCATGATCAATGATAATCGCTTGTGGAACACCGAACCTAGCAATTATATGATTGAAAATGAAAATCGCAACAGTTTTGCCATCTGCCTCAAATGTAGGCATCGCCTCGGCCCACTTGGTAAAATAATCTACCGCAAGGATAATATACGCATGCCCCCCCGCCGAGTGAGGGTTACATGTAATAAAATCGATACCCCATTTCGCAAAAGGACCGACGGAAATTATAGGGTGGAGAGGAGCAGGTGGAGCGTGCATCTTTCGATCAAAAATTTGACAGTTGTGGCATTTTCGGACTGCGTTAATACAATCTTTAAACAAAGACAGCCAGAAATAGCCAGCTCGCAATATCTTTTGGGCTATGGCAAACCCAGACATATGACCGCCACATGCTCCAGAGTGACAGTCATTTAGAACCCTTTTAGCTTCCTCATGAGTTAAACAACGTCGGAAAACAGAGTCCTCCCCACGACGATAAAGTGTATCTCCAATAATTTTGAATTGTTGGGACTGGAATCGTATTTTCCGACGCTGAGATCTTGAAATTTCAGGCCGAAAGGATTGGGTTTGGAGATAAACTATGATATCCCCATACCATGGATCTAACGTGCTTATTAGAAACAAGGATTCGTCTGCAATGGGCTCTTCCGCCACAGTTTCAGTGTCAGCACGCGGGAAGTCACACATTAACTCTGCAAAAACTAAAGATTTCTTTGACTTAGACTTTTCAAACTCCAAGTCAAATTCCTGCAGGATCACAATCCATTTGGATTACTTGCCCCCTAGCAATTGTTTGGTCAAAATATAGATTATAGGGTTGCAATCAGAAATTACAGTAGTTTTGCGTAGTAAAATGTAATGACGAAAATGTTGGACAGCTTGAACAGCTGCTAGAGCCAATTTCTCCACATGTGAATATTTTAGCTCAGTTGGATTTAAGGTTCGACTAAGGTAATATATCACATGTTCATTACCAAATTCATCTTCCTGAACTAACACCATTCCGATGGTGGAATGAAAGGCGGCGAGATATAAGAAGTAGTCCTGGTTGTAGTTGGGAGGATGCAATAATGGTGCATGGGTCAACGCGTGTTTTAGTGCATCAAAAGATTTGTCAGCTATCTCATCCCAAAAGAATGGAGTATTCTGTTTCAACAACCGGGTAAAACCCTTTGTTATCTCGGCGTAGTTAGGAATGAATCGACGTAAAAAGTTTTCTTTCCCTTGCAAACTTTGGAGTTGGCGGAGACTCGAAGGAGGAGGCAATTTGACAATAGCTTCAACCTTCGAGGGATCGACGCGAATGCCGGCTTTTGAAACAACAAACCCCAGTAACCGACCCGTTTCTATACAGAAAACACACTTGTGTGGATTCAACCTAATTCGATAATGCCTACACCTCATAAAGATTGTTCGTAAATGGATGTGATGATCGGCTCGATGTAATGAATGAGCAGGTAAATCATCGAGATAGGGTTGCACAATGTGCTTGATATCATGAAACGCGTAAGACATGGCTCTTTGAAAAGTTGCACCAATGTTCTTGAGCCCAAAAGGTAATTTTCAATAAGAAAATGTCCCCCATGGACAAATGAAAGCCGTTTTTGGTTGATCAGTAGGTAGAATATTTATTTGATTGTATCCGGAAAAACCATCCATGAAGGAGAATATTTCACTGCCGGCACAATCATCAATGATTTGATCGATATAGAGAGTTGGGTAATTGTCTTTTGGACAGGCTCGATTAATATCCCTATAATCGATACATATTCTTATTGTTCCTTGCTTTTTGTTGATAAGGACAATATTCGATACCCAATCCGTTAACGAAATTAGATAAATGAAACCTGCTTTAAGTAATTTTTCAACTTCTGCTTTAATACCAACAACTTTTCGTGGGTGGATCTGACACAAACGTTGCCGGACGGGTTTAGCATCCGGGTAAGTTTTGATTTCATGAACAACAATTGTTGGGTCAATTCCTAGCATTTCCTCATATGATCAGGCAAACACATAAAGGAATTCTTGAAATAGGGCCTTATATGTTTGAATTTCATCTTCCGTACAAGAGGCACCTATATGAATGTTTTCAACAATTCAGGCTTAACCGAAATGTCAATAGGAATAGTTCGAGAAATATTTCCCAAACTTAGCTCAGAATCAGGATTTTTCATTGGATTCTGAGGTTCCTTGATATAATCAGTCGTAAAAATAGATGAAAAATCATTTTCAAAGCGATCAATCTCAGGTAAAAATGAAGATCTTCCCATGGTAAATCATCAACACATAAGATTTCACGAATTTTCTCATCTGTATGAACAAGTTCGGAAAATGTCATTGAATCTGAGTTTGATGTTGAAAGTGATTCTTCATGGACTACATTCATTAAGTCAATTCTGGTTGAAGAAGGGTCGGAAAATGACTGTACGGCCTGATACGCAATTTCATATGGACTCAAAGGCATAGCATCACCAAATGAATCTATCTCAGATTCGGAAGGTACGATCCAAGGATCATCATAAACAATGGTGTCTGATGAAATCATATGAATGGTTGCAGTAGAAGGCGATACGTTGAGAGGAGGAAAGGGAAAAGTTCCTAGTAAACCAGAATCTTTAACTAGTCCTACTCCAACATCCTTATAAGGGATAGTTGTTTTATCGACATGCTGGATACTTTCAGAAGACTCTGGGTCAAATGAAAAGTAAGTTAGCTAGTCTATAGTTACGATATTTCCATTATGAGGAAACTTTATAAGCCGAAAGACCGATGAAACAACAACAGTCATAGCGTAAGACCAACTACGACCCAAGAGAAGGTTGTAATCTAGAGGGGCATCAACCACCTCCACATCTAGATTAACAGTTTTTCCTTCAACCCCTATAGGTAAATCTTGTAGAATGCCAAAAGGATGAAACCCACGGCCATCAAAAGCCTTTAGAATTGTCAGGGATTGATTAAGTCTAGGATAACCAAGCGATCTCCAACACTGGATTGACATAATACACATTGAGGCTCCCTCATCAATCACAGTCCTATAGCAAGGTTGGTTTTTTAATAACACTGGAATCTGGAAAGCCATTTGATGAGGTAAGGGAGGTGTACTATTTTCTAGATCGAAAATTACAAGGTTCGAGTCCTGGATATCAACAGCTCCTATAGTTGACAATAGCAATTTACGTTGTGTTGGACATGATTGTAGCACCTCCAAAGCCGACAATGTTGAAGGTGAAATAGCCAAATATTCAACAATGTTATAGTTCTGAGCAGCTCTCGCATGTGGATTGAAAGCTGACTTTCGAAGTATACCCTTGGTGGACGGTTTGATTACTAAGTCTGGGTTAGGTTTCTCGATCTGTAGTGGATCAGAATAGAGAGTTGAAGTTGATGGGTTTGAATTAGAAGATTCTGCTTCCTTACCACCAACAGGACTTTTACTTCCATAGTCTTGCGATCGTGTCGCAATCCTAACATGGGACATCATCATTATGGATTCTTCGGAGGCACTTGAGGAAGAACCTATCATCTTACTATCTTGACTAGGAAAAGGATCCTTCAAAACAGCAAGCGTTTGAGAACCTTTGACGATTTTCGCAACCTCAGCGCGATGAGGGCAGTCTCTTGTAAAATTCTCTTCATCACAAATGATACAGGGATAACGAGGTTTGTGTTTCTCATCAGTAGATTCTGTTTTTTCTGGTTTCTCTTTCGAATTTTTATCTGTTTTATTTTTCTTCTTCCCTTTCTTTTTACCGCCGGATTTTGATTTGGCTGTAGATGACTCTACAACATGAATATCGGCAGAAATTTCCGCGGAAGAATCTCCTGTCGGGGAATCTGGTAAAGTTATGATAGGAGAAGAATTCTTGGAAGATTTCTTCTTACTTTTGGTATTAACTGTACCAATCATACCATCAGCGGCATGAGACCCTGAAGGAGTTGCAGTTATTTGATTTTGTTTAGGAAGGTCGGGGATTTTCTCGTGTAACGTACCTGACTGCATATAAACTAAGTCAAGGTACTGAGCTTGAGCAATTACTTGCTCTTCAGTAACGACTCCTGCCTTAGCTACATCCTCAGTGATTTTCGGTAATAAAGATTTGACAAACCATTCTGCTAAGATCTGATCTGGAATAAAAACTTTCACTAAACGCCGTCGACGTCTCCATTCATGAATGTGATCTGAAATATAAGTGGACGTTGACTGTTTTAATGAAGTTAATAATTTCGTGCCATTGTCATATCTAACTGGAAACTGAAAATGAGTTAAAAACAAAGTAGCTAACTGACTAAAGTTATAAAAAGTGGCTCACGGTAACTCAATGTACCACTTGGCCGCAAGACCAATTAGAGTGCGTTGAAAAAGCCTTAAATGGATTGAATCATCTGAAATGGAGTTAGACGTACACCAAAGGTGATAAGTCATCACATGTTTCGACGGATCCTCTCCTGATTTACCTTCAAACTTAGGAATATCACTAGGCAACTTATTCGGCATTTTCGGCCAAAACGGAAGATAATTTATCGGATCGTTCGTAAGGCGCGACAAATCAGGAAAGTCCAAAGTTGCAATGAATGGTAACTGACGATTAGGGTCCCTGAAACCCTGGGTCATGAGACCAGCCCCAGGAGGAGGATATCCAGGATAACTAGGAATTGGAATTGCATTTGGGATATTATATCCTCCTGGAAAACCAGGATTAACCGGACCATATTGGGGTTGTTGAGGTTGCTGATAAGTATATCCAGGGTATGGTTGATACTGATAGACTGCGTTCTGCACAGCAGGACCGAATTGGTACTGTCCCTGGTACGGTTGATAAGTAAATTGAGGTTGACTTGTGACAACCGTACTTGGACTAGGTTGTCCTACAGGTATTTGAACCGAGGTCTGAATTGTGGGTCCAAACTGAGGTAAAGATGCTTGAGGAGTTGATACAGGAATAGTAGAAACCGAAGTTGTAGATACTCCGGAAGTAGGTGGGGTGGATGGAACAAATGTTGCAGCAGTTGCAGTAGTCGTTCAAGGCGAGCTAGGCCCAGGCTGAGAAACTACAGAAGGTGCAGAAGTTTGAATAGTAAGCTGGACAGGTTGCTGGGTTGAACCAGAAACCAAGGGTTGTCCAGATTGAGATAACAACTGCAAATTCGGTTGCAAGATCTGTTGAGATTGAGATGGATCCCACACTAAGTTCATTCCGGGGTATGGTCCCATAGCAGGTTGAGCATATTGAGGACCATAACCGGGTTGAGGGTAGGGTTGATAATTCAAAGCTACATTTCCAGTTCCTTGGACAAATGACTGACCGGAAGGTGGTTGGAAACCTTGGGTTGGGTACTGACCTTGAGGTTGATAACCTTGAGGCACGTACTGATACTAGGGTTGACCTTGAGGTACATATTGATACTAGGGTTGACCTTGAGGTACATACTGAGTCTGGGGTTGACCTTGAGGAATGTACTGTCCTGTAGGTATGTACTATACTTGAGGTTTCCCCCCAGGCGGTAATTGGGTACCTTGAGGTTGGCCCCCAGGCGATAATTGAGGACCTTGAGGCTGCCCCCCAGGTGGTAACTGGCCACCTTGAGGTTGCGGATTTGGAATGGTACCTGACATCATAATAATATCTTCTACACTCAACGGCTTAGTTCCGTTATTACCAGTTAATAAACCTTTTTCAATAGGTTGAGGAGATGCTCCCGAAAAAGTACCAGTAAGTGACTGATACCCAGAGGGAACAGAAGGACCGCCATATAGAAAGGTTTCTGGAGATTGAGAAAACATGGACGACTGTCTCGACATATTCAAAGGAGGATAATAACCCCTAGGTGTTGGATGAAAAGGAATGTGAGGTGGTGAAAAACTTAGTCCCGAGTTTTCCAAAAAATTAGTCAATGAAAGATACCAAGCGTCCCTCCTAGGTGGACTGTAAAAAATTGATTCACGCTCCCTAAGTTCTATAGCTGGTTGATTTTCGGGGATAGGTACACCTTCTTCCGGAGTAACAAGTTCTTCAATAGCAATAAGTCCAGAAGGAAGATTTTGGGTAATGACTCTTTGTACCCTGGGTGAACCAGGACCACTGGAAGTTGGAGAGGCAAACCCTGATGTTGGAGTAGCAACAGCTTCAGTTTCAGGTTCAGATATTTCAGGTTCCTTGGCTAATTCACTAGTAGAAGAAAAACTACCAGTAACTTCGGAAAATTGTTATAGCTCCAAATCTCACTCTTATGGTTTGTGATGCTGCACTCATGGCCTAGGGCAACCCCTCCTTCCAGACCTGGTCCAAAAATTTTAAAAACAGTGTTTTATTCCCTATACGCGACATTGCCCTGAGTTAAACGCGTGTACACGCGGGTCTGTCATACCCAACCCGCGTGTATCTATTAAAACACTTAAAAAATAATAAATTCCTCTTTTTCGGGCGGAGATCGCGGGTTTTACCTGCTGGATCACCTGTTATTGCCCGTGGCCCAACTGTTCCCAACTAACTCCTAACTAAAAAACTACTTTGGAGAGGGTATAAAAATACATCAAAGGGAAGGCCAAAGGGGAGGGAGAGAAGAGAGCAAGATTATTATGCTGAGATTTTTCCCTTAGACCAGGTCTGAAGACCTTGGTGCTTTCTGCACTTCCCCCATTTTGCATAGGAAACCCTTGTTTCCATGTGTCTTGGTGATCATTCATCCTTGATGTCATCATTTGAGTAGGACTTGGAAGGAGCTCTTGTTGGAGGCTTGAGGCTGGAACGAATCCGGGAGGAAGCTTTGCTTGGAGCCTGCTGAAGGTGTTCAGGTGATATCTTTCCGATATATGTACTTTATTTGCCTTTATATATAAAGAAACACGTCTTTGTTCCCGAAACAATCTTTCTTTATGCTTATGAGATTCTTGTCTTGAATTCTTATGCAAGTGGTTACTTAAAGATTTTTATAACTAACTTTATAGCATAAAGATGGTTTATACATAAATATCTGTACATGTACTGTTGTGTTCCTTGATTTGTTTGACTTGCAGATCGAAGGAAGAAGAAGGGAACTCCAAGAAGGGTTTGGACCCTAAAGGCCTTCTCGAACGTAGGACCTTAGGTACGTACCCTAAACATTAGAATTTGCTTAAAAGTAAAAATGATGGCTGTGTGTGTGTTTCTTTGAATAAGCAATTTTCAGTCTGGTAGAGTCTTAGCCCAAAGGACCCTAGGGGTACTTTCCCTTCAACCAAAAATGAAATAGGTTCTAAAATATACTCTGGTGCTTGCACTTGGTAATCAGGATGTACAACCAAAGAAGACTCTCCTTCTTCAGGTGACCCAACTCTACTATCACTAGGAGTTACAAGCAGGGAAAATTTTAAGAACCCCCCCTAAATTTACATGTATAGTAAATGGGCAAATCTCCATGGTATATAGGAAAAATGGAAGGCGATTTTATCAATAATATGATATGTATATATAATTTTTTGGCGAATCTCTCACCAGGCATGGCGAATATTTTACTCAATTATAAAATCTTGTGTTTATTGAATACACAAATGAAATCATTGCATTTCTTTAAATATCTTTTGAAATCAAAATTACCGAAATTACATATTGATAACCTAGTGGGTGTAGGATAAAATTCACCCGTGCCATTCACAGAAAGCATGAGAAAAAACCTAATACTATATATAAAACCAAGAAAAATTCAAATCCATCACTTCTAGGGACCTCGTAACCACCCTGCCAATACACAAGTATGTTCCTGTTTGCAATTAGAAAAATTACCCAAATTGCAATCTGTTTACTCCACTTCTAGGGACCTCGTAACCACCCTGCCAATACACAAGTATGTTCCCGTTTGCAATTAGAAAAATTACCCAAATTACAATCTGTTTACTCCAACATATGTTGGAAAGTTATAGAAGGATGACTAGTGCAATCAATCCATTCCTTTTAGCCCTGGATTTGTTTCAGTTTAAAACAGAAGTATACAAATATACTTGTCCAATGTCTATGCTTTAACCATTCACCTTAAGATGTTTTTACAATATAATTTCCTAAGTCTATTTAATATCTTCATTTTCATAAAAACCAACCTATATCCATCTTAACTCCACATCTACCACTCTTAGGGGGATGAAATCTATTTATCCCTCTGAGCACTTGGTAGACCCAGAATTAAGATGGATCTAAGATAGAATTTCCCCTTTAAATATTCTATGCTCACATGAATACCATGGGTCAATACCATGGGTTATCATAAACTTGGAGCTTAAAAATTACTATTAATAATTTATAAGAATTAATAAAATTAATAGTTGATTTTTATTTTATTTTTTATTTTAACCAAGCTAAAATGTTTAACATACATTAAATTAAAACATCCATTTTTACTCTTGATCGGATCAAATATTTTTTCACTCTATGCTAGTTTGCATATCACGATATTTGATACCTCTCGGGGGTTAGTAGATCCAGAGTAAAGATTGATCTATGCTGGTTTAATTCCCCCATTTAAATAGGCTACATTCCAAGTGAATACCATGGGTCAATGCCATGTGCCATTTTGGTGAATACCATGGTATTAATAACAATCTAGTCCATGGTATTTGTCCCATAGTATAAATATAAGGTGACTTATGGAGTAAATATAACAAAATGTTTTATTTGTTTACCATACCTCTCGTTTATTTATATTTTTATTAATTTACCATACCATTCATAAATACAAGGTGAATTATGGAGTAAATATAAAAAAATGTTTTATTTGTTTACCATACCTCTCGCTTATTTATATTTTTATTAATTTACGATACCTCTTTTACAAATATGGTATTTGGCCCATAGGATTCACTTAAATAAAACCTCTTTCTTGAGCCTTCATAAATAGAATGAGGGTTATGGACTAAATATAAAAAGAGGTTTTATTTATTTACCATGCGTCTAGTTTATTTATATTTTTATTTATTTACCATACCTTTTGAGTAAGTATAAAAAGACGTTTTATTTATTTACCATACCTCCACTTTACTTATATTTTTATTTGTTTACACCCTTATGTATATAAGGTGACTTATGGAGTAAATATAAAAAATGCTTTATTTATTTACCATACCTCTCATTTATTTATATTTTTATTAATTTACCATACCTCTTTTATAAATATGGTATTTGGGCCTTTGGCCCATAGGATTCACTTAAATAAAACCTATTCTTGAAAATGGGCGAATGGATTCACTTAAATAAAACCTATTCTTGAAAATGAGCGAATGGAAGGTTGTAACTCCTAATTTCAAGGGCTAAATTTACCTTTTTTACCCTCTCCATTAAAATAAGGTGGGCTATTTGAGGTGATTTGTAAAAATGTACTATGATACAAAATATTCGCCCACTAAAAATTTGAAACCCCTTAATTTCGCCAAAGGGCGAACATTCGCCCCTAAAATCACCCCTAGTTACAAGGGCTCGTAGCCCTTCAAGCTGGCTCGGTGAAAACTCAGGATGTTGGCCCCGAAGTCTACGGGACTTCCTCGGCAATTCAGCCACGATTAAAAGTTTTAATTACTTCACACGCAAACAAAGAAAAATCTCAATGAAAACCACCTAAAGCCTCTAAAGAACCAAACAGTTTTGAATCACACACCTAACGAATCTAGGAGGTCAAACCACACACAAACAGTAACTTTCCATATCGAAAACACTAGTTGGTGATGAAATCCAACGTCGCAGAATTCAATACAGAAATGGCGGTTGGAACAGTTACCCCAGCAACCTACTTAATGAATAGACTGGCACAAGTTTCTCCACTAAACCGTCTCGAGTGAAGAGAACCCCCCAAAAAATCCAAGTGAGTCTAGCCGACGTCTGCTCCAGGTACAGTGGGATCTTCCCTCCACCGTCACCTTATGAAAGAATCCTATAGAATATGGTCACTATGGTTACCAACGGAAACAAATATACCTGGGGGAACAGTCTGTGATCCGATACACACGCAGGCATAGTAGCAAGCTCAATCCCCTTGAAGGCTCCTTGACATAATCCAAGGTTTACCAACAAGTGACCCCAGGCTCCTCAACAATGGTTAATCCGAGGTTTACCATTTTTAATACGCGTATATCTTGTATCGTTCCCAATGAGAAAGGATTGATTACCCCACTGATTCGGACACGATCTCGTGCTTGACTCCTATAAGAGGAGCTTCCCAAAGCATAGATGTAACAATTGGAATTTATCTCCTACCACAAGATACAGCTACTTGTTTCTTTTACTATCTTGGAGAGTTAATTACTCCCTACTCCAAGATACTAGCCTAAGCTATGTTGGTGATAAAGAGCCCTAGAAATAAAAAGATTGCTAGATAGATTTTACTTTAAGCGTTATTTTTATTGGTTTTTTCTTAAGTCAAAAGGTGCGGAGATGAAATTTTATGGTGTGAAGACTTAACTCTAAATCACTAAAAAATGCACTTAAGATGATAAACAATCATTTTTCTTCAACGAATTTCTAGCTAAAGAAAGAGTTGAGAATGCAAATTCTTGTAAAAATAAATCTTTCCTTAACAAACAAATAAAAAGAAGAACTTTTTGTCTTTTTCAATACACTCAAAAACGAGACAACTAGTTATGCTCACGAAAATTTCCCTTTCTTTTCAAACACTCAAATACTACTAAAACAAACTTTTTCAAAAGAGATTTTTTTTTATTAAATTTTATAAAACACTCAAAACTATTAAAAAATCTAATCTTGAGATCTATAATTCTAAAAACTAATTGAAGTAAAAGCTTACAAGATTTCTTTTCAAGGATGTTTTACTTAGTTATGAGCAAACTAAGTACTAATTTGTCCAGAATCACAAATTAATAAAAAACAACCAGCTTTTGTTTTCTTTTTAAAAATGAAATCCAAAACTTTCAAAACAAGTTCTTTTCGAAGCTTTGCAAAGAGAAAAACGAGATGTATTCCTCAACAAAGGCAGATTTTTAAATATTGGTCAGACTCATAAGAAGACCAATAAAAACCAAGGTGATCTGAGGTTTCTAAGGCTTCCAAGCTCTAAGTTACTACAACGACCAAACGAAAATCAAGCCAGGCACACAAAGCTTCTAAAAATTTCACCTAAAACTTAAATCCCAAAGGAATTAACCTACGAAAAGTTTCTGACAAGACACATGCAGATTTGGGCAGAGGCTAATAACACATAAACAAATCCTAAGCTGACTGAATGAGAAAATTTCAAGTTTTTCAAAATTTTAACAGGGTCCGCAGGCCCCCAGTATACCCAGGTGCGGTACCGCTTTGTGTGTAAAGAAAAAGTGCGGGGATGTCCGCACTGTGTTACAAGCAAAGGGTGCGGTCCTCTTCCAAAAGCACGAAAAGAAAAAAATAATTCAAGATCTACAGAACCTACCCAATCCCACACACATCAAGCAAAGCCAGAAACAGAGAAACAGTTTGTCAAGTCAAAGCAAAAGCAAAGGCAAGAACCAAAAATTCAAATCCCCAGCGGAGTCACCATTTTGTCGGCCGGATAAGTTGTTCTTGTGGACAAGACCGACCTCCCTAGTATCTAATGATATCTAGCGACAAGCAAACCAAACAAATTCTATCTTTCTCTAAATATGCAATTTATAAATAAAGGCTAGTAGATGTTTTAGGCCTACCTCGGGTCCAGTGCTAGTTTGTGGAAGCCACGCTCCGTTGATCCAAATGAGCTCCCTTTTAAAGAATCTGCAAACACAAACAAGCACACACATTAAATAGCACCTGAAAAGTCAATATAATAAAGCATATTTATCATGATGATCAAGGAATTCATGAAATAAATCATAGAAGACAACTTACTGAGAAAAATGAATCTGATTGTATTAACTTTAATCAAAGAAGAACTTTACAACCTTGGTGCCTTGATGCTGTACAAGCTCCTCCCAGGGTCCAGCAAGAATATTCTCTACTTTAACAAGTTTCACTCTCTTCCCAATGAAGCCAAAAGGTATGTAATCTCTCCTCTCAAGCTTAACTAGGAAGTCTCAATTCCAACAGCATTTACCCTCAAAAATGTTCAGCTTTCAACCTCCCTAGCAACCAGCCCAATGCCTTAATTTATAGTGCAATGGAGGGAAGTTACTTGGTCCACCTTCAAAGGGATAAATCCCTCCTTCAAAGGGATAAGCTCCTCCTATCAAGGGGTTAGCTCCTTTAGTTATGGGATGCATGAACCACCTAGGAGCGAACCAACCACGTCAAGATTCCTTCTAGAAGAGTCTAGAATTAACCCAAAGTGAGTTTTTAAGAATAAACTTGCACCTTTTTGACTTTCACAGGGGTCTGCACCCACTCCCTTAGAGACAGAGCGGGTAGGTCCGCAGGTAACATGACCAAGGGGTGCGGGACCGCAGGTACTGGTAAGAGAAAATGCGGAACCAGAGGTTTATTGATTCTCAAAGAATTTCTCTCATTTTAAGGCTTTGACATGAAGAGCTGAGGTTTGAGACTTGCATAGGAGGTTAGTATGAGTGATGATAGACCCATATTGATTACAAAAAGTCATGGTGACAATATTTTGTGTAACATTCCCCCATCTCATAGAGGCACTCAACACAATGGGGACCATTTCTTCCTAAGGGTGGAGGACTAATCCAGGTGGATATTGGTGGCCACCCGCCTATTCCACTTGGATCCCCACCATTGTTCCTTTTCAGTTTCCTTAATTGTAGCACAACTTACTATTTTTGGCATTTTTTGGGTCCTAAGCTTCTGGAACCGTTTTGACGGGCTAAAAGAATTTTTTAGGAAAAACAGAGAAACTAGTAAAGTTATGACCTTCTACGAGATCTCTGAAACGAGGTTTTATGATAGCCAAACGGAGATTGTATGCCAAAGTTACGACCTCGGGAAGTTGATGTACCAATTTACCCAAACGGGGCCCCTAGTTTCGGTGCTTCATCTCCTAGGGTTAGGTTTTTCTTGTGTTTAGGGTTTTCCATTATTTCTCAGTAATAAATAGGTCTTTGATCCTCAATCTAACATAGTTCAGAGGCATGTAGCTGCCACATCTCTTCTCAGAGATAAGTTACCATCGCCCGAGCTATTTTATTTCCATTTTTGTATGTAAGCATATTTCAGTTCTTTGATATTAATGAAATGAAGTTTTATTTTGGTTGCATCTCTGTTTTTATGTGTATATATGTATTTTGTTGCATCCCTGCATTAGTCTAGATCACATTTCTTAGAGAAAAATCAAATGTTCTAGAAAGATCAGATAGAGGAGGTGAATTTACTTGAAATTATTTTAGTGAATTCTATGAGAAATTTGGAATAAAGAGACAACTTTTAGTTGCAAGAAATCTACAACAAAATGGAGTCATAGAAAGAAAGAAAAATTAAGTGCAAGAAATAGTAAGAACCATGTTGTTAGATGCCAAATTACTAGATAAGTTTTGAAGAGAAGCAGTTGTTGCAGCAATGTACATCATGAACATAACACAACTCCAATTTAATAACAACAAGACACCATATTATCTATGGAAAGACAAACTAGCTTCAATTAAATATTCCAAAATTTTTAGAAGCAAATATTACATGAATATAAATGATGATAAACTGGGTAAATTTTATTGTAGAGTAGATGAGGGACTCTTCCTTTGATACTCAATAAGAATTAACACTTACAAATTCTACAAGAAGCATAATCATATTCAGTAACAACACTAGTATCAGTAGAGTAAGAAGCAGAGACGGGAGAGGCAGTAGCATATCCACTAGCAGCTTATCCAGTGGACTCAGCAGCATACCTATACCTAGTAGCGGTGAATGATCCGACAGTAGACTATCAGTAGTTGGTTCATCAGTTTCTTCTGTTGATCCAGTTGTTTAAGCATACCCAGATGCACCAGTACCAGCAACAGCATAAGCAACGGGAGAAGCAAAGGCGGATACTCGTGATCCATACCTTCGTGAGCATGATCCAGATCTTCCATATCGAGAGCAAGATCCAGCTAGTAATAGATATTAAGAGCCAGATGTTCTATATCGAGTAATGACTATGAAAATTTGTGGAAAGTATTGATGTAAGAATAGACGAAGCATGGTCATAGAAGAAGAATAACAAGTGAGTGATAATTCAAAAGATACAATCTACATGGACCAAGAAGAGATTACTATAAAGGAAGAACAAGAAGAAGAAACGTAATCTCCATCCAAAATAGCTTTCGAATTTGTGAAAAAACATCATCCAATGAACCAAATCATCGGAGATGTTGGTGTAGGGATAGAAACCCAAAGAAGAATGACCAATACGCTAGGAAAAGGAAAAGGAAAAGGATTTTGTAGAAGCCAATAAGGACCAGCATTGGGTGAATGCTATGGTGGAAGAATTGAATTAGATTGATAAAATGGAACCTGGGAACTTATCAATGACCAAAAGATTAAAATGTGAATGGGACTAAGTGGGTATTCAAGAAAAAGATGAATGAAGAAGGATAAATTATCATAAATAAGGAAAGACTTGTTTGTAAGGGCTATGCAAAAATTAAAGGCATTAACTTTGAAGAAACTTATGCTCCGATTTCCAGATTATAAGATATAAGAATGTTCTTAGAATTTTCATGTACAAAAGGCTTCAAATTTTATCATGTGGATGTAAATAAATGTTTCTAAACAGATATTTGAAGGAAGAAGTATACATCAAACAACTAGAAAGCTTTGACTTGTCCAAAAATAAAGACTATGTGTGCAAATAGAAAAAAGATCTTTATGGATTAAAATAAACTCCAAGAGCTAGGTATGTTAGGCTGGACCACTATCTTCAACAACAAGGATTCAAAAGAGGGGTAGTTGAAAACAATCTCTACATCAAGATGGAAAATTACAAGTTACTAATTATACTTGTATATATGGATAATCTCATTTTTGGAAGCAATAACAATGATATGAGTCATGGATTTTCTCAAGAAATGTCAAAGGAATTTTAAATGTCAATGATTGGATAATCATCCTTCTTCCTTGGACTACAGGTTTTTCAAACCAACGAATAAATATTCATTGGCCAAACCAAATACCTTAAGGAGATGCTCAAGTGATTTAGAATGGAATAATGTGCACCAGACAGTACCCCTATGATCATCGGATGCAAGTTAAGAAAGGATAATGAATCTCCTAAACTCAATTTAACACTTTATAGAACTATGATTGGAAGTGTACTATACTTGAGAACTTCGAGACCATACATTATGTTGGCAATTGAATGGTTGCAAGATTTCAATCAACACCAAAGGAATCACATATGCAAGTGATAAAAAGGATATTCGATACTTAAATGGCATACTAGATTTTGGGCTTTGGTATCCCAAGAGTATAGATTTCACAGTAACAGCATACACATATGTTAATTGGGAAGGTAGCATTGATGATAGAAAAAGCACTAGTGGGAGTGCATTTTTCTTGGGATATTGCCTTGTATATTGGTCAAGTAGAAATAAATCATTAATTTCTCTTTCTACAGCGATTAGTGGAAAGATTTCAGAGAATTGTACCAAAAATGATTCACTTAAGTCACTAGTGAAAAGTGACCCTAACAACAAAATATGGTTGTATATGCTTTAGAACTGCAACGAAAACAAAGAAAAACCTTGTAGCAAAAGATCATATGCAACCAAAAACATATAACATCAAAGATAAAAGTGTAGTGACCCAATGGAACATATGAATAAGCAAATTTTATTAATACAAATGATACATCTGGTGAGAACTTATAAACTTGGGTCTATAGATCCTTTTGATTTCCTTGTGTTTCAATCCTCTGTTTCTCTCTCTCAACTTACAATGGGCAGAAAACAAAAAATAGCTTGAACTCAAGTGGGAGTTCAAATGTGATGAGACGATAGTTGTGAAAATGAGAATGATCAAGGTGAAGAATGAATGGAAAACCCTCTTATTTATAATAAAGTATTGAGCCAAATTAGGAACTAAAAATAATAAAATGTTATTGACTAGATCAAAATATAGTTGTTGTGAATACTTTATTATAATTTTTGAGAGGAAAAAGATATTCAAAACGGTCCAATTTTTTTATTTAGAAAATGTTTGAAGTAATTAACAAATAAAAATGATTTATTAATCACTTTGCGAGAATTAAGAAAAGTTTAAATTTGAAATAATTATTAAATAATGGTTTAACAATTATCTCAAAAAATAAATATAGGAATAACAAATAAATGATTATTTATTTAATTATTCCAAGGTGATTAAGTCAAAGGCAACTAAGAAATAATTATCAAATAATGATTTAAAAATTATTTCTTGAGAAAATTAAATAAATAATGACTTATTCAATTATTCTCATGGGGTTTTTGAATTTTAATGAGAAATAATTTAGGAAAAGTGATTTACTAAATTATTTTTAATGGTGCAAGTGAATTTACCATGGTAAAATTAATCCTACAAGGTGTATTTTGATCCACCTAGTGAGAAATGGTTGGGCAATCATTTTTTTGGTGATAACAATAATTGAAGTTGAATACATCGCAGCAAAAGGATATTGTTGCACCCAAGTTATTTGGATGAAACAAACTTTACAGGACATCAAAGTGGAATATGATACACCCATTCTTATTTTTTGTGACAACAATAGTGCAATCAATATCTCAAAGTATCTTGTCATGCACATATATATATATATATATATATATATATATATATATATATATATATATATATATCAATCAAGTATCATCTCCTTAGAGAACAAGTTGTTGAGCAAAATGTCAAGATGAAATATATTGGCACCAAAGAATAGGTTGATGTCTTTACTAAACCTCTGCCAAGAGAAACTTTTTAATATCTCAAGAGAAAGTTGGAAGTGATCTCTCCTTTATCTCAGTAAAGGAATAAAAAATGTGGGGAGAGCACCCTTTTTTATTAATGTCAAAGGGGGGAGAGAATGCAAAAAAGGGGAGTAGCTAACAAGAATTATGAAGAGAATGTAGACAAGGGGAGTTACGGTTGTTGGAAGAAGCAAATGTCAAAGTATTGACATCAATAAAAACGAGGAGATTGTTGAAAATGATTGTTCTTGATGTCAAATGGTATCCAAATGAAAGAGTAAATTACATAATCAAATATCACATTTCAATCATTTTCCAACTGTATATGGTACTCTCTCTAATTCCATAGGAAAGAGCATATATGAAATATTTTTTCAAGATAAGCCAACAAAAGTACAAGCAAGCCCCATTTGGATAACCTATTTTTAAATGAATTTTTAATCAAATTACCTAGCTCAAATGGGAGCATAGGATATATGGTTGAAAAATTTTATTCTAAGACTTTTTTAATGGTATACGGCACACCTTCTAACTCCCCATAGTTGAGGAGAAATGAATTTTTTAATATTCACTATACATTCTGCCAGTTGCATGAGTCGGACTTAACCTAGCATCTAAATGCACTATAAATAGACATGAGGAAGAAAATTTCTAACCACTTGACTCAAGAATTTAGTTCTTTGTTTAGGAGAGCGAAGGAGCAAATTTGAGTTTCATAGCTCATGAAGTAAGAAGTGACATGAAGCAGCTTTCTAGGGAAGGGTTTTGGCACATATTTTGAATGATTTTTTCCATTGTTCTTTGGAAGGATTTTTGGTATGTTTGAGGTATATTTTTCAAAGTTGAGATTTGAAGGCTGATTTCAAGGGATGATTTGTGTTGTTTAAAGGCCAAGTTTCATGGGATGAGTTATGTTTTTTAAAGGCTCGGTTCAGGGCTAAGTTCTGTTATTTGAATATCTAATTTAGATCTAATTTGAAGTCCTATATTCTGGTGTATTGAAGGTTGATTCCAAGTTGGAGTCTAAAATTACTATAAGTTGGTGCTCACTGAGGATTGGTGTCCTCTTATTCTTGGTAGGTTGGAGCCTGGAGTTTTTGTAAGTTGGTGCTTACAAAGAATTAGTGTCCTCACAAGAGATTGTACTAAATTAAAGATTGTTTTCAAGTATTTCTTCTTCAAATTTTGATTTACACTTTAATATTTGTGCTCATACATTATGGATGATTGAAATGCAATTTCAAAATTAACTAAGTGAAAATTTGTCAAAAATTAATGAAATACTAATTTGCCCCCCCTCAAGTATTTCCAGCATTACCATATTCAAATAGAAAAACATAAATTGGGATTTTGTTATAGCTCCAAATCTCACTCTTGAGGTTTGTGATGTTGCACTCATGGCCCAAGGCAACCCCTCCTTCTAGACCTGGTCCAAAATTTAAAAAACAGTGTTTTATTCCCTATACGCGACATTGCCCTGAGCTAAACGGGTGTGTACGCGGGTCTGTGTATACCCAACCCATGTATATGTCTTAAAACACTTAAAAAAATTAAATCTCCTTACTTTCAAGTGAAGATCATGGGTTTTACCTGCTGAGCACCTGTTAGTGCCCGTGGCCCAACTGTTCCCAACGATTCCAAACTAAAAAACTACTTTGGGAGAAGTATAAAAAGGCTTCAATGGGAAGGCCTAAGGGAGGAGAGAAGAGAGAGAAAGGTTATTATGCTAAGATTTCCTTGACCAGGTCTGAAGATCCTAGTGCCTCCTGCACTTCCCCCATTTACAGGAAACCCTTGTTTCCTTGTGTGATGATGTCCATCTACCACTTGAGATATCATGGAGTAAGTCATGGAAGGAGTTTGTTAAAGGCTTGAGACTGGACGAATCTAGAGGACGGTTCCGCTTGGAGCTTGCGAAAGGACGAATCAGGTGAAATTATTCCTTTCTGTACTTTATTTGTCTATAATAAATGAAACACTTGTCTTTGTTCCTGACATAAATCTTCTTCATGTTTATGATATCCATGTTATGATTCATATATGAATTGTTGTTTAATTGCATAACTAACTACTTTTCAATATACTATGAAGATGATTTCTTTATGATGTTTAGTCCATATACTGTTGTACTTTCTTGAATTGATTGTTTTGCGGGTTTAAGGAGCAAAAGGAACTCCAAGAGGGTTTGGACCCCGGAAGGATCTTCTCAAACGTAGGACCCCCAGGTACGCCCCTTATCGTATAGTTTTCTTATATTAGCATTATGGTTGTATGGAATGTGTTTTTCTCTGTACAGACAACCTCTGATCTGCTAGGGTGTCAACCCAAAGACCCTAGGGGAATTCATCCCTTAACAGATTCCCTCAAGGTTACAGCAACCTTATAATACAAATTCAACATTAACTTACTCAATGTCGTTGTTGGTACAATTAATGTTTCTTAAACTAAAATTCCCACTCCAAACACCAATGGCTATTAAATCCATTAATCTATTATTAAGCAGGAGGATAATCATTCAAATCTCCCTTACTATCCCTAAGTTTAATCCAATAGCCATTGAATATGAACTCATGTTTGATTCAATGCTAAACTGAGGGATCAAGTATGCCTACAATATGGTTAAAGTGCTTGTAAGAAGCTCAAATCTTATTGGTCCTTGCATTTTGGATTGTTAAATTTGTAAAAAAAATTGATAATTGGTTATTATTTGTATGGGTAGACAATACATTTTCTAATGCTTCTTTGAAATTTGCATAGATTGATAGCATATTTGTCTAAAGCCTCATTAATTTGATAGATATTTTAATATTCATATTTTAATGTTCAATGCCAATTCATTTAGCCCTCAATATTTTTAGTATTGATTTCTTTAAACTAAATTGCATATGTGAGAAATGTGAAAGTTTTAATGTTTCAAAAACTAAGATAGATTTCCTTGTATTTATATGCAAAAACACCTTTTCTATGCTAAAACAAATAAATGAAGAGAAATTTATATATTCAAATTTTGAAAAAAAAACTATTTTGAAAAAGATTGTTACAACATTTACCAATTTACTTTCAAATTGTATCATTTTTATAAATTTAGGGAATTTATGAAATATTCCTTAAAACAATAAATGTTTCTCAGAATTCTCTAAATCATGAGAATATTAAAATATGATAATAATTTTTACGAGCATTTGAGGATAATCATTCAGAAACCTTATTTGTCTACTGAAGAGATAGATACCTTGCCTTATCTGGAGCTAGATTATGTACTTAATAAGAACAATATGGTTATATCTTAAAAATCATTATTTTATAATTTAATAGCTTTTTCTTAGTCAAAAGATATTTAGGTTAGCCTATTTATCCCTATTTATTTACCTCAAACTAGTTTTGACCTTAAAGAATTACCAACCCTTGCAATTTCCCAAAGTCCATCCTCTGAGAGCATAATCACTTTTCATGATTACCCATAATAAGGCTTCACTTTTCATGATTACCCATAATAAGGCTTCGATGGCACAACACAAACACTCCATGTTTAAACATACAAATATATAGAGTTTTTATTTCTTTGTTTTTACTCATTGATTTTGTAACCCGATTTTGACATTTATGTTGTATTCTTCACTATATGTTTTTTTAGTTAAATCTTTTATTGGGATACCAAGATAGAGACCTTCAATATATTATTCCAAACATATACGACAACCATAACCACTCTATCCAAACATATATGACAACCATAACCACTCTATCCAAACATATATGACAACCATATGGTGGGTATTCTCTACAAATACATATAATATTATTATCAGATCACATCATGCTCATTTTTTCCCTTAACCAAGAGAATAAATTATGTTAAACATCACTTGGTCACTTTTTTCTATATCTCACATATATATTCATTTACCTCAACTCCTTGTAATGCTTTCTAAATTTTAATGAAATACTAAAAGGCCATTTCTACACAACAGTCCATCATTAAAGCATTAGAAATACTTTATGATCATCATCACCATGTTAATGGGCATGATGATTATGCCTTTCATCATAATTCCCAATTAGATGTACAATATTAATATTTATAAACACTTGCATTTAGGGTCCACCAATGATTTAGTAGTGTATCTTGTGTGTAAGTTTGAATTTTGCATCACAATCTATGCTATTATTAGTCTTTGCCTCGACATTAGTGCCTACCTTCTCAAAGACTATAGCATTTACCTCGCGGTAAAATTACATTCATCGTACATTATTTTGGTTTTTTTTTTCAATTTTAACCAAAGTTTCGGGAAAATGTTGATTTTTTCTATTTTTTTTTGCATGAATTTAAAAATAATTTTCTAATTTCTAATTGGCCTAGCAAATTCAAATGGGACATAATTTCCTTGATGGAAAGTGTTTTATTTTTTTTATTTGTCAGTGCTTGACAATTGATTTAAAAATAAAAATAAAAAACTAATTTCCTTAGTGGTCATTTTGTCAGTGGGTGCTCTCACATTAGTGCTCTAACATTAACACTGACACTGACATTGTTATGGTACTGTTATTCCCCATGATAACAAAACTAATGTGGTTGCAGGTCCCTTGCGTAGGCAAGTGGGGGGCTACACAGGTCGTTGTGCATAGACACTTTTACAAATTTTGAGATTGTATATCATATGAATGTTTACAGAGGACATGGTATGTGTGAGAGAATGGTGAATATTTTTATGTTTCATTGTGTGGAGCTTTTACTGTGCGGAATACGAAATATGTGTGAGAGAGAAGTTACGTAGAGATTTCGATTTTAGAGCTATAAATATTTGCAGAATGATTAATATTATTAATTTTCAATGTTCGGGGTGGTGCATAGTGCATTGCTAAAATATTATAATTTAATCTATGAGATTTTTACGCACAGTGGATTTGTTGTGAAATTGTGGTATATTGTAAGCATATGTGTTTTTTATTAATGATACCAAAATTGAAAAACGGGGTATGTGCAGGAGAATGGGGGGTTTCACAAGTGCTCTGACAGTGTGTTATTTCTCTGAGCATTAGTGTTTGAATTGAATTTGTGCAGGATGGGTTATGTGTGGTAGATTTCATTATGCGGAGATTTTATTAGGACGGGGTATTTTTGGGAGAACGAGGGGTGCATGTGGAAATTAATGTTAAACTATAAATGTTAATATGTTAATATTATTATGTTTCATTGTGTTGAGCCTTGACTTTGCGAAAGATAGGGTATGTTTGTCGATTTCCCAAACAAATCTAATACCTTTACACATTTCCTTATCGTATGAATGTTTACGAAGGACGGGGTATGTGCAGGAGAGCGAGGAATATTATTATGTTACGTTGTGCTAAGATATTGTTGTGCAAAGTACAAAGTATGTGCGGCAGATAAATTGGGTAGAGATTTGATTTTATAACTTTGAATCTTTATGTGCAGGAGAACATAATGATTAAAATTGTTAGTTTTCATTGTGCAGGGTTTATAATGTGGTTGTGTACACGAGAAGGGGTGGTGCATATGGAAATTATTGTTAAACTATTAATGTTAACATGTAAGATTTTTGCCCATAATATACTTTTTGTGAAATGTGGCACATATGACTTTATGTTATATTCGAAGCATATGTGTTTTCTATTGGCCATAAAAAATTCTAGAAAATGAGTTATGTGTGGGAGAATAGGGGGTTCGTGAGTTCTCTTACTGTGTTATTGCTCTAAACGGGGTATGTGTGATACATTTCATTGTGTGGAGCTTTTATTGTGTTGATATTTTATATTGGAAACTTTATTCGACATGAAAGAAAAATTATGTTAAACTATTAATGTTAAATTGTTATTATTATTATTTTCATTGTGCAAAAGATGGGCTATGTGTGTCAATTTATAGCAATATAGATAAATGGCATGCATGGAAATTAATTGTTATTTTCGAATCCAAACACAATTCCTTGTTCTAATGTTCAAAAATTCAAACAAGGATTGACTTGAAGTTATTCTAAACTAATTTTCTTTATTAACGAAAAAAAAATAATAGTAATAATAATAATAATTTAATAGCTATATAAATTAATACATATCCTCGATATCAGAAGTGACGTGTGCTTCATTAAACTTTGGCTCAATTTGAGAAGGGGGGGGGGGGCTTGGTCAATGGCCATTATATATCATCTCTTTCATTAGCATCTTCTTTGGTGTCCTAGGCCAAATTATCCTGACAAAATCTCAACGTTTTATTTGTCAATTGCAGTCATTCCATCTTCAATTGCATTATTGCCATTTTGTGATTTAGAAGGTTGAAATGGACGTGTGCTTCAGATTTAATCATTTCAGTATTATTTAAGACCAAATTGATGAGAAATTCCAGAGCGTCAAATATTATAGCTAAAGAAGCATTGAGGTCTTACACTGCAAATTCTAGAATGGCTTTCCATATACTTCAATCTGTGTCACAATTGGTAATACACTTGTCAAATTATGGCTTTGGTCCCTAAATCTATGTTTGCAAAGTCACTCTAGAAATTTAAATATACCATCAATGTAAATTTCCTTCATTTTTAGCCTCTATGTTTGTCATTAATGCCAACTTTGAGTCCACACAGTGTAAATGTTCATTGTCTAAAGGACGTGCAGAGAATGGCATATGGTCGAGAAAACGGGGGTGCAAAAGGAAATTTATGTAGTCAACACACAATTTTTAACTATAAACAAATTCAGAACTAGTATTATTACGTTTCCTCTTGTTAAGCTTTCCTTGTGTGAAGCTTTTACATTGCGGGGGATGGGTCACATGTACGAGAGAAGGGGGGCGTAGATGCAAAAATAATTTTAAATTTTTTTCATTTAAAACTTGCAAGTCCTTCGCACATTAAATATTCTTTACAATGAAACCATACCAATTTGCACATAGTGAAAGATTTGTTTATGGTATCTTTGTATAACTAGGCATACATGTGGAACTGCAAAGGAATTCTATTCTGCAGAGGTAACCTTCAAGTTTTGACTCTGCACAATCATAGACTTTTCGCATATTTCATGTACACTAGTAATCATAAACAAGTTTTTTAATCGCAAAATTTTAAAAGAATACTTTGTTTTTGTTCATGTCGACACCTATAAACAATATCTTTGTGTAAATAGGCATATATGTAGAACTGAAGAAGAAATCCATTGTGTGTAGGAAACCTTCAAACTTTCACTCGATACAATCACAGACCTTCTGCATAATTCATGCACACTTGTACTCATAAACAAGTTTCTTAATCACAAAATTTTAAAAAAAATACTTCTTTTTTTTTGTCGATACCTGTAAACAATATCTTTTTGTAAATAGGCATATCTACAAAACTATAGAGGAAATCCATTGTGCAAAGAGGTTTAATTGGGGATACAGAAGGTCTAATAAAAATTAAATAAAAATGGTTATTCTTTTATTTTAAATAAGCAATATTGACTTATTACAATAAGGAATTTAATAATAAACATTAAATAAGAAACTTTACTATTTTGTTCTAAATAACATAGAAATTATTCATCATTAATAACATTTGATTTTTTAGAGCTGACTTGCATTCAATCAACGTGATGGATCATTGGCCAAATTTTTCAGTTTTTTGGTGGATCATTGACCAAATCGTTAATTTTTTTATTATGATGTTATGTGTTGACGATATAGGCGTATGGTATCACCATTAATAACAACTTGATCAAAGTGTTTGTCGTCCAACAAGATTTCAATTGCATTGTCAGTGCATCATTTTCCCATATTACCAACAGAGAACATTATGATCCAAGTAGGGTGTTCTGGTAATCGTAGTGCTTATCTTCATAACATGTTGGTGTGATGGGATAGTATAAGTTATTCTTCATTATATCCTCTAATTTTTCCATGAATTAAAAGTGTGGATTTATCTATTCCTGGTGTGCTTGTTACGCGACTTTCCTTGTTGCAATTGCAGATTGTTCTATTTTGTTGATCTATTCATTCTTTTGCAGAGTCACATGATTTTCCATTTTTCAATAGTAGATTATTACACTGGCTTTATCATTAATATTTGTAGATCCATATCGATACACTTATGTGTGGGAAGCACATGAGATCTTTTTTAATCCAGCTCAAAAAGGATAGCATACATGCGGAACCTCTGGAATTTATACTAATTCTTGTCAACGGAAGGCTTTTCAGTTATATCATTTTGATACACAAGTATTCGAAATAGCCATTCACATGCTTCTCTCCTTTTTCTTATCAATTGTGATTATTATGGAAATTATAGTTATGCTTTTGCACTTGGGTACGTGTTGCATTATATTGCTTAGTGCCACTTCCGATGGTTTTCCGATGTCAATATTGAATTGATGGCATTGGCACAATTAAAAATCTATAAAAGATAACAATGTGTCTAGATAACAATGACAATAATTAAATTGTAATTCAGGAATAACGTCTGCTATTTTGTAATTATTATAGCAATTATGGTAATATCTTTGTATTTGGATATGGATTGCATAAAATTGATTTTTGTCACTTCCCCTGTTGTCATTGTCAATATTGCATCGAAGACAATGAGACGATTAAAAATATAGATCACAGTCTATCTAGGTAACGATTATGTCGATTAAAAATGTAGTCGTAAATATGTCATTTTTTTTCTTTGTCTACTAATGTATCAGTTTGTCGTTTTTCATTTTCGACACTCCAATTATCCTTTTTTTTTGCCTATGCTAGACTGTGCAAATGAAAATATGTACAATTTTGTTTTTTCCAAACATACACTATGTTTGGCACATTCTTCATTGTGAATAATAAAATATGTTTCCTTCAGCTTCAGCAATTGTCCTTTCATATAGCAATATTTGCAAAAGTTATAAATGGAAAGAGTTTAAAAATTATCCAAAGAAACATATTTTTCTAGTGTATAAAGGAGTTGTGTTTCTATACATCTATTGACAAATGCTTGTGCAAGCAAGTTTCTCTTTACAAGGAGAAAAAACCGTGGTGAATCGAATGTTAGTTGTTTTCTAGATTTATGATATATTCCAAAATACATTTTTGATTTTCAATTGAGCCTGAACAACATCTCCAATCTATTTTTTTGTGTGGTATAACTATGTGACGAGGAAAGTGAATGCGAAAATATGGAACTTTTCCATAGGAAAATTGTGTTTTTTATTTTTCATACTCATTCTTTGGGTAAATCATAAATCAAAGGGTCTAAGTTTTATGAAAATTTTGTGACATAATTTTAATAATAATAATAACATGTCACTATATTTTTTTCATTATCCTAAGAATCATAAATCAAATGTTCTAACTTTTATAAAGCTCTTGTGGCATAATTTTAACACGTAATGTTTCGGTAGTTGCATTGGCCAGGTGTTGATCATGCATTCTTTTCTTTGTGATAAATTTTGATAATGCATATTGGTATATTTCATAGTTCTAGGGGGGGCGGCTTGTTACGAATGGTTTAACTTTACATATCAAAATCAATACTTTGTTCTGAGAATTGTGTGTTTTGCTTGTTAGCGTAAGGATTGTAGAAAATATCTACTTTCGAAAACATATACAAATTTTATGATATCCATATTATATACATTTTGGTTCATTTGTTTTTTGACTATATATCTCATCCATAGACAATAGTTTTACACGAATCAATTGTATCTGTATGGTTTTACTTGTTTTCATGTACATTGTTTATGTTGTGCTTGTCATTGAGTAATAGTTCATAGTGAAATTAAAATACTTTCTTTTTGAAACATAATTACTAAAGCATAAATGCACTAGCATGTTTGAAGCATGATTTCTAAAGAATCAATGAAGAAGCATTTGTTTTCTATATAAAATAATGGTATGGATGTAATACTAAGGCATCATAATCTATTTTGTTTGAAAAATTTTACATATGATGTGGGATATTTTCTATTCGATAATATGTGAATTCTATTGCATTTTAGATACATGTCAATAGAATTGTGTGAAGGAAAAATAAAACATTTCATGAATTGTTTACATGAATGGAAAACCAAATCCATATTATCTTACGAACGTGAATTTAATATATATGCATTAATACATATGCATGGTGTAGATAGCCTGGATGTTTACTTGGAAAGGGTGACAAAATCAACTTCACATACTATTGTTGGGGAGGAACAAGGACTTTGGGGGAACATATTTTGTATACATTGGTTATTGAACTAGCTAAAAATTCCCATAAGACTTTGGTCAAAGACAATAATGAAAAAATATTTTTATTCTGATAAAGATTTGTACAAAGAAAGTTATGACATATTGTTCCATGATGAGAAATTAATTAGTGGGCATTTCAAAACACTCCTTTGCAAGAAAAACATTCAATAGTAATTGATCATGAACCTATAATAAATATAAAACCATACGAAGAAATAGAACATGGATGGATGCAAATAAAAAAAACATGGGCAATCATATATTTAAGAGATTTTTTGGATTCAAGAGTATTTACGGTGAAAGTTGTTTTGAAACAATATGAAATTTATGGAGAATGAGTATGATGTTCCCTGTTTACAACGCATAATTTCATAGAATTTCTACAACACAATGATGCATAATGATTCATTTGGATTAAACTATATAGAAAAATACATGAATGAAGATGCAATTAAGCAATTTCCTGGAATAGAAGATTGGCAAGCATATATTTTAGAATTAGAAATTCCATATGAAAAAGGGAAGATAGACGGTGGTCTTTTTATTTATGACTAGATATGGTATATCTTGAACATAACTATATGCATATGGTCTGCTAATAGCTTGGCTATTGTGTCTGAATTTCGTGGATTCGAGAAAGACATAATGATATTAAATATTATGGAATTTGGTATGACTACAAATCATTTGCATTATGAACCCATTGAAGAAATATTTCAACAAAAAAACATTTCACGTGCTATTGAAACAGTTAACGAAAAGAAATTTATAGAAAAATTCAATAAAAAACATAGTGGCATTAATATGTTTGTCTTCGAAAACATGAATGTGAATGAAAATGGCATAGAAATTGATACAGAAATTATCAATGCAAACAAGATATCGTGACTATCAACCCATCGATTCAAAAAACATATAAGAAACAAGGATTCTTTCTAAATAAATATTCTTAGAAAACTACACAAACCATTAAATTCTAGCTCTAAGAGCATGGACATTGATGAAAATGTTATGGAACTTAATACAAAGTCTCTCAATGTAATAAAAAGACCACATTCTTCATTGCATGAACTCAAAAAATACATGAGAAACAAAAATTTCATCGAAACAAGTCAGATTACTAGATGATCGAAATGGTGAAACTTAATACAAGAGAGCGTATTTGCTAATGAACATAAAGAATTTTTACAGATGTTTGATTATACATTGGAGACATTGGTTGATTAACAGTATTTTAAGAAAAGACAAGATGTTCCTGCTTACGACTGTGCAATTTGCAATCAAACTTGGTTTAAGAGAGATGTCATAGAAAAACAAATTAGCAATTTGTCGAAAATTAAGTGCATATGCAAAAAAATCCAGAAAAGAACTAGACAATGACAAAATTATTGGCAGTTCTAGAACAAATTAGCCATAATATACAAATTTCCATAGTAAAAGAAATTTATGAATTGGGGAAATGATTGATATACGATTACCATTTTTGCAAATATGAGAACTTGGACAGCATTTTATAAAACCACAAATGGCATTGACTGGTGGAAAAATCAATGTACCTGCTGACATATCTCGAATTCAAATTTCACTCCCTTGTGACATAAATGAATCTAGTATTGTGGCCATGGAAATTAAAATACTTTCGGTTTTTAAAAGCATATTTGTTGTTGGGAAAATATGTGTTCATAAATTCATGAGGACATTGAGATGATTACGTAAAACTCCACTCTATAGACTAGATAATGTTAGAATAAACGAAAACTTGAAACAAGTCTTTGATAAAAATAAATTTGCATATGCATGTGAGAGAGATGTAAATATAGGAAGTAGTGACGATAATGATTAATGTTATCAAGAGCCCGTGACAAAGACATTGTTACATGGATTTAGTGATTCATATATTATTTCTGATCTTCGCAATAATCAAATAAACATTAATTGGCCCATTGTATGTAATTGTAACAGGTGGTACAGACTTTGGAAAAACGTTTACTGTTATAGCAATATTCTGATCTCTAATTTTCTTATACAATAACATGTTCGGATATACCCATGTCAATTAGAAGGAATCGTCACAGCATATATAGGGAAGGAAACGTTCAATGCAAGGGGTATAACATTGCATTATGCATTCCATTTACCATTTAACAAATCGGAATACCTTTCACTTAAAGGTGAAAAATTAGACACATTGAAAACAATTTGCAAACAACTTTGTGCTATGTTGATTTATGAGGTGTCATTGATAGGTTCAACAATATTATACCACATCAAAAAACGCTTGTGCAAAATAAGCATATTTTGTTCACTTATTTTGGAAATATTGATGTAATATTTTTAGGTGACCTGTTCCAAGCATAACTGATTAAATATTCTTTAATTTTTGAGCAACCAATTTTAGTGGACGAAGAAATAGTATACAATTTTGGGAAAGAGAAAGTCAGATGCTATGAATTATGTACAACAATGCGTCAAAAAGATAACAAGTTCATTGAAATACTTAACAAAATGTGAGTGAATCAACAATATGATGAAGACATAAAATATATAAACGATAAGTGCTACAAGCCTACCCCAATGGATCCATTGTTTCCATACCTATTTATAGAAACAGGGATGTACAAAAGCATAATGAAAAAATGTTGTCACATGTAAATGAAGAGCTAATAGTTCTTGATGCAATTGATGAATCTCACAATAAGGAAATAGGATTTGTTTCATATGAGAAGACAATGAGATTATTGTTAAGAATACTTATCAAATGTAATTTTCTTGTTGAGATATATGCAAGTAAATATAATATAGAGGATGGTATTGTTAATGGCGTTAATGGAATATGCAAAAAATATATGGAAAATAGCAATAATGTTGATGTGTTATGGGTAGATTCCGTAAATCCAGATATCGGAAAACTTCAAAGAAACAAGTAATGTCACAAAATAATATGCATAAACACATTATGTATCATAATATCAAACCACGTCATCACAAAAAAATATGCATAACCACATTATGTATCATAATATCCATCATAAAGTGTTTGGAGTCCACTACTCTAAATACATCTGGCATTCCCATTGCATGTTACATAAAAAAATGGGGGCACACATGCCCCTATGACTAATCATTGTCCTCTGGTAGATCCCGTACCAATGGGTCCATTCCCCCGGCTCGTAAGTCTCAGACTGTCAGACCAGCCATCACTACGCCCCTGGTGATACCTCACCACTCAAAGGGAAGACTGGTACATGCATTTGTATACTGGTCTTCTAGCTCATGCCACCCATGCTTTGTCACCCCGGTCAGTAGCAAGTCAAACCTATAACGGATATCCTCCAGTAATGCATCACTATCTGGACTTTGTTGTGATGTCGACCCCCTTGATTTTTAGCCCCAGATGTTGCAGCTTTCCCCACATATCATGTCGATATCGTCGGTGTTATATCTGCATGTCACAAGTTTGAAAATAAGTACCACATACACATATTTTCTAAACTATACATGAAACCAAAATATAGTAACTATCACTTACCATCTGAGCCCCATGCTCGTCCTGGTAGTAATGGTAGATAGGGATCCCCATGGAAATTCATTCTGATATATGGATAGTTTTCTATGTACAATGGAATCTCATCCCAATGAGAAAAGAACTTAGGTTGGAAAACCCATCTGACTCCCCCCCCCACCCCCCCTCCATCCCATCACAGTAGTTTCTCCTAGTGACGCATCCTGGGCTCCTGTGAGCCCTCATCACAGATCTGTACATGTGGTCGAATGGTAGGGATCTTCTCAAAGAAGAATGAGCATATCATTGTCTCAAAAGAATAGTTATAATTAGCCTGCTATCTACATAGACCCAATTTATTTTTTAATGATGTCAGCAACATATGGGCCCACCCATAGTAGTTCCCTCCTAGTACACTCTCCACCAGCATCATCTTCCCTCCATAAATGAGGTGGAAGGCATGACTACCTATATCTACACCACTATTGTGGCCATAGCTCGTGTCACAAGTCTCTCTGAGTAACGTATATGAATTCTTGTGTCCTTTACCCGAGTACCAGGTACACAATGACAGTCCACAAACTCTCCAATATGCCTCCCAC
This sequence comes from Pinus tabuliformis, assembly GCA_031772625.1. Taxonomy (NCBI): domain Eukaryota; kingdom Viridiplantae; phylum Streptophyta; class Pinopsida; order Pinales; family Pinaceae; genus Pinus; species Pinus tabuliformis. The sequence continues at coordinate 609,583,055 of CM062804.1, forward strand.
AAGGCATAGCTAGATGAATCTATCCCACCACCCCTAAGGGTGGCAATCCTATCAAAAAGTATATGTCTCAAATTGTGATCTCGATCCTATACCCCTGTATCAAAAAAGCCTCTTGATTTGGATCCCAGTAATTCACAATCTGAGATAAAAGTGGCTCACCCACCCTCATCAATAGGCTCTCCAAGAACTTAAGTAACCCATATCGTGTCAGAGCTCCTCTGATGGCCTGGTTCCCCTGAATCTCAGTACAAATATCATCAAAATCATGTTCTTGGCATACCAATTTTAGCTCTACCATACCTACAAAATACCATTATATTTTGTTAGTTCAAAGTCACCACATGCATTTTCAGACCTCAAGATTAGATTCCAAGAGACCCCCAGCTTAATTCCTCTCTCAGTTTCTAGGCATATTTTTTCGTCCAAAAATTGTGTTGGGCTCACTTTTCAGCCCCTTTTCTGTGCCTTGGGGCACAAAAAATGGCCCAATAGGTGTGTTGTGACCATGAGGAAGAATAAGGGTTTCCCCCAGTCAGTTAAGGCCCCAATCTGAAATTTTAATCCATTGAAATTGATGAGTAAGGTTAGGCCACCTACCTGAAAGTCAAAAATCTGAATTCCAATGGTCGTTTTGTCTGCTACGATCTTGCCAAGATTTAGGGCCTTCTCCTCCTCTCCAAATTCTCCAATAGCTCAATGTGAAAATGAGTTTAATTTGGGGGAAAGAAGCCCTTTTATAGGAAAAATCCTACTTTTTCCATCGACCATTACGAGCAAACCATAGCTCGCTTTAATGAACCGTCAACACTGTTGTAAATCTCTCAGTGAGCTCTATGAGGGGTCTCTATTATTTTGGTAATTTGAAAATTTACCCGGAAGCCATTTTTTCCATGAGGTCTCATTTTTCCTCCTCTCAAAACAAATTCTCTTAATATGAGTCGCCTATACTCTGGTACCACTCTACCTTTGCACCTGTTGACTTATGCGTCGAGTTTCATCGTGAGTAACCATTATTTACTCATTTTTTCATGGTCCCCTTTGGACCTCACCCATGTGGCAGCATCATCAAGTCACCCTTGTTTAGAGCATCAGAGATCAGTTACCCTTGCATCCATGGAGTCTATTCAGAGTCCCATTGAGTCTTGTTACATTCCATCATCCATCATTGGGTTTCATTCATCCCATTTCACTCATATTTGGACTCCAGCTATATTGGCATGTCTTTAAAAATCCCCCATCTCAGTAATTGACCATCCCCTCTGGAATCGAGTCAATCATTTCCAGGTCAACCATGCACAATACGCTCTGACAAGGAAAGTCATCATTCCACCACTCATATTTTATCTCCATCATCTTACCCCATGTCAGTCTATCAGTCCCATTTCTATGATCTTCATGCCTTTGTTGGGGACCCCTCATTACCTCAACTCTAGCAGGCACTATTTTGTTGACTTCGACACCTAGATGGTAGTGTACCTTGGTTCTGTTATCACAAAATCAGGTACTGAAGGCTGCCAATTAGCAAGACTCTGTGTAACTGTTTCAAACCAAGCTTTTAACTAAGGCTTAGCCTCCTTAGTCTGAGAGGGCTCTCTCATAGGTTATTGATATTGAACAAGATGGCTAACTCTTACAAGACACCAGAAAAAATGTACTGGCTGGACAGAATTGCTTCCCATTGGGCTTATGGAGTCACTAATATCTCAGTAAACAATAACACTATCCTTTCATAGAAATCAGGGCACTTTACATCTAATGTTCAAACATAACTTACATGAAACACAGTTTGCCAAGGCATACAGGAAGTCAGAGCATGATTCATGAGTTCTGAGTGATTATGCATTAACAAAACTGTAAAAGAAACTTAAAGAAAGAACACCATCACACATTTGAACAAGAAGATCCATTGTGAATCCTGAGAAGAAAACACAGTCATTTGCATTACTGAAACTTGTTTATACATAAACCAAAAACAGTCTTCTCAAAAACATCCAACCCTCATTACATCCAAGTCTGATCTATATATATGGATACATTCTTAACCACCTTGAGCTTCCTCCTCCAGCATGAGGGGAGCTCGAAGACTGCTATTAACTACTCCTATTTACTATTTAACTAATTCATTAAATACATTAAGTGCTGAACTGTAATTACAAAGAGTCCTAATTTAATCAAAACTCAAATTCTGTCCTCCTCGTAGCATGATTCCTTCTTGATTCTTGACACCTGTCTTCTTTCTGTTTTGGTCGAGACTTCAATTACCTCTGTTCTGGGCATCTTTACAGCTATCTCTCCTTTATGCACTTTCTCAGCTTCTCTAACTTGTTTCCTTGTAACCGGCCTTCGTGGTTTGAACATAAACTCCTCACTAGGTTCATCAAACCTTAGTCTCTTCGAAGCTTTTGATTTCTTAGTGCTCTCAGGTGATGATTGAGTTAAATCAATATGCATAGGTTCAATATGCACCGGTTCTACCTGCTCAAACTCAATGGCCTCAAGCAAATCACTTAAGCTGGCCTTTGATATTGGACTTTCCTCAACAGCTACTGATTTGCCCTTCTCTTTGCTTAATTGACTCCTGGTCTTTATTCTTGATACCTTTTCAGACCCCCTTGATCCAGGTGCATCTTTCTTGTGCTTAACCCTTTCTTTTAATGATGGCTGAGATGTCTCTTTAATAACCAAGGGCTTTACTGGTTTGTTCAACTGAGACTTGGTTTTCTTTTTATCCCTAGCCTCCTTTCTAAGCTCAGCTATTATAGGTTCCTTCACTGATTCTTCTCTTTCTCTAACCGGCTGTGGGGTGAGGCATGTCTTACTCTGGAAACCAGCCATATAGATGAAAGAATTCCAATCTCTGCCAATTTTCTGAAGACCATCCAGCACTAACAGTTTGACTAGACCATGGTGAAATAATGATGTCTCACAGTCATCCTTCCTTAATTGAACTTTATCACACATCTTGCTGAGACTACGAAACAGGTAAAATGGTATATCTATAGAGGCTTTACCAGTAAAATGCAACAACAACTTAAAGTGATAGGAGTAAACCTTGTTATATCTACCCTCACAGGTTAAATACTTTTGAATACATGTAAGAAGCAGAGCATAGTGCTCCTTAACATAACTTCTAGGCACAGCCTTGGTTAGATCTTCATTCACATAGGCTTCTTTCAAGAACTCTTTGCAGGGTTCCATATCAAACTTGAAGTTTTTAAACCACTCCTGCCCTCCTCTCGGAATCTCAGTTACATTAGCAATAGCCTCTGGAGATACTTGGAATTCTAACATAGACACTTTAGAATTTAAACCTGTAAAGTTCAAGGCAAACTCTTTTGTTACCTGAGTGTGGCCACCCTTCAGTTTTTCACAGAAACTCCAGCAACCAGCATCTTTGAAAGCCTTTCTTACACCTTCATCTCTCAATGCAAGGTCCAATCCTTCAGGCTCTGCCCTCTGACATCTTCCAGACCGATGCTCCTTCTTCTCCATTCCGCTTTTGAAATCTTTCGCACAGAGAAACACCACCAGCCTCAACTCAAATGGCAAATTCAAATTTTAGAACGCAGGCTCGCTTGCAATCTGGCTCTCTTGAAGAAGAAACTCGGGCTCATTTGCAATTCAATTGTCTTATCATCCAAGCGGGTCAGTTTATGCATCATTAACAAACATCATAACACAACCATGCATGACAAAACCGTTTGAATGATTTTTATGTGCGTGGCTATGAACCTATTGGTGGAGTGATGGCTCATAATTGCTTGGAAAGAACGCCAACTGACAATAACCGGACGGACACAATGACTCATCCCTAGACATGACACTTTAAGAATCTGCGCTACAAAATCCCCGAATCCGCGATTTCGTAGCGCAGATAGTTATAAATTAGCAAAATGCGCTGCGAAATGGCTGGATACTGACGCGCTGCGAAAAGGCTAAAACATCATTGCGCTGCAAAATCAACCAATAAAACTGCACTGCGAAAATGCGGAAAGGACCAGTGACGTATACAAGATAAGACATGTCTTATACAATCATGATGGAGGATGACCAACGGTATTTGAGAATGATTCACATCAAAACCTTTTAGAAACATGACCCCTAAGTAAGAAACATAGGACAAAAACCATTTGACACCCATTTTTGACAATGAACTTTGGACAAAAATTATATACATATGACTGTAGTTCTAGGTGATAACAGGTTCCATCTTTCATCAATTCTAGTTCCTTAGATCAAGCAAAGGGAATCATCATTTCCCTTTACTTGATTTGTTCTCGTGTGCTCAACTACAGCTCATTATCGCACGATCGAGAATTGTACACTTAGTGGTCTAGTGATCCAGAATATTGTACCAGCTTTTCCCAAGTGTGTGTGAGATGTTTCAGACCTCATGAGGGGGTGGCCCTTCAGGTAGCCCACCACATGCCCAAATTTCAGCAAATTATGATCCAGCCTACGATGCAGTTATGGATATTTTACTAGTTTGGTTCCCACCACTCGCAATGCCCACAACATGCATGTCTCCTTCAGATGATCCATTCATATATTCAAAACCCTTTCTTGTTCAGCAGGGGTTCTTTTATTATGATCTCCCCTCACCATGTTAGGTTGAGGGGAATTATGTGTCATGTACTTACATAAACAGATGTTATTGTATTCAGTCTTAGCCTATGTTTTTCCAAGCACATTGTGTATATGGGACTCATTATATCATGTATCATGTACTTTCTTGCTCAGACCCACATTGTTGGTCACACCATTATTATTTATACTTAGTTATCTCAGCGAGTATGGGTATGCCTCCCTCGCCTCATTTGAGATCATGTACTCCAAAATAAAACAATACTTATATCAGATTAGTAGGTATCTACCCCTCCATTACCAATCCTTCCTTGTCTCGCTTCAACTCTCTCTCTCTCCCCTTCGGTGTCTCGTGAAAGTGGAACCTACAATGTATTTCAGTCATAAAATTTGATCCTGACACTCTTATGTTGGGGGGGATTTGTTATCACCCAAAAAATGATCACCTAGCCATTTCTCACTAGGTGGATCAGAATACACCAAATAGGATTAATTTTACCGTGGTAAATTCACTTTAACCATAAGAAATAATTTAGTAAACCATTTTTCCTAAATTATTTCTCTTTAAAATTCAAAAAACGACATGATAATAATTAAATAAATCATTATTTATTTAATATTCTCTAAAAACAATTATTAAATCATTATTTGATAATCATTTCTTGTTGTTGAGAATTCAATAGGACAATGAATATGTTAATTATCATAACTTGATAATTGTTTGTGTTACCTTTTACTTATTATCTTTGTTTTTTATTATTATAATGTGAAATACATCAAACATCTACCAAAACAGTAAGAACAGTGACACAGTATATAGGTCGTAAGCCAGGGCCAAAACCCCTCCTCTTAAGGGGAAAACCCAAAATATCTTCTTATCTTTTAGATCTTTCAATTGGCGAATACCATGACCTAGACTCAGATAAATACCCTCCAAGATCAAGTCTTCCACAACTTCCTGCTACAATATCTTCCACCTCCCAGTAGATCCAAAATTTTTCTCCCCAGTAATTGCTGCAACTGTTGTTGCTTCTCTAGGAGACTTTGATCTCCCTCTAACAGCCTTCCTCTTTACTTCTCTCTCCTAGACTTGGGTCCTAGGGCTAGTAAGATTCCCTAAGAGACCTTCGCTTGCCTTCCCTTCTCCCTTGCTTCCAAAATTGAACCTCACAATATCCCAGTGTAGAAACCCTAACTTTGTACTTCTAGAAGAATATAGAAAGACCCAAACACTTTGACGTCTTCAACCTTATCTCCTTCACACTTCCTTCTTCAACTTCCTTTTCTTCTCTCTTCTTCACATAAGAGATGAGAGAGCGAGTGATTCAAATGGAGGACAAGTTCCTCTTATATATAGCCTTCCTCAAGGGTGGACATGGCTCTTCATGTAGGCTAACTTGAAATCTCATTAGCATGACTTGATCTTGGATGTATTTTAACACTTTCAAGGAAAAATAATTTTTTCTTTGAAATTTACAATGTGGCCATAGGGTAGGGTATTCCATATATGACAATGACTCTTATACCTAGGAAAAACCCTAGAAGCACTCAATGGGTGCTTAACCTATAAAATAAAATAACTTGAGCATGAAACCCATGCTTCAATAATAATAATAATTTCCTTTTCATTTTACATTTACAATAATAAATTTCATACTAATGAAGACCGAACCTATTTACACATTTTTCAACACTCCCTCTTAACTAGGGAGGTATTCTTAAGAGGTACATGGTCATTATCAATCTGAAGATATCTCATACGAAGAGTCAGGTTGGTAACCCATCTGTCTAGCATCATAATAACTAGAATTGTCACATAGCAAGGCCTTGACTAATATCTCTATCTCTCCATAAGACCATAGCAAAATTCTGGCAAGACCAACGATATATATAGACACCATCATCATTGTCTCTCAAGGTACATACCCCACCTGGGTGTTCACAGAGTATGACCTCCAATCGGACTATTATTATCTTGGGTAGCTAATCCTCAAATAATATCACTCCATGACTACTCTTGTCTTGAATTCCCTAACACATTCTCAAACAATATCGAATGCCATTTGGTTACCCAATCCTCCCTTCTTTCTTCCCGAGTGAAGAAAAGAATGTTGTGTCTATCTCTCCCTCTCCATTAGGAAGGAAAAATCCACCAAACCAAGCTTGTCCCTTAAGTATACAAGCTTCTTTTCTGGAAGTGATTTCTTCAATGTGTCAGCTACCTGCTCATCAGTGGATATATACCATAGCTGCAACACGCTATTTTGTACTATCTCTCGAATATAGTGATACTTGTTGTTGATATGATTTGTCTTCCCATGAAACACTGGGTCCTCAGAAAAACGAATACAACTAGTGTTATCACAAAGTATTATTGTAGGGTTCATCAGTCCTTCAAACAAGTCAGATAGCATCTTCATTAACCATATTGCTCCCCTGCTTACTTCACATGTTGCAACATATTCAGCCTCGGCACTACTCAAAGCAACGATGTCTTTATTTCTACTCATCCATGAGACCATGGAGGATCCCAAACTAAAACATCCTCTCATAGTGCTTCTTCCATCCTGTTCACTACCTCCCTAATCGGAATTTGTATGCCCAATCAATTGGACATCATTCCTTCTATCATACTTCAGACAGTAGTTGATGGTTCCTCATAGATATCTCAAAATATGCTTTACTTCTATCCAATGATAATGCTTCGACTCTACTTTGAATTTACTAAGTACATTTACTGCAAAACATATGTTTGGTTGAGTATTCACCAAGTACATCAATGAGCCAACAAGTTGTCTATACCTAGAAGGATCCACAGGGATTGATTCGAAACTCCTTAGTCTCTTCAAGTTTTTGATCATCATAGTGGTCATATTTTTACAGTCCATCATGTCGAACTTCTTTAGAATCTCGGTCACATACTTGCCTTGACCAAGATAGATTTCATTTGGTCCTTGCCATACTTCTAGTCCCAAATAGTAATGCATTAGCCCAAGATCCTTCATGTCAAATTTTTTTCCAATTGATTTTTACATTCTTCAATTCAACCTTCAACACCTATCAAGAGAATATCATTTACATACAAAAGAATAATTACAAGTTCATTGTTTACAACCTTAATATAAATGTTTGAGTCAGTAGAACTTTTTGTGAAGCCTATTCTCTGTAGGTATGCATCCATTCTATCATACCATGCCCTTGGTGCTTCCTTGAGGCCATATAATGCTTTCTTCAATATGAAAACATATGTCTTCCTATATTTTACTTCAAATCCCAAGGTTTGTTCTATATAGACTTCTTCATCTATAGTGGCATTCATAAACGCAATCTTAACATCCATTTGGTGGATGTTCCATCCCATCGATGCTGCAAGGGAGACTAATGATCGAATCATTGTATATCTTGTTGTTGGATCACATGTTTATTCATAGTCAATGCCTTCAAGTTGAGAGAATCATCTAGCCACAAATATTGCTTTATACTTATCTATACTTCCATCAGCTGCATGCTTGAGCTTATAGATCCACTTGGAAGTAAACATAGATTTATCTTTGGGCCTAGGTACAATCTCCCAAACTCCATTCTCCATTATAGATTTATATTCTTCATTCATGGCATCCTTCCATTCTCGATGTTCTACATCCTCTTCAAAGGTGGATGATTCTGCTTCTATTAATTTTTTCATGTATGCAGCATACTTAGAATACTTATTGAGTATCTTACTTTCTCTAAATGATCCTTGTGCTACCCCATGACCTTCTGCATCAAGTAGTGTATATTTCAACCAATTAGGTATTTTCCTTGTTTCGAGAATGACTGCGAGTTGAACAAGTTCACTTGGCCCTTCTTCTTCCCGGTGTGATCCTTCTCCTCCCTTGTCAACTTCTTCCTGAAACATTGGAAGTTCTTTGTCATCATAATCTATAGAAAGTTCTTTTGATTTCTTGAATGTTATACTCTCATTAAATATTACATCACAACTAACTTCAATATGATGTCCATATCTCATATAGATTCTATAGGCCTTTGATGAGTTACTATACCCAACAAAAGTCCCCTTTATATCGGAAGGATCCAGCTTATTTCTTTTGTCCTTTGATATATGAATATACACAGGACACCCAAATATTTGGAGATGATCTACAGATGCCTTCTTCCCAGTGAACACTTCTTTCAGAGATTTTTTGTCTAGAGATTTGTGAGTACATCGATTTTGAATGTAGACCGTTTTCTTGGTTGCCTCTCCCCACATAAACTTAGGTATATCTTGATCGTGTAACATTTCTTTTACACTTTCTTCAATGGATCTGTTCTTTTTTTTCTATGAATCCACTTTGTTTGGTATTGTATGGGACTATCAGCTCCCTCTTAATCCTAAACTCCTTATACAATTCTATAATCTCTTTAGATGTATATTCTCCTCCATTATTAGATCTTAGTATCTTGATTCTTCTCTCTGTAATTTTCTCTACTTGGGCATTGAATTCTTGAAATTTTATAAATACTTCATCGTTGGTTTTCATTAGGTAAACCAAGGTATTTCTTGAATGATTGTCTATGAATGTGACATAGTATATATGGCCTCCAAGTGATTTTGGAGTCATAGGGCCACATACATCACAGTGGATAAGATCCAAGATTTCTTTCAACCGCGAAGAACTACTTTCAAATGGTCTCTTGGTATTTTTACCCAATGTACATCCCTTGCAGACACCTTCATGATCTTCCTTTAGATTTGGGATTTCATCTACTATGGAATTTAAAGTTGGAAGAATTTCGAAATGTAGATGACTAAACCTTCGATGCCAAATTTCACATGGACTAATCTCAGTGTGAACTAGGGCTTGGTTTATAGGACATATTAATTTGTAAAGCCTTCCTTCTCGAATACCAATAACATTAGCTTGATCTATGCTTGAGTCCTTTCCCCAAACAACTACATTTCCATCAATGAAGGATAATTTATCTCCTTTATCTTCTAAACTTGAAATAGAAAGTAAACTTTTTTGCAACCCTATAACAAATATAATGTTGTTGAGGTGGATGTTGCTTGGACCATCCTTGAGTTTTATGGAAGTTGATTCAATGCCCTTCACCAGAGAGCTTTTGTTGTCTCCAAGTTCCAAGTAAGTGGATTTTACTTTTGATAAGGTCTTCAATTGGTTGGAGTGACCAGTCATGTGCTTTGATGCACCACTATCAACTACCCAGGTGTCTTTGTCTTGGAATGTACCAGAGAGGGCTTAAGAGAGACCTTCATCTCTTTCATCGATTGATGCCTTATTTGAATAAAATAAGAGACTCCATTCTTCCTTGATACCTTTCTTGAGATTCTTGCAATATTCTTGATGAATTTCTTCATTGTAGAGGATATTTTCGTGATGCTCTTAGAGAACCAAAGCTCTAATACCATGTTGAGAATTCAATAGGGAAATGAATATGTTAATTCTCTTAACTTGATAACTATTTGTTTTAGCTTTTACTTATCATCTTTGTTTGTTATTATTCCAATGTGAAATACACCAAAAATCTACCAAAATAGTAAGAACAGTAACACAATATATAGGTTGCAATCTAGGGCCAAAACCCCTCCTCTCGAGGGGAAAACCCGAAATATCTTCTTATCTTTCAGATATTTCAATTGATGAATACTATGACCTAGACTCAGAAAAATACCATCCAAGATCAAGTCTTCCATGGCCTCCTACTGCAATATCTTCGACCTCCCAATAGATCTAATATTTTTCTCCCCAACAACTGCTACAACTGTTGTTGCTTCTCTAGGATACTACGATCTCCCTCTAACAACATTCCTCTTTACTTCGCTTCCTTGACTTGAGTACTAGGGCTAGTAATATGCCCTAAGAGACCTTCATTTTCCTTCCCTTCTCTCTTGCTTCCAAACTCGAACCTCAAAATATCCCAGCGCAGAAACCCTAACTTCACACTTCCAAAAGAATAGAGAAAGACCCAAACACTTCGACTTCTTCAACCTTCTCTCCTTTGCACTTCCTTCTTCGACTTCCTTTTTTTCATTCTTCTTTGCATAAGAGATGAGATAGTGAGTGATTCAAATGGAGGATGAGTTCCCCTTATATATAGGCTTCCTCAAGGGTGTACGTGGCTCTTCATGTAGGCTGACTTGACAGCTCGTTAAGCCAACTTGATCTTGGAGGTATTTTAACACTTTCAAGACAAAATAATTTTTTCTTTGCAATTTACAATGTGCCCATAGGGTCTTCCTGTTGTGAAGACAATCCCTTCTGCATACAAAAGCGATCTCTCTAGTCCTATGAGAGGATCTAGCAACAAACCAGACAAACTAGTGCACGCTTTCCTAGTTTATGTTGAAAAATGCTAAGTGAGAGAGAGGAACCTACCTCACTCTTATGCTAAGCACTCAACCTTTGATGATGATCTCGATCCCTTAGATTCCAATCTCACTCCTCTCTATTCCTTTCATTTGAACACCTTCAATAGAGATCAAAATACAACAATAGATACAATATCATACATAGTATAGTTCAAACATAAACTACATGACAGGTCAAGGAGAATCATGCTAAATGAATAAAGATTTATACACTTATGGAAAGTAAACAGCAGATGTATTTATTAATGAATCACAAATGGAAGCATACAACCATTTCCTTGATGTTGGAGACCTCCTTTGTAGTGGATTTCCAATTCCAAGCCAAGACCATTCAAGCACTCCTTCTCCTTAGTTAGATGTGCAACATTTGGACATATTTTCAGCATAGGAATGCAGGCAAGCAATGACCAACAATTTGGGGATGGAAGAGACTTTATTTATAGGAAGGGAGAGGGAGTTAGGGATCAACATCTCAAGGGGAAGATCCTGAAAGGTAGGATCATGGACTCAAAACAGTAGAGCTTGACCATATCTCTATCCAACAACATCCATCTCGTTGTTCTCGAAGATTCTAGTAGGTGAAGCTTCTACTCCACTTTAGGAAATACTGCCAGAAGAGGTTCAGTGTAGGTTTTTATATAAAAATTCACGCTGACAGTGCTAGGTCAATATGTTGCAACAGGCCATCATCACAGGCTAGTAGTAGTGCAAAGCACGTTGATCTTGAAAACTAGGGTTTCAGGAAAATTTCTCCTAAATTCTCTTTGGGCAGATCTTCTTCTATTCTTCAAGGATGTTTCTCTATGTGTTTCATGGTGAGTACACTTTGACATTTTTCGTCATCTTTACACATCAGGATATGGTACGGGAAGTTTGAAAAAATATTGTGTAACAAATGCCCCCTGAAGCATGAAGGCAGAATAGGGAGTGATGGCTGAAATTATTTACAAGTTAAGGCAAGGACTCAGAAAAACACCATCATGAGACCTGCAAATCAAGCATGATACAATATACATAGTTGACATCTTTGATATAAATATGCCTAATGATACATCTCTAAATAGGTATCTATCAATACATGAATCCACAGCATGAACACAGCCTTTCGAATAGAAGGGATCAGGTGTATGGATCCACGACATGGACGTAGCCATCTAAATAGAAAGGATCATATGTATGGACCCATGGTATGGTCACATCCATTCGTATAGAAGGAATCATGCGTACAATCATGAATATCTCATAACTTCATGCAACTTGGATTTATCAGATGAAACCCAGGGTCTTCATCTATGTCTCGATCCGATCAATGTACGAATTTTACCATGTGAATAGATGTGTCAAAGTTAAACATGATAGAAAACCAATTGATTATCATTCAATGACATAAATTATTAACATGCACAAGAGAAACCACAAATAATGACAATGGCTCTCAAGGTACAACAGCACAATCCACGAGTGTGAATAATGAAGTTGATGTCGAACACCTACAGAATCATTTGATCGAAGGCCAATGATGTAAGCCTATCATCAAATGTGAAGAAATTTCCATTGAGGCATGTGTAGAAATTCCCACTGTAGATCACCTAATAATGCAATATACTAAAGCAAAATACTAGATCTACTTCTACAATCAAACTTTGTGGAAGCTTAATCAATTTGAGCTAGATCAATCGGAACACATATAACAGAGAAGAAGAAATCATACACATGAAACACAGAAGAATACTCTGGGAAAGCCTCAACTAAAAACCCCGATCTCTGTATTATCATACAATTGGAAATATGCCCGGATTACATAAAGCTTTAGCTCACAATCTATCCAGCTCTCAATACAATCCCTCTGTTGCTCATAGACAGTCAAAGGCTTCTCACCAACCTTCTCCTCTGCCCTCCAAGCCTCCTATTTCCTTTCACAATTTCTCCTGGGGTCCAATGCTGCCATCTGTGTGTAATCACCTCACACACTGCTCACTAACCTCTAAAATAACTGTGCAATCCTGAAGGGTATAATTCCTTCTGCATGGATGAGTTTCCTATATAGGAAAATTCCTCCAACCAGTACATTGTCCCTTCCTTTGATCTCAACTAGGTCTCTAACTGAACTGACATGCATGAGTTATTTATGAGAGAATATTCAGTTATCTGAAGTGGAGAAGTTACATGCATGCATGGATTAACTAACTGAACTCACAATTAATTCCACAAACTGTTGGAGCTAATCTAACTAGACTTAACTCAGTTAACTGAGCTAACTAATTACAACTCAAAGTACAACTCATCCTGATCTCCTTTAATCAATGGATAACTTCCTCAATCAATGGAGAAACTGTTGCATGTCTTCACATAGACTTCATGTTTGGTTTCCTAAAATTAATTAACTCAAAATGAATTAATTAATTATTTTACAAACAACTGCTAAGATCAAATTCGAATTTTACTTTTCAATTTTAGTTCAGGGACTAACTAAAATTAGAATCTATCCTGAAATATGATTTATAGAAATGTTATTTTTAGAATTTCCATTTTTTCATTCCTTGTTGCTATATCCAACACTGGTACCTGAGATGCTATTTATAGCAATGTTATTTTTAGCATTTCTTGTTGCTATTTCCAACAACATGCAAGCTCCAAGGTACTGGAAGGGAGTTTCTAGATCGTCTTCCTGGATAGTGGGCTGAAGTTGACAGGAACTAATCCATTGAAGGAGGGCCATAATGTATCCCACATCATCGACACAAAATAAAAGATGTAGTAGAGTAGGTAAGTTTGATTCAAGACTATGGTAGAAAAGTCAGACAGTGTGTAAGCGGTTAAAAAATGCATATTTTTACTTCTCTTGAACATACCGGTGACACGACTCTGGAGTTTGGAAACATTTGACTCATCATAGGATTAGAGGTCATGATGACAATGAAATATGATCAGATGAGAGGAAAAATGGATTCTAAAAACCCAAGAAGGCAAGTGATGAAGTGAGGATAACCCTAACCCGACACGAGAAATAGGTAATTGTCATGTTCAACAGCGACATGTTGCCTTTACACAAAATACAAGAGGTGTTAACTTTCATTTCCCCCCACTATTTCTAGTGAGTAACCCATTATTTTTTATCGCAAGCTTGAAGGGGATAACATATGCTTATCATATAAATCCATCCTTCGAGATGAATCCATCCTAGTAAGTTTAATGAGTCCTAGGAAGGATAAACCGAGTCTCATCATGGTGACAAGTCCTGCATCGTTTAAGTTTTACGAGTTCGACGGAGGGGTAACTCAGCATCTTTTTCATGTTTACAGAGTTTGAAAAAGAGGTGAAAAAGAAAACTCCAAAGGTCACTTTTCGTAAATAGTCTCTTAAATCCGAAAAGGTAGAAAATAATATCTAAGATAGCCTCTTAGCCATGTATGACTAAGATATTCCTTTTCATACAATAGTCTATCTCAATCTGGAAAAGGGTTAAACTTATACAGAGTAGACGTCATTTCATTTACTTTAACAAGTTCGAAATGACAAGTACTTGGAAATCTTTTCATATTTCAAGAGTCAAAAAAGAGCTTAAAGATGACTCCAGGGGGTTCCTTTTTCATTTATTTTTAACGAGTCTGAAAAAGTGATAAAATAAAACTCATTGATTCAGTCAAAATTAATCATCGTCACCATGTATCCATGACCTGTTGCTCCACAAGTGAAACGCACATTACCCATTTCAAGGAAAAATATTAAAATATAAGTAAAATATACCCTAATTTAGTAAAAATATCTTTAAAAACTTATAAAAACTGAAAAAGTAAAAGCATTTTTACCGTTTCACATTTTGTAAATCATAGACCACTTTTTACCCTATTTTCCTTGATCTTCAGGTGAGGAGTGCGACCAATCTAAGACATTGTTCATCGATCCGTTTGTTGCAGGTAAGATATTTATCTCTTCTCTTAATTTTGATTATGATTTTATGTGTTTTCATCCATAGGATAGGCAGTAAGGAGGGATTGAAAAAAATTTGTGTCAAGGGTGCTTGGCTTGGGTTTTACCCATCGGACCCGCGTTGCTCACCCTGTGCTCAACTGTGTCAGCATGCTCAAAGCGTGGAAATATATAAAAATAGAAGTATTGGCACATAGTTACAAAATGTTCAATAAATCATCCATATTTAATGATTGTTTTCTGAATTTCTCTCCATAGGTACTCATGAAAACTTGTTTTATGGATGTTCCACAGGTTAATCAACGAAAAATGGTGATTGAATGGAAATAGAGAGGACATGAAGAACAAGATCATCAGGTAGCCTAAGACCCAAGTTTCATAGCTTCCCTTTGAGCATGCGGGTTATTGAAATTCTTCCTGATTCCTAGGATTAAAAACTAGATCGAGTTACTGCAGCATTTAATTGGTTGGTGGGATGTAGATCACCAATTGTTTATGATTGGGGACCAAGAACTTGAGGTAGTTATCACAGACATCTATTTCATTACGGGTTTGTCCAAAAGGGGACAGTGGATTCAACTATCTGGTTCTCATACTAGAGAGGAGAGTACAGATATGTTGATCGTGATACATTTCACAAGCACTTGGAAAACTCAAAGTGGGAAGATAGACATAAAAACTATCATCAATCCCTCACTAAGAACAATTCTCCATACCATGGCACAAATAGATGGGGCTGAGGATTTGCATGAAGCAACAAAGGCTCATTTTTAGTATGCCATTGATTGTCTAAGTCCCACATTTTTTAACTGGTGTGAAGGATTGTTGGTAAACATGAAGAGCCAACTCACGAAATGCAAGATAGGGAAGCTGAAATAGTTAGGCTATGGATCTATCTTGGTGGCATTCTTCTTGGAAAGGGTACCATTTTTCAGATATCTGTAGATAGAAGTGGATGCCCCAGTTCCCATAGTTCCATGATTACTGAGATGGGGTGAGTTGATGCCTTGACATGGAGGTGGTCAGAAAATATCATTTCCTCCAGCATTTTTTGGATAGCTACAACAGTTGTTAATAATGGTAGATGATTGGGCATACATTGGCATGGATTTCCAGGGATATCCCGACCTTCCACTTCCACCCATTACACAGTGAATTGATGTAAGTAAAAACTATTTTTTAAAGTTTTTGATTTTTTTGATTTTTTGTTTCATGTGTACTAAGATTAGATACTTGTGATTTTTTGTAGATGTTTCTCTAATAGCTAGGCGACTGGCATGAAATATAGATGATTCTCCCTATGAGGAGGGAGCTAACTGAATCATAGAGGTGGAATGCAACTTGGAGGCCTTGACAAGAGGCATTCCAGAATACGCGTCTATTGATGAGGTGCCACTGCAATATTAGAGGCATACTGTAGGGGTGTCTACCACACTGCGCTAGTTGTTGAACCGAGTCATCAGAGCTATTTCGTGCTACCATGAGCACCATTTTGGTGGATAACCGTCTCTAGTTTTCATTTTTCTGCACTTATGTAGGCTCGATAAGCCATGTCTCAAAACGCAGATTTTGATATTTTGATGTAACAAACATTTTGTATATATATATATATATATATATATATATATATATATATATATATATATATATACATGTTTCCCTTGATGCTTATCTAATGTTCCTATTATATGTTTTTGTATTTACATATGATGCAAATGTCTATATAGAATGTAATTATCCAATGTATCTGTTAATGTGTTCAAACATCTTGGAATATGTTGATAAGTGATATAATCAAAGTCTCGTTCCAAGAGACAAACTCGCAAATGCATTCTCAAAATCTGAGGGTTTCTAACTGATATTATCTTTTAAGTTTTAGTACAATGAGCTGTGAATCGAGATTAAAGACTAACTCTCTAATGCCAAGAGTAATGGCTTCTGAAAAAAGTTCGATAACTGCACTATATTTAGCAATGTTATTAGTGGTACGACCTAAACATATGCCTTGTAAATTCACTAACTCACCATTAGGGTCATAGATTTCCCATATTATGGAAGATAGATTATGTGTACTACGACAAGAACCATCAGTGAAACGCACATAAAGGTTCGATGACATCTGCAAACCAAGTAGAACATGCAATAAGCAGAGGAAAACATGTTTGCAAAAGAAAACAAACACACCAAAACTAAGTGCACACTAATGTACAAAGTATTTACATGAAATCGAGGCACAAAAAATTTCAGATGGAGCCCATTTCAGAACTTGGGTAATTGATCAAAAGAGAGTAAAACTATAGTTTTATTGTTGGCATGAAGTGTAAGCATCGACTCGTCAAATTAGTGGAATGATACACAATAATGACAATGCCCCCATGCCCCTTAAGCGAGTGATGGTTACGAGTTATAAAATCAATGCCCCATTGCGGAAATGGGTGAACAGTAAAAACTCAATGAGAAAGTCTCATGAAGGAGGATGCAAAAATCTTAAGCTCACCGTGAGAAAAAGATGCCCCCAAGTGAAAAAATGTTGACAATCCCAAGTTGGACTAAGATGTCGTTGGGCATGGTTTCGAAAATGTTACCCATATTTCCTTCGCAGAACACTTCATGAACAAAATAGGTGTCTAAAGCATATGAGTTGGTACACCAGAAACACTGGGGTTTCTAGACAAGAAGAAATATCACCAAGGCTTGGGAGAAAGAAGGAACGATTATGAGCATCATTCCATGGAGTTTCCTCGAGAGACATAACTTCTATGATATTTTCATTAGTTGGAAATGTCTCCTTCAAAGGATCTGGAAAATCCAAAGAACCGAGTCAAGGAAATTGTGAATATGTGTCTATACTCATACTGAAATGATCATGAATTTCATAAGTAGTAGCAGAAGCTGAAATGATAGCCTGATATGCTTGATCTACAGGGCTACGTGCCATAACATTGTCAAAACTATCAATTTTCTCAGGATGGGGAATGACCCAAGGATCGCGACAAGTCAAGGCCAAGTTAATCGAATGGATATTCGAAGGTGGAAAGGAAAAAATTCCCATAAGGGAAGAGTCTTTGAAAAGACCTGCCCCAACACTCTCATAAGGGATATTGGTATTCCCAACATATGGCACATTTCCATTTGAGGAGTTGGAAGAGAAAAAGGTGAGCTAATCGACAATGACTATTTTCCCTTGATAAGGAAAATGGAGCATGTGAAATAGGGTATAAACCACAAAAAACATTGAATGGGTCCAGCTACTACCAAGTAGAAGATTGTAATTCAGATTGACATTGAAAACTTCTACTTCTAGGTTAATAGTTTTTCCTTGCAATTGAATTGGGAAGTCATTGAGAATACCATATGGATGGGAACCTTTACCATCGAAAACTTCCAATGTATTAGGGGATTGGTTGAGAGGTGTAGAGCCAATAGCTTTCCAACATGAAAGGGACATGATGCAAGTAGAAGCACCCTCATCAATAATAATATGATGAATAGTCTTCCCTTTTATAACAACTTGTATAAGAAAGGCAAGTTGATGGGGAGATGAGGAATTTGGTTTTCGAAATCAAAATTAATCAAGTTTGAATCTGTAGGATCAATGCCTCCTATGGTGGATAGTAATGCTTTCATTTACGATGGACAAGTTTGGAAGACTTCTAAAGCTAACATCACTGAAGGCGCTTGAGCTAAATCTTCCACAATGTTATAATGTTGAGCAGCTCACACAATTGGATTATACGATGACTTATGAAGAACACCTTTGGGAGGTGGTCGGATAATGGAATCATTACTAGGTCGTTCAATATGAAGAGGACCAGAATTGGGTGGAGTGGAAGTAGAAGGCGTATCAGTGGCATCATTTTCCACAACCGGTTTGGTAGGAGTCTGATAATATTTTGATCGAGAAGCAACAAAGACAGGTGTCGCGCCACTCATAAAAACTTGAGAGCCTCTAGATGTAGAGGATTGAGGTTGATCTACCAATTGAGTTTGTTGTGGCGGAAAGGGTTCTTTCAATACGGCTAGTGTCCGTGGGGTGCCTTTTATAAGATGACTAACCTCGGCACGACGGGGATAATATTTGGTATAATGATCTTCGTCACATATAAGACAAGGATATTTTAGCTTGTCTTTGGATGTATCATCAGTAGACGGTTTAGCATAATCTTGTTTAGGGGTATCATATCTAGCCTTACCTTTACCATTCTTTTTCCCTTTTGAGGATTTGTTTGTTGTGGTAGATTGGACAACATTCACTTCAGAAGTTTTACCAGGATTTTTGGGAGTATTTGAAGGAGGAGAAGGTGCAATATCATGAATAGAATTATGCTTTGTAGAAGCAGAAGAAGCATTACTAGAAGGTTGAGCTACTCACCCAATAATACCATCAACAGGTGGTGTCTCCGTAGGTTGAGAAGATGTCAGATCAGTTGAATGTCATGGGGCATCGGGTAAGAGATCATATAGCATGCTAGATTGTGAATATACCAAATCCAGATACTGAGCATGGGCGATGGCTTTTTCTTCAGTCACATAGCTACCCATAGCTATGTCTTTGGCGATTTGATTAATGAATGACTTAGTAAACCATTCGGTTAAAATCTCATCAGGGATATCGAACTTAATAAGATGACATCGACGTCTCCATTCATGGATGTGATCGGAGATGTGAGTAGTAGTCGTCTATTTCAAAGACGTTAGGAGATGGGTCCCAGTTTCATCTAGAACTTGTAGCTGAAAGTGAGTGAGAAAATCCATAGCCAAGGTATTGGAATATTGAAAGGTGCCTCAAGGTAACTCAATGTACCATTTGGCGGCAGCACCCGTTAGAGTGCACTGGAAAAGACACAGTCGAATAGAATCATCAACCCAAGAGTTGGATGAACACCATAAATGGTAGGTCATGACATGAGCCTGAGGGTCTTCTCTATAATTCCCTTCAAATTTTGGATAATCACTAGGAATTTTGGTAAGAACCGGAGGCCAATATGTTGAATGGAGTATTGGGTCATTTGTAAGCCTCGACACATCTCGTAACTCCAATGTAGCTAAAAATGGACATTGATGATTAAAATACATGAAAGGCCTGTGATAAGGTCCATATTAAGGATTCCAACCTTGTTGGTACTGATTTTTCCCCCATAGTGACGGATTTTAAACATAGGGATTTTGATACTGCCACCAGTGGGAGGAATTTTAACCATACAAAGGTTGATTTTGTCCCCACTAAGGTGGGTACTGACTAGGATAGGTTTGATATTGACCCAACATATGCTATTGAGAACCATAAAGAGGATAGGAAGCTTGTGAGGAGTATTGAGCATAGGATTGTTGCTGCAATGGTTGACCCTGCTAATGCAACGGTTGACCATGTTGATGCAAAGGTTGACCTTGCTGCTGCAAGGGTTGTTGATAAAACCATTTCTACATGTAAGTTCCTTGTTGCACGTAAGGTCCTTGTTTCCGGTAGGTTCCTTATGGATATTGATATCTTCCTTGCTGATATTGATAGGTTCCTTATTGCAAAGTATTACCAGCTCCCAAAGGATAATTTCAAGAAGAAGACTAAAACTGACTAGATGACCCAAATGAGGGATTAGGACTAGACTACATTTGGGATCCTTCCGGTTGATTGAGAGGTGGGTTTTGAGTTTGTTGTGAACCATAAGGAGGGTACGGATGTTGGTAAGATATTTGAGCCGAAAGAGGTTGCTAATAAGGAATTTTACTAGACTCAGATTGAATGGAGGTTCCACCAGCATAAGGAATACTACCAACAGTTTGACTTGCTCCTATAATGTGAGTTTGGGATCCGAAACTCACATAAGTTCCACCAGAGACAGGAGCTACATATGGAGGAGGTGGTTGCCCCCTAGGTAGCGGGACAGACAATGTCGAAGATCGCGCACTCATTGGGAAGAAACCAAAGGTTGAACAATAATTTTGGAAGCCACGTTCGAAGCAAATGGGCTAATGGTAGGCGTAACAATAGATGACCATATCGGATGGTGATAAAGTGAAGATGTACTTTAACTACTCGAAACCAAATGACCAAGAGAGGTATAATTCACAGGAAGTAAGGGTTCACTACTTTTAGGGGGTGGAGTCGTCCCACTCCCCATACAAGGAGAGGGAACATATGGAAAGCCTTCATGTGGAAATGGATATTCAGAACCATCACCAATACCAGGAGTATGGGCGGCTGAGACTTTCGGAGGAGGATCTCGACAAGACGTTGGCATAGATGGAATCTCACCTTCTTATGCCATAGGTTGAAACAGTTGACAAGGAGGACCCCACGACGTACTAGGAGGACGTTCCAAAGGTACGCTAGGACTATATAACGGACTATATGGGTGTTGAAGAGATATCACCAAAGGATCTGATTCGTAAAGCAAATTCAGGGAAAACAACAAGAACTGTTGAGGAACCTCCAGACTTTCTGGTTAAAATTCCTGAGATGACAAAAACGACTCTCGAGCTGGAGGACGGGAACCAAGGGGTTGAATGCTTGAGATAAGTCCAATTCCAAAACCTTGATCTTCAAGTGACTCTAGAATCTCAGGATGGACTCCTTGTGATAACCCTTCAATATCATATTGTGAAGGGGGTATGTGAGGTGAACTCGGCGGTTTAGCCACGATGACCTTTTCTCAAAATCAAAAGGAGACGAGGTGATTTATTTGAGATTTAATTAAAATTTACCATTAATAATGCATAATGAGGCCAAGGATAACTGCATGGGTAGGACATGTTATCGTGGGCAATAAATTTTAGAACTTTAAAGAAAAAAATCAAAAAGGGTAATCTAGGAAAACGGGTTTACCGAGAATACGTGAACCGCTATATACACCTTGGCGGAACCAAGAACTTAATGTGTGGCGGCCAATACCCCCTAATGTTGTGTTTGGTGTATCACGTCTACAAGGTGGCTAACTTGGTTACCTATGGCTAAAGGATATCAACCTAGTGGGGTATCCCAATATATACATGACAGTACGGGGAGCACAAGTCCATGTTAGCGTTGTCTAATGTGTAACCATTCGATGAGAGAATTCCCATATACTTTCCATATGTGGAGTGCCTTTGATATACCCGAAAGTACTGGAAAATGATCCTATATACTTCCGTATGTGGAATGGGATATCACCCCCAAGGTACAACACTGACAGATAATGACAGCTGCTAGTTTTATAGACGTCAAAACACATCTCTAGCCTCGACCTCTAAAATTTTTCTTTAATTTCCAAATGATCCTTATGTTAATTGAGTAAATTTTAATGTTTATCTTGAATTATGTTTCAGTTTTGGGGCTCAAAACAATGTCATATGAATGCCTAAGATGCAACTATATGAGAAAAGAAAAACTTTCCATTTCGATGAAAGCTAGACTAATCAAGGGAAGAAGTTTCAAACAATAATGCATCAAACAAAATGTATCAATCAAAATGCCTTTGACTAACTTTCAATTTTGATTTCCAAATGCAATACCAAAAAGTAAAAATGATTTTCACTTTTCACTATCCTAAATGTAGCTTTTCAAGAGTAAAATTATTTTCACTTTTACTAAGATGCACTTATATCAGTGATGTTTTTATTTTGATTTTAAATGATCAAATGCAACTAATGCATCAACCAAAGAAAAATGAAATTCGATTCAAATGAACTTACATGAAAATCTTTTTCACTATTCCTTTTGAACAAATGATGATGCACTTCTTTCAGCTTGAGAATCCAACAATGTGATCTATGCTTGATTATAAACCAAATATAACTTTCTAATGCAAATGACCTAATGCAACTTGAAAACCAAATTCTTGAAAAAAAGCTAAAACAAATGAAAAATGATGTTTTTCAATGATTTCCATAGAAAAACAACACTCAATCAATCAGCAAAACCAGTATCCCAATGACACAAGCAAGAAGCAAGCGATGACTGATTGACTAGAAACCCTAGAACTCAATCATATTTTCACTCCTAGTACTTCAAATCCAATGAGACAAATTTCACAAATTAATGACACAACCAGAAAAAACACTGACAAATCCAAGCACAGAGGACAGGAAAAACCTCAGAGGTCAAGACACACTAGACCCTACTTACAGAAACCCTAAAATTTCTCAATTCTTTGGGATCAGTGTGACTATTTCAGTCAAACGTGTACTGACAGGGGTTTTAGTGCAACTGCTATTAAGGAAAATGCATTGGTAGTACGATTTTTCCAGGCAAAAAACACGTTGGACAAGAAAAATTGGGAAAAATAAAAATAATTTTGAAGGGAAGTCCAGACTTAACACTCTAAAGTACTAATCACTCAAAGTGAAAACCTATACAAAATCCAAATGACTAATAATTCAACGGTTGGACAAACTGATCAAAAGACCAAACAAAGAAATAGGTTGAAAGGGCTATAAGCTCCCTAGTGGAGTCGCCATTTTATTGTGAATACAATCCCTTCTACGGATAGAAGTGATCTCTCTAGTCCTATGAGAGGATCTAGCAACAAACCGGACAAACTAGTGTAGGATTTCCTAGTTTATGTTGAAAAGTGCAAAGTGAGAGAGAGAAACCTACCTCACTGTGATGCTAAGTACTCAAATTTTGATGATGATCTTGATCCCTTAGCTTCTAGGCTCACTCCTCGCTATTCCTTGTGTATGAATACCTGCAAGAGATATCAAAAGACAACAAGAGATACAAGATCATACATAGTATAATTCAAACATAAACTACATGACAAATCAAGAAGCATCATGCTAAATAAATAAAGATTTATAAACTTATGAAAAGTAAAAACCATATATATTTATTAATGAATCAAAAGGGGAAGCATACAACCATTGCCTTGATGTTGGAAACCTCCTTTTTAATGGATTTCCAAGTCTAAGTCAAGACCATTCAAGCACTCCTCCTTAGTTAGATGGACAACATTTGAGCATAGTTTCAGCATAGAAATGTAGGTAAGAAATGACCAACCATTTGGGATGGAAGGGACTTGATTTATAGGAGGCGGAGGGAGTTAGGGATCCACATCTCAAGGGAAAGATCCCTAAAGGTAGGATCAAGGACTCAAAATGGGAGAGCCCGACCATATCTTTATCCAACAACATCCAACTCGTGGTTCTCAAAGATTCTAGCGGGCGAAGCTTCTCCCCCACTTTAGAAAAGACTACCAAAAGAGGTTTAGCGTGGGTTTTTACATCAAAATCAACGTTGGCAGTGCTAGGTCAATATGTTGCAACAAGCCATCAGCACGGGCCAGCAATATTCAAAGTGCGATGATCCTAAAAACTATGGTTTCAGGTAAATTTCTCTAGACTTCTCTTAGGGGAGCTCTCCTTCTATTCTTCAAGGATGTTTCTATATGTGTTTCATGGTGAGTACACTTTGATAGTTTTCTTCATTTTTACGCTTCAGGATATGGGACGGGAAGTGTGACAAAATATTGTGTAACACTTCCATATATGAAAATGACTCTTAACCCGGATGCGGGTGATGGTACAGATATTATGGCATGGCCACATGGCCAGCGAGAGCTGCCACGAGCCAGCCCGTGGAGGAACGAGACTCATCACGCAGATGAAATAAATGAGGGAGCTCTTGCTCCATTCCGTAATTTCATTAATGGTGGTAGACGGTGAGAGCAGAGCGCATTCATGGCGCTCAGGTTCCAAGAGAAAGCCATGGGAATTAAGGTGGGAGCAAGGTTGGTGCTGCGACATTCTCAGCAAGACCAGCTCGCTGTGCAGACTTGCTGGAACATTCTCTGCCTTCTGGCAGACTCTGGAGACTCTAAACCACCCGCATTGCGAGGGAGAGATAGCTCTGCTGGGAATTGGATCAGTGAAGTGGAAGCTCTGTTTCGAAGGAGAGATAGCTCTGCTGGGAATTGGATTACTGAAGTGGAAGCTCTGGTCAGTTCCTCCGTCCATATGGCCAGAACAAGAGAAAGGCAACCATGTCGAATAGGGTCTGGTCGTGGGACATCTTCTCGCCCTCCAGCAGCAGAGGCACACCACCATTGTTGCTGCTGTTACTGTTTTCGCAGAGTTGGAACTCCCCACCTGCAAGTATCTCAGTTCTTGGACTCCTGCAATCCGAATGAGGGACCGCCAGGGCCGCCTGCGCTTCCAGCATTCGGCGCCGCCGTATTTAACTTGGGAAATCTTAATGCCCATATTTCAATCCTCTTTGTCAGAGACGCAGAGGAGGACCATGCTGGGGCAAGCAGCAGAGAATTGCCCTCTGCAAACCAGTTGGACAAGGTCGAGGGACAAGCAACCGATGCAAAAGGAAAGGCGCCCATCCAAATTCAGACGCAGGAGGCGTCGACGTCCAGAGCGGGAGCGGAAGAGGTCCAGGCAGACCCCCAGGATGGCTATGGGTGGGTCCCGATCGTGGAGATGGCGCCGGAAGAGATGGAACCAGAGGAGTAGCACCACCATCCATCTTCCATTCAGGTCCTGTTTTGTGGTCTTCTGTCTCGGTCGCTTGGTCCTGTTTTGTGGTCTTCTGTCTCGGTCGCTTATTATGTATGGGATAAAATGCATGCTTTTGAATGGGTCTGGTAATTTGTCTGTAGGTCCTGCTCTGTTTTCAATTCCGTCACTTAGTATATTCTGGGAGTCTGCAAATGTCCAAGGTCGCCCCTGCGTGGGTAGTTTTTTTGAGTCACAGCCCCTGCGAGGGCAATGTCAAAGCTAAATGATGACTTTTGATGAGGTTTTGGGGCAGCTTGAGCACAAATGCAAGCAAATGCCAGCTGCTATCCCACAGTGCCATCGCTGGCCATGGGAAACTAGTTTCACTGCATGTAATTTCACTTTGTATATAATATAATTTCCTAGAGTAGTCTTACTGAGAAAAAAAAAGAAAATGACTCTTATACCTTGGAAAAACCCTAGAAGCACTTAATGGATGTTTTACCTATAAAATAAAAGAACTTGAGCATGAAACCCATGCTTCAATAATAATAATAATAATTTCTTTTTCATTTTACATTTACAATAATGAATTTCATGCTAATGAAGACAGAACCTAGTTACACATTTTTCACCACTTGTCACCTTTGACTTAATCAGCTTGGAATAATTAAATAATAATTGTTAAACCATTATTTAATAATTATTTCAAATTCACATTTTTCCTAATTCTCACAAAGTGATTAATAAATCATTTTTACTTATTAATTACTTCAACCACTTTCTAGATAAATGTATTTGACCATTTTGAATATATTTTCCCTCTCAAAAAATATAATAAAGTATGCACAACGACTAGATTTTGATTTAGTCAATAATATTTTATTATTTTCTAATTCTTAATTTGGTACAATACTTTGTTATAAATAGAGGTTTTTCTATCCAATCTACACCATGATCATTTTCATTGTCACCACTATCATCTCATTTCATTTGAGCTCCCACTTGAGTTCAATCCATCTTTTGTTTTCTGCCCATTGCAAGTTATTATGCACTTAACCTGCGAGAAAACCAGAATGCCAGAAATACGAAACAATATGGCCCGAAACACAGAAATATCACATGAATAGAGACAAGTTTCAAAGTTATTTTATTATTCATAAATAGAATATAATGTTCACTTTCCTCTTCGAGGGGGAAACCTCCAACAGAGCAGAGCTCAATTACAATAATACTCAATGATTCTTCCCTTACTATCAATGACTATTTATAGCTTTATTACATCCAAAAACCTCAATACTAGTGGTTCCTTTCATAATACAGGTTAACCACTTTATTTATAAACTATGGCTTGTTTATAATTAATTGTGGTCCCTTTTCTATAATGCAGGTCAACCACTTACAATCATTATTAATGCGTATAACTGCTTACGAGCTTTACCGACTCAACTAACTAATTGTGACTTTGACTAGGCCCCTTGGGCTTATTACATAAATAAAGGGGTTAGGTGTGGACCCTAACATGCCTTCCCCCATCAAAAGTAGCCTTGTCCTCAAGGTTGCAACTGCGAAAACTGCTGAAGAATAGTGGTTGGTTCCCATTTCGCATCTTTTGGAGAGGTGTATTTCCACTTGTTGAGGACTTCCTTGAACGTGTGGCCACGAAGATGTCTTTCATGAGGGCATGTTTGGGTCAGATCCAAAGTAAGTCTTAATCATCCAATTTGTGCATACTTGTTTGAACCCAGCAATTTTTCCCCACAACTTTCTTGAGGTAAGATACATGGAAGACTGAGTGGGTTTTTGAAGTAGTTGGGGCCAGTTTGTGAATGATTTCTCCTATACATTGAAGTACCTAATAAGGCCCATAGAATTTTGGTGTTATTTTATGGAAACCCTTTTCTTTGAGAGAGGTTTACTTATAAGGTTGGAGTCACGGGAACACTTGGCCACCTACTTGAAATGATCGCTTGGAAAAATGTTGGTTGGCCTATTGCTTCATTCTATTTTGAGCTTGATGTAGATTATCTTTTAGATGACCGATCATGGTGGCACGGTTCTACAGAAGCTGATCAACTTCCTATACTTCGGAACATCCAGGGATATAAGAAGTTGGTGAAGGTGGGAGTTGGCCATACACTACCTCATATGGCATCATCTTGGTGCCTTCATGATAGTTAGTATTATACAACCATTCAGCTAAAGGAAGCCATTGTACCCATTGATGCTACTTGTTTGAAGCGAAGCACTACAGATAGGTCTTCAAATATTTGTTGACTTCTTTTGTTCGACCATCAGTTTGGGGATGATAAGTTGTACTCATTTGGAGTTCTGTACCCTATAGCTTAAAAAATTATTGCCAAATTTGTTGGTGAAAGTTGGGTCTCTATCAAACACAATGGAAGTTGGCATTCTATGCAATTTAAATATTTGTTCCATAAAAACTTGAGCCACCAATGTTGGGGAAAATGGATCTGGTAGCGCACAAAAATGAGCATATTTGGAAAGTCTGTCAACAACCACCATGATGACTGATTTGTTTCCTTACTTTGTGAGACCTGTAATGAAATCCAAGGAAAAATTTGTCGAGACGAAATTAGGGAGTGGCAGTGTTCGTAAGGTTCCTGGTAGCTTGGTCATTTCCACTTTGTTGTGTTGGTATACTTCGCATTCAGCTACAAAAATAAGAATGTTGTTTTTCATGTCGGTCCAAAAGAAAGAGTGATGTGCTCATGCATAAGTCTTTTAAAAGCTTGAATGTCATGCGACTGGATAGGAGTGTAGCTCTTCCAAGATGCAAGTTTTGAGGGTTGAGGTCGAGGATAGCACTACCTGATCCTTGTAGCAAAGAACCTCATCCTTCCAAGAGTAGTCCTCTAAGTAATTAGGATATGTTATTAATCTATTAATTATATGGAAAAGAGAGGGGTGGGAGAACCATTCAGAATGGGCCTCTTCAATCCAATCTGGTATGGGTAGAGAAAGGGATAAAAGGGTGCCCTCATCCTCAAATTGTTGCGATAAGGCATCAACCACTACATTGTCATGCCCCTTCTTGTAAATTATATCATAATCATAACCCAACATTTTTGCAAGCCATTTATTTTGTTGTGGCGACAATAGACATTGCTCGAGGAAATATTTTAGGCTATGATGGTCAGTGCGATTTGGAAACAACACCCCAATAAGTATGGTCACTAAGTGTCTCTTGCATGTAAGATGGCCATCATTACTTTCTCATATGTAGATTGAATCAAATGCTTTCCACTGAGTTGTTGGCTCATGAAATCCAATGGTCTACCTTCGTGCATTAATATTAAACCAATGCCTATACCTAAAGCATCACATTCAATCACAAAATGTTTTGTAAAGTCTGGTAGGGCCAATACTGGAGTGGAGCACATGGCATGTTTGAGAGCCAAAAATGCCTACTGAGCTACGACAGTCCAAAGAAAATAATTTTTCTTGATAATATTAGTGAGGGGCCTGGAAATGCATCCATAATTGTGGACATATTTGCAATAGTAGCTTGTGAGACCCAAGGATTTTTTGTTGTGGCCAGTATTTTATTGCCTAAATCTTTTTTGGATCAACCCTCACTCCTTCACATCACTTAATGTGTCCCAAATACTCTAATTATTCCATGCCAAACGAACACGTGTATAATTTGACAAATATTTTATGATCTTGGAGCAGTTGCAATACCTGGTCAACATGCTAAAGGTGAATGTCCCATGTTATGTTGTAGATGAGAATGTCATCAAAAAAGACCAGGACAAATTTTCTGAGATATGGTTTCAGAAGGTGGTTCATGAAGCTCTGAAAAGTGGATGGGGCATTACAAAGACCAAATGTCAAGAACAAGAATTCATAATGGCCTTCATGAGTTTAGAAGGTTGTCTTTGGAATATCAACTTCTTCATCTGTATTTGGTGATAACCTGAGAATTTCTAGCTTGGTAAAAAAATTAGAAACATGTAGTTCATCAAGCATATCATCAATTACTGGGACAGGAAATTTGTACTTGATGGTCAGCTTGTTAAGGGCCCTGAAGTCTAGACACGTGCACCATTCACCATCTTTATTTAGAACCATGACCACCAAATATGAATAAGGGTTGGTGTTGGGACGAATAACACTGGCTTGGAGGAATCCCTTGATGATTTTTTCAATTTCATTATTTTCGGAAAAAGGATATCGATAGGGGTGGACATTTGCTGGTTGGGTACCTAGGAGAAAAGAGATTCTATGATCATTTTCACCCCTAGAGGATGGGAGCTCCTTAGGTTCGTCAAAGACTCACTGGAGGAAATCTAATACATGTTGCATATCTGGATGAATGGGAGGAGGAGTGGATTCAATGGCATTAAATTGTGTTATTATCCCATGATGGCCCTTTTTAAAAATATTCTCCATTTGATGCAAGTTTATGATAGTAGGATCACCTGCTTGGATTCCTCGCAGTGTATGAGTGTGGTTGTTTTGCTTAAAGCTCATATATAGCTCTTGGAGGTCCATTGTGATAAGTCCCAGAGTGCGAAGCCATTCAGCACCAAGGACAATGTCAAAACCGCCCATTTCAATGGAAAACATGTAGTTTTTGAGGTGATAATCCCCCATTTGAAGCTTAATATTTTCACAGAGGCATTCATATTTCATAGTCCCCGCATCAACGATAAGGGCTTCGAAATTAGATATCTCCCTGGAAAAACAATGAACTGCTTTTGCCACTCTCTTATGGACAAAGTTATGTCTGTTTCCACTATCAATCGGCACCACTATTGTTTGATGTTTAATAAAACCTCAAATTTTGAGAGTTTGTGGAGAAGAAATGTCGCACAAGGCATGGAGTGAGATAATTGGCTCATCTGGCGTAGCTGGAGTATCAGTTTCTGAGTCTGTTAGGGGTTCACCCTCTTACTCCTTGGTCACTTCAGTGGGTGGAGGTTCCTCAGTGGAGTTATTTTCAATAGCATCAATTTGAAAGAATTTTGGTTCCTTGCATTTATGTCTTGGGGACTATTTGTCATCACAATAGTAGTATAGTCCTTGTTTCCTTCTTTTGGCCATTTCTTTTGATGACACTTTTTGAACCTTAAGTATTTGGGTGGGGCCCATAGACGGGGTGGGATGTGCCCGTGCAACGAAATTTGGATGATTGTGTTAGCGCTCGAATCTGGCCTCAGGCTGAAGAAGGCAAAATCCAAGGCAACATCAAACCACTTAGCCTCGCAGCTAGCCCTACGAGGACAGGAGAGGGCTCTCTCCGGGTCTATCTCGGCAAAGATCTTCAAAGGGCAGAGATAATCAGTAAAGAACACTGATTTTAGGCTAGTAAACTGATAGGGAAGGTTTGATTTCAGATTTTTAGGGTTTTCGTGGAAAACAGGGGGAAAGCAATTTTGGGTGCGGGGATGGGACACAGCTTTTGCAGAGGTCTTTTTGGGGCAAGGTAGGAGACTGTCTTGATGCCTTTGAAAGATTTGGGTGGATAGGAATGACTGGTGAGGAGGTAAGGAGAGCAAGAAATCACCATGAGTTCTCCTTAAACAGATGAAAACATTTATATTAAGCAAACTTAAAGGCAGAGCATAGCAATCATGAATTCTACCTTATCACTTCATTTGCCTAATTTGCAGAAGGAAAAGTGAGAAAATGATACACATAATAAAACTTACAAGTACATAAGAGAAGCACACCATCAACACAAGTAACCATAGGAATCCCAAAGAGGGCTGCAAAACCCTGGTCTTTCCTTTACCAAAATTGCAGAGATACAAAGTGTAATACAATAGAAGCTTATCCCTCAAGAGTCCAACCATGAAAATGACTAAGAAAGTACATAATATAGGCAAGCTAACACACTTCCTTGCCTCTAGGGGTCGAGCTCATCATACTAGGAGCTGTTTCAACCAATTCTAAACTGAGCACTACAATCTAGGCAGTCAAAACAACTTGCCTCTATAAGCTAGGAAACCAATTCATTCATTAATTTTTTGCCATTTTATGAATGAATCTTCTAGAATAGGTTAAAAAGTGTCATGCCAACATAAAATTACATCAATTACATCAAGGAGGATGAAAAATCACTCCAAAAAGTCAAAACTAGTCAAATCTGCGTTTTGTTGAGCTGTAGGTGAAAATCTGGCAAATTTCCCTGATGCGTAGCGCCCCAATTCTCTACGCGTAGCGCGCCTTTGAGCCAACTTTTGAGGCACTTCCCGGCATCCAAATGAGGCAAAAGTAGGCTTGTTGGAAAGGTCTGGATGTCTACTTTCCCACCCAAGTGGAATTTCTCAATTTGGTGTCCATTTGCCCCTCCAAAATTGCAATATCCTAAGACTGCTTCCTGTGTGTCCAAAAAGTGGCAGAAAGTCATTTTTTGCATGTTTTTTGACCTTCTGAGGGCTCAAAACCTGATGAAATGTCTTGGAAATTTCTGAGAAAGTGTAATTTGTCATGAAAAATCCAAAAATTTTGAGTTTTTGAGAAATGGACTTGCCCATCTTCAGGGTAGCGCACGGCGCGCTACGCGTTGAGGGCAAAAACCTGTTTTTTGACCAAAAAAATTCAAAAAGGACCAAAATTGCTCCAAATTCTCTGAAATTTGAGCTGAAGGTGTGTCATTTAGTGCCATGCTCCTCCAAGGAAGCCTCAGCCAAAATATGAAGGGGATCGGGCCTTTTTCTCCGTTTTAGTGCCTTGGCCAACCGTCCTTTGAGTACCTTCATTCTTGCTTTACACACATGCATTCGAGCCCAATAGTGATTCTTCATGTGTCGAAGCATGTCCTTTTTCCCTGTTTGCCTTGGCCAGCAACTTCTCCAAACGAGTATTGACCTGGATGAGCATAGCCTCTCGCTCAATGGGTGTCAAATCACCGGGTCTCTTGCGAGCCAAGTTGCGGTCTTCATGGATCCTCCGCAACTCATCAAGAGTGTGCTCATCCTCTAGTTGCTTGTTGCGCTGCTCTAAGTAGGTGAATGTCCAATTTTCCATTTCCAACTTCTGCTGCAACAAGCGATTTTCAGCCTTTTGTTGTTGAATGATCTCCTTTAGCTCCGAGCTAAGAGAACTGATGTCAAGGTCAATAATGTCAATGTCTGGATCACCTGACAGTCCCTCCTCAATCATGGGCTGCTTGCCTCTCTCTGGTACCTGTGCTGCTGTCGAAAGCGAGGCCCCTTCCACATGAGGTGGAGATAACACTCACTGTGCTGATGAAGAAGGCAAGACCCCTTTCACCTGGTGTGAAGATAATACTTGCCGTGCAGATGCAAATAAGGCCCTGTGGCCTCTCTGATATGTAACAAATGGAGGGGAGCTGACATGCTCAGGCTCTGGAATGTCAAACTGATGTGAAGGCCCTCCCTCATCACGGACAACCTCAGGAGGTGGATGTGGCACTGTGAACAAGTCACGAGAAATGAAATCCTCCCATGAAATACCCTGTTGTGCCAACTGATGCATGACCACAATCTTGATCAGTGCATAATGATAGATGCTCTTGTGTTGCTGTGATGGGCTCTTTCTTTGCACCAAGGGCACCATCCTCTCTATATTTCGGCACATGAAGAATGGAATGTTCATCATTCATACCCGTGTGAAATGCATCAATAAACGGATATGGTACGAATATAAACGTGAAAATCTGTCGTCGCAAGTGAAATAGCGAATGATGATCCTCATCAAAGGTGCATACTCATCTCTTAAGAATCTGAAGGGAAAAACAGCAGTTAGGTGCCTCATATATACAGGTTTGATATATGGCTCATAATGAAATTTTTCCAACTGCTGGCGCTTGTTCCGCTCTTCTCCAATATTGGGTATCCCTGTTGCTTGAGCAACAATCTCGGGTGACAATGTGAAGTCCACTCCTGCAAGATTCACATGCCCATTGTGCAAATGTAGGACAAACAAGCAGACCAATTCCCTGTG
Source organism: Pinus tabuliformis (assembly GCA_031772625.1). Taxonomy (NCBI): domain Eukaryota; kingdom Viridiplantae; phylum Streptophyta; class Pinopsida; order Pinales; family Pinaceae; genus Pinus; species Pinus tabuliformis. The sequence continues at coordinate 609,616,299 of CM062804.1, forward strand.
GTGTTGAATTTGGGAGATTCTCTCGCAATATTCATAACATGATTGGTATCGGAAACATGTCACTGCAAGTGGACAAGCTTGTAGATAAGCCAAAGAGGTGGGCTCCTCCCTGACATGCTGACCACCTTTACCACCCCTGTGATGCCTCCTTGGCACCTCTACCTCTGTTGTTGATTCACGGTCATCACTTTGCTCATAATCTGTTTCGGTTTCTGACATGGTTTTGGAAGCAAGTGACTGAAAAATAATGCTGACTGTGCACCCAATGAACTGCTGTTTTGACTTGTTTAAATGTTGTTACCAAGGGGACAAACACACATGGGAAATGTTAGGGAAAAGGGAACATTGAGGGGATTAGGGAAAACAAATGTGAAAGGAAATTTTAGGAAAGGAACATGGAACATATACAATCATAATTTGTGGGATTTTAATGGGAAGTAGGGTTTAGGAAATTTACATAGGGTTTTAGGAATTAGTAGGGTTTAAGGATTTTAATGATTTTTAATAGGGAAATTATATGATTGCATGGAAAAATGTCAAGGAAAATGGTGATGAAAATATGGGGAAAGAGGAATGGAAAATGGGTAACCTTGGGCAGCAAATTTCAATGAAACCCTAGCACATTTACATTTTTAAATTTTGACACAGCAAGGTAGGGTTTTTACTCCATATTAGCATGGCATTTTTTGCATGTTCATTGCTCATTCATCTTAGCCAAACCAAAATCACCATGGATTAGAGTCCTACCTGAAAAGATTTTGAGAGAGAAGTAGTTTTGGTGGCTTGCTGGCGATTTCCTGAGCAAGAAACCCTACGCGTAGCGCGCCCAGCCTGATGCATAGCGCGCCTCCAACGCGTAGCGCCTGAGTTAATTTGCGTTGGAAAATGCGCGCTGATGCGTAGCGCGCCCCCAACGCGTAGCGCGCCTCCTATGATGCATAACGCGCCGCTGTAATTGCCCAATTCGCCCAATGAACTTTGAAATCGACTTGACAAGTATTCTCTTGAAGTGTTGAGAGGCAAATGAGTTACCAATGAGGAGGGAGGGGCTTTTATAGGCTCACTTTTGAATTTAATTTTCCCAAAACCCACTTTATAATGTTTTTGAAATGACACTTTTTTGAATTAATTGCTGTTGACTTCTGGTTTCCTTTTTTCAAAATAAATTGGTTGAAATGATGATTTCTCTTGAAAATTTTTGCAGGGATAGCTTCTGAGATGTCTTGGCAAAGGAGACCAAGGCTGCATGCCAACTTTTGGAGAATTTGAACTTTTTACAAATTTTTACAAAAATGAGATAATGACCTTTGTCTTCAAAAACAGGGTTTTTGAAAACAAGGTAAAAATTAGTTGTACAATGATAAGAGTTATTAAAATGATGCTTTATGACGGACATCCCTCTGGCCTGCTGGTCCTTTATGACATCTCAAGACAAAGCTTGACTCAACCCTAGACCTAAGACCTTGACATTTAAAACAGGGAAATGACCTTGTGAAGATTTTATTTACTCAAGAAAACATGATCCAGCAGTGCCAAACAAGAGGGGAATAAAAGACATAAGCTTCTCCACCAGGGTTATGGCATGCCTAACGGGATGCAACATGATCACACTGATGAGACACCTAATTATGAAATGCAAAGAGTTTTGATCTCTGGTGGAGGGCTACTAGACCGACTCTAACATTGGCTCCAATGGGGATGGTAGCTCCTTGGAGATGCCAAGAACCTTAGACCTCTGGGAGAGCAGACCAGTGTTTTCCAACCATTGGGCAATGGAGTCATTATTTACATATTTGACTTAAGCTTGGACAGCTTTATTGACTGGACATCTGACTACAAATTGGAAACAACTTTAACCCAAACTAACTCAACTTTAGACAGAAAATGGACTGATAAAAACCACATGACAAACCTCACACCAACTAATCTTCATCTTCAGAATTATAGCCTTCACCACGGGCCCCAGACTAAAAATGAAAGATCAGTACACACATGCGATAAAACAGAAGTAAAACGGTATGTACAATGATGATGACAAGAGCAGAAAATGCTCAGATATGGTACCTCTTTAGCAGTCGACCATTGACCGACCCTCCGGGATAATCATCTCCGTTCATTTCTTTGAGAAGAAAAGCATTTTGACCACGATATGCTGCGATTTTGTAGGGACCTTTTGTTGTTGGGAAAAGTATCCAATACGGAATGACCCTATCCCACTCTAAGGGTGATAGTACCTCAGCAACAACCGAATGCAAAGCTATTCGAGATTACTTCTTTATGAGATGTAAGAGAGAGGAGGAAGAGATCCACTAACCGTTATCTTCCGCTAATGATTGATCCAATCTTCCCTCTTTGCTGCTTGCTCCCAGCTCCTTGCTCTTTCACTGGCCCAGCTACACAAAGATCCTGCAAAAGCACAAGAAAGGGAAACTACAAGAAGCATACATCCATAACTGATTCAAGGATTAGAATAAATCAAATATACAAGCATCAATACACCATTAAGACACATGCATATAGAAGAACCTCAAATGCTTTATTAATGGAAGAAGTAAAGTTCTGAGAATGTTACAAACATAAGAGGCCCAATCCAGCAACACCTCCCAGCAGAAAGAAATCTCCTCTTCACCTCCTTCAAAGCAATCACCCAATAGTTCTATGCACAAACCAACAGCACTTCCTTACATTCACAAGATTCCAGCCTCCCTAGACCTCATGAGAGAGCTCTATATATAGGAGTTTTGGAGAAAGGATGAGTCAGCTTGAGTTTGGCATGAAGCTGACTAGTGTCCTCTCCCACTTCAGTTATACTTCAGTTCTTGAGTCCACTTGGAGTTTCTTGCTTCCACTTGGAGATCTAGATCCTCTTACTCATCACAAGGCGAATTCCCTGATCCAAGTGTCATTTTGGAAGCTTCCTGGGCATTTGACACCTTGCAGAATGACTGTGCCACTTGGCCAATCTCGCCCAGCGCAGGTAGCCTTCATTGCTTTTGACATTCAGCGCAGGTACAGAGTGGAGCAGTTGACATTCAGCGCAGATGCTCAGTGGAGCAGCTGACATGATCCAGAAATAGCTTGTTTTTGAGTGTTTTCAGGTGGAGAACTGATTTTCAGTGCTGTGGTTTGCTGACCTTGTTCCTCTAGGGGTAGGAACAACATGTTTAGGGACTTTGGATCCCTTAGATTATCGACATTTCATGCTTCATGCTGTTAGGCACAAAAATGTCTATAACAGTTGCCCCCTAAAGTATGAGGTCGTTTATTGGGTGAAATGCTTTATCAGGAGGATCCGAAGTTCATTCAATCGCTGAGAGGTGCCCTGTAATAAAATACAATACAATACATTATTTTTCATTCTGCTTTCATGATCTAGCTGAGGCGGGCATTCCCATGCTCAGCTTTATAAATTCATTTTGGTACATAGAACAGACGATCGTCTGATGGTAGACTGATAATTCTCTGCTGAAATTATCATCCTTTGAGTAGGATGATCATCTGCTGCAATGATGTACATATCAAATGTCTTTATATTTCCTGAATATATATCGCAGCCCGGATGGATGAAACTAGATCCCGGGTCTTCAAAACTCGTTCGATCTTCACTCTAAGTACAAGTCGATCCATGTGAGAATTGCGCTGAAGTCGAACATGGAAAGACATCGCTTGATTACCGGTCAATAATGTAAACCGTTAACAAGCGCGAGAGGAATCACCAATAATGACAATGACCCTCAAGGTACTGCAGTACAATTCACGTGGTGTGAATAACGGACTTGGCGTCGAACACCACGCAAAATCTTCTGGTCGAAGGTCATTGATGTATACCTGTCGCCGGAAGTGAGAAACTTGCCATTGAGGCATGCAAGCTTCAAAGTACTGAGGGGGGTGTTCCTAGATCAACTTCTTGGATAATGAGCTGAAGTCGACAAGAAGCGATCCGTCAAAGGAGGGCCTTAATGAATCCCACATCAATGACACGGAACGGAGCTAATGATTTTAGTGGAGGTGAAAACAATCTGTGAAATATGATTCAGGGTGGCGATCATGGGTGGATGAAGGATAATGTATGGCAGTGGATGGGACACGGTTGACTCTTTCTGAACAACATCTCTTGAACATATAACGACACTGATGTGATGGATTGGTAGCATTACCCCAAATGTGGATGGTTTGGCGAGGACCATGGTGACGAGACCGGTGAATGAAACAACCCAACCCGATGTGATACGGAGGACAAAGTGTCATGTTCAAGAGCGACTTGCTACCATTAAAGCTTTGAGGTTCTCCCAATTTTTCCCCAGTCATTTCTAACCAGTACCTCTTTATTTTTGTCAAGCTTGAGGAGGATAACATATGCTTGTTCTATAACCTGCCCTTCGGGCAAGCCCATCGCTATGTTTTAACAAGCCTAGCGATAGGGAAACTCGTTCTCGTCTAAAGACAAGTTTGTCGCTATTTAATCATTTTAACGAGTCTAACGACAAGGAAAACTCGGTCCTTTTCAATTTTAGAGAGTCTGAAAAGGTACAGAAAGTTAACTCCAAAATTCCTTTTTCGTCATCTAATCCCTTAAGTCCGAAAAAGTATAAAACAATACAGAAGGGATGAGTTTTCGATAACTTTAACGAGCCGAATAAAACAAACGCTCGACCTTTTTGTGTAATAATCCCTCAGGTCCAAAAAGATTAAAATCTAGAGGAGGGATAGCTCTTCCGGTCATTTTTAACGAGCTGGAAGGCCAAAACTCGGCAAACTTTTCATATTTTACGAGTCAGGAGAAAAGAGCTCAAAGAAGACTCGTCTTTTGAGGAACGAGTGATAAACAGGGATAGCGGCAAATTCCAGGTACAGGTTGGAATTTTCCAATCACGGCAGTGTCACAAGGATGGCTAAGTGAAATCACTCTTCGCAGCTGTTCCTCAAAATGGGTAAACAATCATATGGAGGTGAACGATTGGCCAAATGAAATGGAGGTGGCGGGTGCAAACACGACCAAGGCTTTTTATGGCTAATGAATTTACGATCACAATGGTTATTTACCGGAATAGGTTCATTTTTTAATGAGCTTGAACTCTGGAGGAAACTCTTGCTCAAAAGCTTATGTTTATTTTTTAACGAGCATGAACTATGACGCTAAAACTGCTCGGATCTCGCTTTTCTATTTTTTAACGAGCATAAATTCCGCGGTAAAACTGCTCGATTGTACCAGTCATAAGATAAGAAACGTCTCCTGCAAGATTCCAATTTTTATAGAGCTTGCACCTCACATAAGCTATGCTCTCTCTTTGGCAAATTTTGACCTTTGCCCCACATCCTTTCTTTATGCAAGTTAGGAAACGGTTAATCCAAAAAACAGATAAATAATCGCTCTTTGCTTGCACTCCAAAAGGTTTGCATGCCCCCAGGTATAAAATACAATTTCAAGGCTGCCCCTACTTATCCGATAAAACATTTGTTTTAAAGGGTGAGGCTTGCCTCTTCCTGGTTACCCAAAGATGGTTCTATCTGCTGCCGCAAATCAATCTCTTTCTTCGGCACTGTCTACCGAAGTAGACAATGGTGAATGACCTTTGTCAGACAAGTAACCTTATCAAAAGAATTATGTTCTAGAACAACCCCTCTTCCATCCACGGACGGGGTACGGACTAGTCACATTCTTTCGCGGAAATTCTACCTTATACCCAAGGTTTCCTCTACCCAAAGCAGACCAGGATGCATGCCCCCTGGGTTCCAGTCCCATCTTTCCGAATCACTCACACTCATCGGGAAGGAGGACTAAGGGTGGAGACATTTCTTGGGTGAATAGACCATTCAGGGTTGGTATTTGACTATTTGCGATGCGTGATCCCGGAAATGAAAGTTGGTCTACGAGCTTGACCATTCTTCCTTCGTGTGGAAAACACATTACTCTAAAGAGTGAGGAGACTATAGCTCCCATGCAATATATATAGTCTCGTCCAAGGAGTAGGTTATAATCCAAGGGTCCTTGAACGACCATCACGTTCATTTGAACGGTCTTCCCTTTCAATGTAACAGGTACATCGGGGAGGATCCCTAACGGTCGATTGGTTCCTTTATCAAAACCTGAGAGATTTCTTATCTCAGGCAAAAGCTCTGGGGAACCCAGTGCTTTCCAAGCAGTAGAGGAAAGGATACTCACAGATGCCCCTTCATCAATGATAGTTCCAGCCATCACCATTCTATAAATTTGGACTATGATTCTGAATGGTATATTGGCTGGCAACCGGGGTCTGCCTAGTTGGTTCCAATCAAAGGACACAACCAGGTTGCTTGGTGGTGGGACCGAATACACGGCCGGATACGATCCTGACGATGTTCCTCCCTGCGATAAAGGAATGGGCGCATTGCCCTGATGCTCATCAGAATCTGTGTTGATGAAAAGAATCTGGATGGTGTCATCCTTATTCTCTTCAGTGAGGGTGTCATTTGAAGATGAATCTTCAGTGACGGTGTCATTTGAGGATGAAACCTCTGAAGGAAGAACCGGGTCAACTGCCGTATCGACCTTTAGACTTTCGTCTGGTCTGGATTCAGTAGGTTCACTTTCAATGACTGACGCTTCAACTAACCACTTGGACGGGCCAGCTGTATTTTCAACCAACGAAGGACTTGGCACGAGTTTTTTGTATCCAGGAGGAAGCCCCAACGGTGAAACCGGGCGATCTTCCAAAACTCTCTTCGCTTCGTCTAAGAAGGGACAACGGTGGATGGCGTGATCGCCTTCACACAGTCTGCAGGGGGATCTTGCTCCCCCTCTTTGTCTTGAACCTTCACTTTCGCTAGTTGATGGTAAGCAATCAACATGGCTATCAGAGGTTGATGCTCCTGAATTGTGCAAACGAGGGGACCAGTCCCTTAGTATCCGGGGAATACAGGGACAATCTCTATGGAAGTGGTCTCCTCTACATATGACACATGGCGATTTAGGCCCGGTCTGTGCTATGTGTGGATTTTTGTCAGATGTCTTTTGTTTGCCCCCAGTTGCCTTAGGCTCCTTCTTCTTCTTTTCTTTCTTCTTCTTCTCCTTCTTCTTCGTGGGAGCTTGGCTTTTGCCGGCTTTACCCTGTGAAGATGAAGGATTGGAGGAAGAGTTATAGGAAGTGGAAGGCTGGCGGGCAGCTCTAGACTCATCTAACTGTTGACTCGACTGCTCAGGAACCATGGTGGTCTGAACTACATTAGTTGAGAATAGCCAAATAGGCAGGCCAATTGTCAGTCCTGGAAGCGACAATGTGGCCATGTGGGGCGCACCAACTTCTCCCCAAGAGGAGAATGGACTAGGATTTCCATCATGTGGAATTCCTTGGTTGGGGCGTTCCATGTTCTCAACCTAAGATCAACGCGGGAATAGGAGGTGATTATGTTCCGTTTAAAATAAATTTTATAACGACGCTTAGACACAACTTGCTTTTTCACTTTTTAAGAGTCGAGAAAAAGCTAAAGATGACTCTAGTCTCCTTCGATGTTTTAACGAGCCCGAAGTGACAAATGCTCGGATGGACTTTTTCAGTTATAGAGTTTGAAAAAGGCCAAAAGAAACTGCTCTGGAGTTCTAGGCAGAGGGTGTGCCAAACTTTTCGCAAAACCACAGAATACGTTTTACGGTACGAGTGGTCGATCTTCGTGAATGCTGTGTTCACTGCATTGCGATCAGTAGGGCGGCCGACACGGTTTCCTATTGGATAAAGGCTTTATTCCTATAGGGGTCTCCCAATATATACGCGACGGTACGTGGGAGCACAAGTCTGTATTGATACTTATCGCTTCACCGTGGAGGAATCACCCAACCACTCAACGCTAAGATATCACGTTTAACGACGCCGGAACACGTCTCTAGCTTAGACCTCTATGTGTTTGCGTTATGTTTCAATGCGTTGTTATGTAAATTCAATTTATTTTAAGGTTGATCTTGTTTAGCAGTTTGCCTTTATGGATCACCACGAGATGTATGATAACACTCCTAAATGCAGTCTAAGATGATAAGCAAGCTTTTCAATCTTTCAACTTTGAAAATCTTAACTACTGAGGGAAAAGAAAGATAACATCTTTTCACACAGATCATAGAGCACACACTAATGCACTTTTCCCTAAATCAACATGCAAGCTGTCATAATGCACATGCACAATGCAAGTATTTCTTTTCTCTTTCTTAATGTTGGCGTAATGCAAAAAGAAAGCTGTTGTATAATTTTGAATTCAATTTCAAGTGAAAGCAAACAAGCTTGTCCAAAATCAAAAGACACCTTAAGATTTACTTGTTTCGACACTAGAAATATATAAACTCAAACCAAATGAAGAAAGAAAAAGCTCAATCAGCTATGAACAGCAAACAAACTAACTCTTAAGATCAAAACGACACTTTATCACAGGTCTAGATCTAAGAGGTCACAGCAAGACTAGTTCACTTTCGTTATGGGAAACTGTAAATGCACAAGAAATACACAAAGAACAAACACAGTTTCTTTATACAACCGAGGCGGAATAGTGACAAGGAAAGTTGGTTTCATATAGGCCCACTGACTGGTAACAAACAGCAAAAACAAGAGTGAAAACAGGGCAAGAAACAGCAGGAAACCCCAGTAGCACAAAGCAAGACTGGTCCAGCGCAGGTGGGACACTGTCTGTTTGACCTTCAGCGCAGGTAGCCCCTTCGGGAACTGCGCTGAAATGCAGACAGCCTTTGTACAGCCTGCACTGAAGAACGAAACTTTCGTTTCTCTTGGTTTCCGGGTCACAGATTGCTCAAAAATTCACAGTTTTTGCTCAAATCAGAAGCTATCAGTCAAGGACACACTAAGGGATGACAAGGAGGATGAAAAGCTATCACTAAGAGCTCATTAGAGTCCTTGTGGATCAGCTCTTCAAATCATAAACTTGCCCAGAAACTGAGCTAGAGTAGCTGCCCTCTACTTTGTATTTGAAGGATCCAAATACAGTTCGATTCGGTACTCCCTTTGTTTATGAAATGAATAGCAAAAACACAAATAACCAAGAAGATACGATCCCCAGTGGAGTCGCCAATTTGTTGTTGGGAAAAGTATCCAATACGGAATGACCCTATCCCACTCTAAGGGTGATAGTACCTCAGCAACAACCGAATGCAAAGCTATTCAAGATTACTTCTTTATGAGATGTAAGAGAGAGGAGGAAGAGATCCACTAACTGTTATCTTCCGCTAATGATTGATCCAATCTTCCCTCTTTGCTGCTTGCTCCCAGCTCCTTGCTCTTTCACTGGCCCAGCTACACAAAGATCCTGCAAAAGCACAAGAAAGGGAAACTACAAGAAGCATACATCCATAACTGATTCAAGGATTAGAATAAATCAAATATACAAGCATCAATACACCATTAAGACACATGCATATAGAAGAACCTCAAATTCTTTATTAATGGAAGAAGTAAAGTTCTGAAAATGTTACAACCATAAGAGGCCCAATCCAGCAACACCTCCCAGCAGAAAGAAATCTCCTCTTCACCTCCTTCAAAGCAATCACCCAATAGTTCTATGCACAAACCAACAGCACTTCCTTACATTCACAAGATTCCAGCCTCCCTAGACCTCATGAGAGAGCTCTATATATAGGAGTTTTGGAGAAAGGATGAGTCAGCTTGAGTTTGGCATGAAGCTGACTAGTGTCCTCTCCCACTTCAGTTATACTTCAGTTCTTGAGTCCACTTGGAGTTTCTTGCTTCCACTTGGAGATCTAGATCCTCTTACTCATCACAAGGCGAATTCCCTGATCCAAGTGTCATTTTGGAAGCTTCCTGGGCATTTGACACCTTGCAGAATGACTGTGCCACTTGGCCAATCTCGCCCAGCGCAGGTAGCCTTCATTGCTTTTGACATTCAGCGCAGGTACAGAGTGGAGCAGTTGACATTCAGCGCAGATGCTCAGTGGAGCAGCTGACATGATCCAGAAATAGCTTGTTTTTGAGTGTTTTCAGGTGGAGAACTGATTTTCAGTGCTGTGGTTTGCTGACCTTGTTCCTCTAGGGGTAGGAACAACATGTTTAGGGACTTTGGATCCCTTAGATTATCGACATTTCATGCTTCATGCTGTTAGGCACAAAAATGTCTATAACACCTTTCCATAAATTATCAAATTTTCCATGCTTCCCTTTGTCTTCATTTCGGGCATCCCACCTCAAAACCACATCATCTATTTGGAAGTCATCCGGTTTTGCTTTCCTGTTATAAATCTTCTTTATGTGCTCTTGCAACTTGAGAGTATTGTGAAGAACCTCCTCCCGTGTCTGCTGTAAATGAATCATTTGACTAATCCTCCTCTGCATGGGATCCTCCTCGCTACCAGCTTCTTGAAGCAATTTGACCACCGAAATAGCAAGTGAAGTAGGAAACGCCACATCTGTCCCGTACACCAGTTCAAAAGGGGACATACCAATTGACTTTTTCTGACTTACCCGATCAGCCCATAATGCATTCACTAACTTTTTGTGCCAGCTCTTCTTATTGATTTCCAACAATTTTTTAATGATATTTACCAAAGATTTATTCGAAGATTCAGCCAACCCATTTCCTTGCAGATGGTAGGCGGTGGAATGCCCCAAGATGATATTGTATTTGTAGAAAAAGTCAACCATCCTCTTTGATTTAAATGCTGCTGCATTATCTGTAATTAACTTACTTGGACAGTCAAAACGTGACAATATGTTATTTTCAAGGAAAGAAATAATTACCGCGTCCGTGGCCTGCCGGGTGGGAATGGCTTCAATCCATTTTGTAAAGTAATCTGTGGCTGTCAATATCCATCTATGCTGTCCTGAAGATGCCGGATGAATTTCGCCGATAAAATCCAAGCCCCACTGCTGAAATGGTGCGCTGACCTCAATTGGTTTGAGAGGCAATGGTTGTAATTTCTGCTTCCCTTGAAAAATTTGACACTCATGACAATTTTTGACTGCTTTATATACATCTGAAAACAATGAAGGCCAATAAAAACCTGCCCTTAGAATCTTGTTTTCCGTAGTTTTCCAAAACAAATGGCCCCCGCAGTCACCTCTGTGAAAATCCTCCACAACTCTCTTGGCTTCCTCCTCGACCAAACAATTCAGCAATATTCCACCGGGGTCTTTCCAATATAATGCAGATTTGAGGATGCAAAATTTGGCAGCTTTCAATTTCAATGTCCTACTTTTATTTCGAGGCATCCTGGGAGGTGAAGACAAATTTTGAAGTACATATATAATATCAGCATACCAAGGAGAGGAAACAAAAATATCGGATACCTGTAGTGTTGGATTCTCCTCGTCTTCATCGGACATGGCAGCTATCAAATTGATGTCTAGGACATGGAGATTTGTTTCAGCCATCAATTTAGCGAGACCTTGACCTTTGATCAGCTTAGTGGGTTTAATTTCCACATCATACTCTAATAATGCAGCAATCCACTTACCCCGCCTTCCTTCCGGTTCTGCCTGCACTAAAACATCCTTTACTGCTGCGTTAGGAACATATGCTATAATGTGGGAATTCAAAATATACACACGGAAATCCTTCAAGGCCTTCACAAGCGCCAGTGCTTGCTTTTCGATGATGTTGTACTTCAATGCTCCATCCCTTATAATACGACTGAAAAAGGCAATAGGCTTCTCAACTCCATCTCTTTTTTGCATTAGTACAGCTGCCAATGTGTGCTCAGAAGCAAATGAAAATAAAATAAAATCTTGTGTGTAATCCGGGCTGATTAGAGTTGGGGCTGAAGATAGAACCAACTTTACCAAATTAAAAGATTTTACCGCCTCTTCGGTCCACTTTAGCTGGCTGTCCCTTTTCAGCATGTTTGTGATTTCTCTAAGGTGCTCGGCAAGATTCGGAATGAACCGTCGCAGAAAATTCAACTTACCACTAAAGGACTGAATTTCTTTTTTATTCCGGGGCTGCTCAATTTGCTGAATAGCTTCCACACGTGCAGGATCTATACGGATGCCATCTTTGGAAATAATGTGGCCCAAGAGCTTGCCTTCACTCATGGCGAAAAGGCTCTTCTTTGGATTCAATGAAATATCGTATTTTCTGCACTTTTGAAACACCATTGTCAAGTGATACAAATGTTCTTCATCAGATTTAGAAAATATAGTCAAATCATCAAGATAAACAACCAAAAAGACATCTTTCTCATTGGCGAAAGCCATGTCCATCGCACGCTGAAAAGTGGCACCTGCATTTTTCAAACCAAACGGCATTTTTGCATAATGAAATGTCCTCCATGGAGTAGTGAATGCAGTTTTGTCACGATCATCCTCATGCACCAAAATCTTATTGTATCCAGAATAGCCATCAAGTAGCGACATCCTTGACGCTCCAACTACTCGCTGCAATATATGATCCATCTTGGGCAGCGGATAATTGTCTTTTAAAGACACCTTATTCAAATTTCTGAAGTCAATGCACAAGCGGATCTCACCGGTCTTCTTTCTTACGGGAACCAGGTTTGATATCCAATCGGAAAATATGATATGCACTATGATTCCAGACTTGTACAACCTGTTTACTTCTTTTTCTATCAATGGCAGCAATTTAGGATTAATTCTCCTCAACTTTTGACGGAAAGGCTTCTGATTTGGTTTTATAGGAATAGTATGCTGAATGATACTAGTGTCATATGTTTTCAGATCTGAATAATCCCATGAAAAAACATTAGAAAACGAGGATAACAATCTGATATATTCTTTCTTTACCTTTGGCGACAATGACTTCGATAGCTTTACCATCTTTGGATTCTCAGCTGCTCCAATGTTCACTTCTTCAACACCTTCTTCCGTTGGTCTCAATGTCGGTTTGCGGGCCACATCATCTTGATCAAACAGCTCCTCCAAAGGAATTAATCCTTTAGTAATAAAATTATCTTTAAGTTGCAACACATTCATTTGGTTTACTTCATCAGGTTCTGTATCTATGGAGATGTCTTTAAACTCACCTTCAACTTGCAGAAAATCTTTAATTTCTTCATCATCTTGGAAGACTTGCCAACATCTTTGATTGTCCGGAACTGTAGGACGGTGCTTCACATAAATCTCAAATTTGTTGCTGGAATTCATGGGAATTTTTAAGTTACTTGCTGCCTTAGCCAATGCATCAGCAACACCATTTTGTATGCGGGGCACACATGTCAATGTATGTTCAGAAAACAGTTTCAAAATATCTAGGATAGCATTCCGATATGCTCTCATACGAGGATGCTTGGCCTGAAACTCACCTTTCACTTGCTTTGTTACCAACTCGGAGTCGCCATAGACTGCAATCTTCTTTGCTTTCAGCTTTCGAATAATTTTAAGGCCAGCAATGAGAGCCTCATATTCCGCCTCATTATTTGAACAATCGAATGCTAGTTTATAAGAACATACTCTCACCTTGCTTGGAACTTTGTCTTGGGCAGAAAAGGGACTTCGAATCCACACACCAATACCAGCACCATCGCTGCCCACAGCGCCGTCAAAATCCATGGTCTAAAGACCATCTTCATCGTCCTCCAAGTGCTGAAAATGTGTTGCCTCTGCTTTTTCTGCTTGCTGCCCATTAGCTTCAGCTGTTTGCTCCATGGCAGCTGGCTTTTCTTCTCTTTCCTTTTGCAAAAATTCTTGAAGATTTTCAGTAATCTCTGGTATATCTTCTGCTTGAACTAACTGACTATCTATCTCATTAAAATTATCAGCAAACAAAACAAACGACTCCAAATCTGTATGTACATAATTTACAGGATGATTTACTCGCTTTTATTTACTAGTTATCATGTATTTCATCTTTTGCTCCCGATATAACTTTCTCATTTGACTGAAGACCGGAATTGTAGCATAAGAAAAATCTAGCTGAAGTGTACCTTTTAACTTAGCTCCCCAAGATCTCGAAAGAAACATACCAAAACGCGGAGGAATATCCGCTACAACCACATCCATCAAGACATTCTTGGTTGGAATTTGATCTAAGCTTACCACCAAGTCCTTGATCAAACCGATACATTTTACCCGGCTGGAATCAAATGAATACAAATCATGATATTTCCTTGTGATGTCTAGTCCCAGCTTTTCCATGATTGCTTTCGGCATCAAATTATGCGAAGCCCCCGAGTCAAACATAGCATTATGTAAAACATACTCATGCAATCACAAACTGATATAGAAAGGAGGAACATCACTTTCTGGAGACTCACCGTTTAAAGCGGGCCCAAAAATTAATTCCGGCTGATCATCTTCTACATTTACCGTGTCAAGCATTGGATCAAAATTCAGCATTTTGGAGATTTGGCCTCGGTAACTGCTATTTTTCATGATTTCCGTCAAAGGAATGGACACTTTCAGCTTTGAAATTTCATTCTCCAAACTGAATGCTGAAACCTTCTCACCTTCTTTGGCCGGAACTTCTCTTCTTTCGACTTTATCTCTCGTTGTGCTTGGTGGCTGATTTATCTTGTCTGCTGATGTCGATTGACCTGCTGGAGGATCAATTATCTCTTTCCCTTTTTTCTGTGGGGCAGCTGAACCATTCTTTGCTGAAGTATCTGTTCTCTTCTGGATGGGATTTATGGGAACAACTCGGTTTCTTAATTGTCTCTGCTGAGCGGATAAAGCATTCAAGTATCCTCTTTGGTACTCCTCTGATTCTTCTTCAAGTGTTGCATCATTTGATAAGATATAATTCTCATCCTGAGGGATGATTGAGTTTCTCACAAATTCTTCTTCTTCTGTAATATAAGTAGGCAGATCATCAGGAGTGAAGAAGTGATTTTCCTCTCCCACCGTATCACCTTCATCCTCGGATTCTTGGCTAACAAAATTCTGCTGAAGAGGAGGTTTTATTTGCTGCTGAACTGCTGCCTCTTGTGCCCTTGTTTCACGCTGCTTGATTCTATATTGTGGCTGCTGCTGACCTCGGAAATTAGGATTGCGAATCTGCGGCTCCGGCTTGTCGAGATGGACTTTTTCAAGCATTCTTTCAACCTTTTCAACCTTGCGAAGGAGCTGATCTGATGTAGAAGCCTCTTCTTTGATTGTCACTCACTTTTCAGCCTTCATTCTTGATCTTTTATCATTCAAGTTTGCCTCAACACTAACGGCGATTTTCTGCATATCCTCCAAGGTAGGCGGATCTCTATCTCGCAATGAATAAGCCATCTCCGGATCAAAGCCATCCAGAAATTTGAGAAGAGTTGATTTTCTAGATGGTTTTAAATCATCGGGAATAGCATTATAAACTGTGTTAAATCTGATAATATAATCTTGGACGGACTCACCATGATTGCGTTTGAGATTGTTGTACTCGGCATTGATCTGAAGTGGATCCTTTCTGATTTCCCATCGATCTAAAAACTGCTTCTGAAGTTCCTCCAAGGTGGGTATGCTCCTAGCTGTCAAACCTCTGAACCATTTTCTTACTTCTCCTCCGAATGTTTGCACAAACAACCGCATAGTGACATCTTCTTCATCTATCTCATATAGATCAAAGAAAGTTGTCATTTTGTCTATATGTTGCTGAGCGGAAACACTTTGAGGAGTGCCATCAAACATGGGAATTTTACTCTGATAGTCGGCTGGCATATCATGCAGATTTTGAGGAAGAGCAAGAGGGGCAAACCGGGCAGCCATTGCTTTAGGTGGAGGAGTAGGTGTAGCTGTAGTATGAGGAGCTGTAATATGAGGGACTGTGGTTTGAGGAGCTGAAGGAGTATGAGGAGTATGAGGAGGAGAAGTGGTATGGGATGTAGAAGGCGAACCAACTATAGATTCAGGATAAGTGATTATAGGAGAAACAGAAATAAAAGGAGGATTGGTCTGCTCATGCGCCGTGATAGTGGATCCAATATGGACAGATATAGTTTCAACGAACTCAGCAAGATTAGTAGCGTGAATATCTGACTGGAGAGATCTTAGGATGAAATTTTCAACCAATTTGTTGTGTCTTTCGATTGCAAGGGCAGCTGCGAAATCAGGATCGGGAACTAGAGAATCAAGTGCACTTTCAGACTTGGTTTTAAACAGGGACAACTCAAAGCTTTCGTCAAAATCAATGTCTTCAAAATACTTAATAACAGCTGGACATGAATGAGATTTAAATATAGGCCTAGGATCTGAAGCCAGCTTGTTTTTCTCAAAATATCAGGGAACAAAAAACCATTCAGCCTGTGAAAACTCTCAACCTATCATCAACAGTTGAGAGTTTACAAATGTACTGGGGTAAATTGCCAATGAAGTGCTATGTTCACAAGCTCACGGAGATCGACTGAAGCAGCGTTTATCTACTTGCGCTTATGCAAAGCAAAAGCGTTTCGAAGGCTACCTGGCATATCTTCAGACTCCGTCTAAGACTCATGAAGTAAACACATCAACCAGCAAAGGATTTGTTTGTTCTCCCCAGTATGGTCGCCAATATGTTAGCGCTCGAATCTAGCCTCAGGCTGAAGAAGGCAAAATCCAAGGCAACATCAAACCACTTAGCCTCGTAGCTAGCCCTACGAGGACAGGAGAGGGCTCTCTCCCGGTCTATCTCGGCAAAGATCTTCAAAGGGCAGAGATAATCAGTAAAGAACACTGATTTTATGCTAGTAAACTGATAGGGAAGGTTTGATTTCAGATTTTTAGGGTTTTGGTGGAAAATAGGGGGAAAGCAATTTTGGGTGCGGGGATGGGACACAGCTTTTGCAGAGGTCTTTTTGGGGCAAGGTAGGAGACTGTCTTGATGCCTTTGAAAGAGTTGGGTGGATAGGAATGACTGGTGAGGAGCTAAGGAGAGCAAGAAATCACCATGAGTTCTCCTTAAACAGATGAAAACATTTATATTAAGCAAACTTAAAGGCAGAGCATAGCAATCATGAATTCTACCTTATCACTTCATTTGCCTAATTTGCAGAAGGAAAAGTGAGAAAATGATACACATAATAAAACTTACAAGTACATAAGAGAAGCACACCATCAACACAAGTAACCACATGAATCCCAAAGAGGGCTGCAAAACCCTGGTCTTTCCTTTACCAAAATTGCAGAGATACAAAGTGTAATACAATAGAAGCTTATCCCTCAAGATTCCAACCATGAAAATGACTAAGAAAGTACATAATATAGGCAATCTAACACACTTCCTTGCCTCTAGGGGTCGAGCTCATCATACTAGGAGTTGTTTCAACCAATTCTAAACTGAGCACTACAATCTAGGCAGTCAAAACAACTTGCCTCTATAAGCTAGGAAACCAATTCATTCATTAATTTTTTGCCATTTTATGAATGAATCTTCTAGAATAGGTTAAAAAGTGTCATGCCAACATAAAATTACATCAATTACATCAAGGAGGATGAAAAATCACTCCAAAAAGTCAAAACTAGTCAAATCTGCATTTTGCTGAGCTGTAGGTGAAAATCTGGCAAATTTCCCTGATACGTAGCGCCCCAATTCTCTACGCGTAGTGCGCCTTTGAGCCAACTTTTGAGGCACTTCCCGGCATCCAAATGAGGCAACAGTAGGCTTGTTGGAAAGGTCTTGATGTCTACTTTCCAACCCAAGTGGAATTTCTCAATTTGGTGTCCATTTGCCCCTCCAAAATTGCAATCTCCCAAGACTGCTTCCTGTGTGTCCAAAAAGTGGCAGAAAGTCATTTTTTGCATGTTTCTTGAACTTCTGAGGGCTCAAAACCTGATGAAATGTCTTGGAAATTGCTGAGCAAGTGTAATTTGTCATGAAAAATCCAAAAATGCTGAGTTTTTGAGAAATGGACTTGCCCATCTTCAGGGTAGCGCGCGACGCGCTACACGTTGAGGGCAAAAACTTGTTTTTTGACCAAAAAAATTCAAAAAGGACCAAAATTGCTCCAAATTCTCTGAAATTTGAGCTGAAGGTGTTTCATTTAGTTCCATGCTCCTTCAAGAAAGCCTCAGCCAAAATATGAAGGGGATCGGGCCTTTTTCTCCGTTTTAGTGCCTTGGCCAACCGTCCTTTGAGTACCTTCATTCTTGCTTTACACACATGCATTCGAGCCCAATAGTGATTCTTCATGTGTCGGAGCATGTCCTTTTCCCTGTTTGCCTTGGCCAGCAACTTCTCCAAATGAGTATTGACCCGGATGAGCATAGCCTCTCGCTCAATGGGTGTCAAATCACCGGGTCTCTTGCGAGCCAAGTTGCGGTCTTCATGGATCCTCCGCAACTCATCAAGAGTGTGCTCATCCTCTAGTTGCTTGTTGCGCTGCTCTAAGTAGGTGATTGTCCAATTTTCCATTTCCAACTTCTGCTGTAACAAGCGATTTTCAGCCTTTTGTTGCTGAATGATCTCCTTTAGCTCCGAGCTAAGAGAACTGATGTCAAGGTCAATAATGTCAATGTCTGGATCACCTGATAGTCCCTCCTCAATCATGGGCTGCTTGCCTCTCTCCGATACCTGTGCTGCTGTCGAAAGCAAGGCCCCTTCCACATGAGGTGGAGATAACACTCGTTGTGTTGATGAAGAAGGCGAGACCCCTTTCACCTGGTGTGAAGATAATACTCGCCGTGCAGATGCAAATAAGGCCCTGTGGCCTCTCTGATATGTAACAAATGGAGGGGAGCTGACATGCTCGGGCTCTGGAATGTCAAACTGATGTGAAGGCCCTCCCTCATCATGGACAACCTCAGGAGGTGGCTGTGGCACTGTGAACAAGTCACGAGAAATGAAATCCTCCCATGAAATACCCTGTTGTGCCAACTGATGCATGACCACAATCTTGATCAGTGCATAATGACAGATGCTCTTGTGTTGCTGTGTTGGGCTCTTTCTTTGCACCAAGGGCACCATCCTCTCTATATTTCGGCACATGAAGAATGGAATGTTCATCATTCGTACCCGTGTGAAATGCATCAACAAACGGATATGGTACGAATATAAACGTGAAAATCTGCCCTCGCAAGTGAAATAGCGAATGATGATCCTCATCAAAGGTGCATACTCGTCTCTTAAGAATCTGAAGGGAAAAACAGCAGTTAGGTGCCTCATATATACAGGTTTGATATATGGCTCATAATGAAATCTGTCCAACTGCTGGCACTTGTTCCACTCTTCTCCAATATTGGGTATCCCTGTTGCTTGAGCAACAATCTCGGGTGACAATGTGAAGTCCACTCCTGCAAGATTCACATGCCCATTGTGCAAATGTAGGACAAACAAGCGGACCAATTCCCTGTGGTGTTGAATTTGGGAGATTCTCTCGCAATATTCATAACATGATTGGTATCAGAAACATGTCACTGCAAGTGGACAAGCTTGTAGATAAGCCAAAGAGGTGGGCTCCTCCTTGGCATGCTGACCACCTTTACCACCCCTGCGATGCCTCCTTGGCACCTCTACCTCTGTTGTTGATTCACGGTCATCGCTTTGCTCATAATCTGTTTCGGTTTCTGACATGGTTTTGGAAGCAAGTGACTGAAAAACAATGCTGACTGTGCACCCAATGAACTGTTGTTTTGACTTGTTTAAATGCTGTTACCAAGGGGACAAACACACATGGGAAATGTTAGGGAAAAGGGAACATTGAGGGGATTAGGGAAAACAAATGTGAAAGGAAATTTTAGGAAAGGAACATGGAACATATACAATCATAATTTGTGGGATTTTAATGGGAAGTAGGGTTTAGGAAATTTACATAGGGTTTTAGGAATTAGTAGGGTTTACGGATTTTAATGATTTTTAATAGGGAAATTATATGATTGCATGGAAAAATGTCAAGGAAAATGGTGATGAAAATATGGGGAAAGAGGAATGGAAAATGGGTAACCTTGGGCAGCAAATTTCAATGAAACCCTAGCACATTTACATTTTTATATTTTGACACAGCAAGGTAGGGTTTTTACTCCATATTAGCATGGCATTTTTTGCATGTTCATTGCTCATTCATCTTAGCCAAACCAAAATCACCATGGATTAGAGGCCTACCTGAAAAGATTTTGAGAGAGAAGTAGTTTTGGTGGCTTGCTGGCGATTTCCTGAGCAAGAAACCCTACGCGTAGCGCGCCCAGCCTGATGCGTAGCGCGCCTCCAACGCGTAGCGCCTGAGTTAATTTGCGTTGGAAAATGCGCGCTGATGCGTAGCGCGCCCCCAACGCGTAGCGCGCCTCCTCTGACGCGTAACGCGCCGCTGTAATTGCCCAATTCGCCCAATGAACTTTGAAATCAACTTGACAAGTATTCTCTTGAAGTGTTGAGAGGCAAATGAGTTACCAATGAGGAGGGAGGGGCTTTTATAGGCTCACTTTTGAATTTAATTTGCCCAAAACCCACTTTCTAATGTTTTTGAAATGACACTTTTTTGAATTAATTGTTGCTGACTTCTGGTTTTCTTTTTTCAAAATAAATTGGTTGAAATGATGATTTCTCTTGAAAATTTTTGCAGGGATAGCTTCTGAGATGTCTTGGCAAAGGAGACCAAGGCTGCATGCCAACTTTCGGAGAATTTGAACTTTTTACAAATTTTTACAAAAATGAGATAATGACCTTTGTCTTCAAAAACAGGGTTTTTGAAAACAAGGTAAAAATTAGCTGTACAATGATAAGAGTTATTAAAATGATGCTTTATGACAGACATCCCTCTGGCCTGCTGGTCCTTTATGACATCTCAAGACAAAGCTTGACTCAACCCTAGACCTAAGACCTTGACATTTAAAACAAGGAAATGACCTTGTGAAGATTTTATTTACTCAAGAAAACATGATCCAGCAGTGCCAAACAAGAGGGGAATAAAAGACATAAGCTTCTCCACCAGGGTTATGGCATGCCTAACGGGATGCAACATGATCACACTGATGAGACACCTAATTATGAAATGCAAAGAGTTTTGATCTCTGGTGGAGGGCTACTAGACCGACTCTAACAGATTGGATTGGGAATTTAGATCTACTTCTACCTCTAAGGATTTGTTGCATGCTTCCAACAAAGCAGTTGGGTGATGCATTCTGACATGGGCTTGGATAGCATCTTTTAAGCCACTGATGAAACATTCTAACTAAAAGGAATCTCCTAGTCCTTCAGTTTGGATGACCAATTGTTCAAAGGCTAAAATGTAGTCCTGTATTGTACCTATTTTCCTAAGCTTAGTGAGATGACCTAGAAAGTGAGATTCCTGATTAAAGCAGTCACAAATGGATTTTGAGAACATGTTTCAAGTTGGTCTCCTTGGATGGACTTTCTGATGCCACTTACATAGCTCTTGGTCCATGTAAAGAGCTCCCACATTTAGTTTGGTTTCATCTTCCCATATATTTCAAAGGTGGAAATATTATTCCATTTGTGCCATCCATACCATTAGGTTAGAGCCATCAAATTTGTACATGTCCGGCTTGGGTGTGCAGTGGCTCAAAAATTGGTGACCGCCATGGAAATGAATGTGATGGATGGATTATCCTTCTACATGTGCATCAACACTATGTTTTTCCCTTATGGGTTCATGATACATTTTTAGGGTCATCAATGCTTCTACGATTTTGTTGGGAAGGGATGCCTGGAATTCATCAAAAAAAAATTGGACTTCGACTATCTCTATTGCCTTCTCTGCAACCATAACTTGAGACCTGGTACCATACATACACAAGCCCCGGTTAAATTTTTTGAGCTTACTTAAGAGTGTTATGGTTGGAAAGAGGGCAAGCTTAGGATTCTAGTGATGTGGGTCACTTAAAGCCACGTCAGGGAAAATTTGGGACTGCGTGAAATTGGGGGCTTATAGGTGAATGGTACTACTACAATCAGCTCATCATCCTGAATCTTATGGGCTAAGTCTCTTACAAGCGTCTCGCGATGGCCCCAGACTTTTTTTTACTATCAAAGGAGTTTTACTCTCAGCTGATCAATACTGCAATGTCTGAATTCCAGAATGTTTGATACTACCAAACATGTGAAAAGAGGGCATGGACTGTAGTAACATAAACCCCAAGGTCTTGGTACTACAGAATGTGTTGCGAAAATATGATCTGGACTATGGCGACCAAAACCCTCACTGAACAAAGAGTTTTATCTACACTATGAAAACTCCAATTGTTGAATCTGATATGTACGGCGGTGAAAAAACCCCAACTGTTGGATCTGATTTAGACAGTGGCAGCCGAACCCCAACTACAGGAGCTGACCTGGACAAAAATCTAGAGGCGATCTTCAGATAGCTGAGGGAAATATGGTCTCAAAGGAGTGTCAGGTGCTATAGATTGCAATATATGAAAGGGTCCAACAATAGTAATTGGTTCAATATTTTAGGGTGCTAACTAAGAAAGGATCGACCGTACCCTTAGTCGTACTACCCTATTGTACATGCGAGTAATCTCTCAGAATGTTGTTCTTAGTGTACCGTAGTAGCAAGACGGGTGACTTCTTATCTAAGGTAAGATTTCAGGTTACCCTAGGGGGAGTTTCTGATATACCCAAGGGTATGTGTAAGTGTAATGTATGCATGGTTTTTTCTAATGCGCTACTATTTGAAGGGGTACTCACAGGGGTTACAAGAGATTCCCACAAGCGTGACCACCTCTTGTAATTCTTGTGTGCATTCCTCCCCAAATCCACGTTTTTATGCACTCAACGACAAATCCCATGGTTTAAATATGTTGGAACACATCTCTAGCCTAAAAAATAAATCTGCAAAAATTGAAGGTACAACTCGCTCTAGAAAGTGCTCTAATAGCACTTGTTATGCACTTGACCTGCGAGAAACCCAGAATGCTAGAAATATGAAACAATATGGCCCGAAACACAGAAATACCACATAAATAGAGACAATCTTCCAAAGTAATTTATTATTCAGAAACAAAATACAATGTTCATTTGCATCTTCAAGGGGGAAACCTCCAACAAAGCAGAGCTCAATTACAATAACACTTGATGATTCTTCCCTTGTTATCTATGACTATTTATGGCTTTATGACATCCAAAACCCTAACTACTAGTGGTCCCTTACATAATATGGTTTAACCACTTTATTTATTAACTATGGCCCATTTATAACTAATTGTGGTCCCTTTTCTATAATGCGGGTCAACCACTTACAATTATTATTAATGTGGATAACCACTTATGGGATTTATTGACTCAACTAAATAACTATGACTCTGACTAGGCCCCTTGGGCTTATTACATAAATAAATGGGTTAGGGTTGGACCTTAACACAAGTTGAGAGAGAGAAACAGATTCTTGAAGCGTAAGGAAAAAAGGACCCATCCCACGAAGGGGGATCTATAGACCCAAGTTTATAAGTTATCCTCACCAGATGTATCATTTCTATTAATAAAAATCTGATAATTCATATAATCCATTGGTTTTCTACACTTTTATCTTTGTTCTTATATGTTTTAGTTGCATACTATCTTTTGCTGCAGGGTTTTGCTTCTTTTTAAATTGCAGATTTAAAGCATAGACAACCACATTTTGTTGTTAGGGTCACTTGTCACCAGTGACTTAAGTGAATATTTTTGGTACACATAATAAGAATTTTCATACTAACAATAAGACTACAAAGATATACATTTTTTGTTTTGAAGCAATAAAGTTCATAAGCAATTGTAAATGCAATACAACACACTTTTGTAAATTTTAGGTATTTTTGTATAAATTGTAATCATAGATTTGTTTATTCGTTGTGATGTGGATTCCAAAAGGAATAGGTAATTAATTTAACTGTTACAAGGCAAAAATGATTTCAGATTTATTAATTATATTATTATAACTCAAACTAATTTGTAATTGCACAATTGCAGAAAATAGGAAAAAAAGCATGAACTATGTGCAGAACTTGCAAATGCGTGGAAGTGTTGTTGTCTTTTTTGCATATATCTTTTTTCGTACATACTGGATTCTTTGCATATCTTCTCCACATATACCCAATTTGTGTGACACTTTTCTCATATGTTCAGTGATTTTTTTATAAAATGCCATTAATTTTTGAACCAGCATTTATCTAGGTTGGAAAATAAGAGAGTGAAGTAATTCGCAATAATTAGTCTCTCAATTTTTCCAAATTTGTGTGTCAAGTTATTTTTGATTCAAATACAATAATGATTAGGTAGTGGGAATTAGCTATGTCGCATTGTAATTTCATAATAGGCATAACTTGGCACAGTTATTTTGCAACGAGAATTATTATTAACAGTTTGTGATCTAGATGTAATTATTGTAAAGAATTAATAGTCACACTAAAACAAGATGTGTAATAAATGGATGGGATGGTTTTGTAGTTTCGAGGTATATTTGCACTTGTTTCTGTAAATGTTATATTTGGTATCTTCAATTACTTTTTTTGAAAAATATTGTGTAACAGATTTCACAGTTACAATAGTCAAAACCGACTTTGCAGTTGAAAAAGTAAGATTTGGTGAATATATACAAACAAACAAAAAAATTGTGTAGCTCAACTCTTTTGAGAACATTATTAATTCTGAAGGTGTTTTCAGCTATGAAACGAATAAGGTTAGCAGAGAAAGAAAAGAAGTTATTTGCACTAATATTTTTAATTCACTTGGTGTTGTCAATGAGAACTTACACAAGTCGATTACAAATGAGCCTTATGCTAATCTGCCAACGGATGAGAAGAAAAGTAACAAAATATGGGCTAGTGGATTAGCGAATGTTGCATGTGTGCCACAAAAAAAATTATTTCAGAGAAATTTTTCATTTGTACACAAAAAAAATTGATTTACAAACAAGAACCATTATGCTATGAACAAAGAGAATACTGTTGAATGTAATTAGATGAATATTCAAGTTACCAAAAGCTAATATTCGCTTGTCATTGTACGAAGCAGATAGTTTCGCGATATCAAAAGTAGGGGAGGCTATTGTTATTGCGTATTTATTTTTTTCAAATTACCAAGTTCCTCATTGTCTCTTTGTTCTAGAAATCTCTTTGTTTAAACAGTGATTTAGAGACTTTTGTTGCCTTTATGCACGTGTCATGGGCCAAGAAAATACAGCCAGAGTTCCAAAATGCATTGTCTATATGCTTTATCAAACATACAAAAGGATTGTGTATTCAACTAGGATGATATCATTTCTAATGAATTATCTTCTTGGTTAACCAATTTATCCAAGACCAATAGGTTCTTCATGATGGCATATCTCATAATAGCTTTGATTTCTAGTGATGGCTTTAGTGCTTTGCCATGTAATCCTAAATTCAATGTGGATCAAGAACCAATGCAATTATGGTATCCTATACTATGAAAAAATAATGCTTCTTTAAACTTTTTTTTTGTAAGGCAAGGCAATTACATGATAACTAGACAATAGCCTCGTCGTATATCTAGATAGGCACACGTTTTCCTATGGGGAAAAGGTATGCATGAAGAAAGAGAAAGTAATACGCTAATTCGAATATATGGATTTCAAGGTAAGCCATTGTTATTGCACAAATTTGTTATATATAGTTAACTTTTTTTTATAGTCTAAAGGAAAAACCTCTACTATCTAATTATATTTCAAAGCAAAAAAGACAAAACAGTTCATTCCTTTGCCCTTTACTATTGGAGAAATCACACTGACAATTGTGGCTCATGTTACAAAGCTCGCAGAAAATTTGAATCCTTTTAAGTTAAGTAAAGATGAATAAGCTAAATATGAGGAAGGCCTTGATGAGTCCCATCAATAGGTATATCTTGAAGATCATTATGTCATCCTCCAACCCTAAAACTATCCTTTTCTCACATTAATTCACATTTGGTTATAATAGGCTCAGTAAGAAGATTAAAAGGTGTTTCTCAAAGTATGTGGCCTAATGTGGTTTAATTTCAAGAAAAAGAAGCATTTTTTAGGCATTTACTATGCAGGGGCTTGATGGAGACAACCAGGAGAGAATCTAGGGGGTTTTTCCACCTCCTTAACTCCCTGAATCGGCTTGGGATCACAGCATCCTCTCTCACAAGTTCGAATTCATTAACAGCTGAGTAACTCCTAGAATAAGTGAAGCTCAAGAGGGACTAGATCCACCATTTCTGAGTACAAGGAGGGAATCACTCCTATTTTCAAGGGAGTTCCTATCATCTACCCTTTTGTATAAATAAACAATATGAAAAGCTCAATAGGATTCAAATTTTTTGATTCAGATATGTGTAGCTATTGAGCTCGAAGCTTGACATTGTTATTTTTAATTTCATGTGATGTATCAGAATTTTACTTTCTGATAATCAAGAGTTCATTATTCAATTGAATTTGAATTAGTTTTAGAGGGTTAAGACCCTTGGGTTTGGGCACAACCTAGAGGCTTTGGTCCCTATTTTATAAAAAAAAATTGTTCTTAGTACCAAGCATTTCATAGATTTCTTTCATTAAAGTAGAGGTTAAGCTATAAAAACATGTGATTGCAAGCTTCTACATCACCTCTCTTGTGGGAGAATGGTTGGAAGGATTTAGAGTCTCAGCCAAAGAACATTGTGTTTGGGATTTCTTGCAAATATATAGATGTTAGTTGTCCTTCTTCATATTTACTTTTTGTAACTAAGGATTCAGTTCAGTTATCGGAGTAGTGTCATGGCATGAAATAGATGTTATTCAAATTCAACTCATCTTTTCCATCATAGTTTATATCACTGTGTTAATGATCAATGGATGTATGTATGTGGTTGGTTGCAGGGTTGTGTTGATCTACAAGGGAGGGTACATCTTTCACCTCCATCTTGGACTTATCCGTATTCTCTTTTCATCCCTCAATTTTTCCCTCAAAAACTATGTTTCCATAGTCACTTTGCCTAGGAAATTTAGGACATTGTGGGAATTCATCCTAGTGCAAGATAGACCTATGAGAGGTCCTGGGCTTGGCTAGGAGGCTTCCCCAACCTTCCTTCACTCTCTCCAACCTTCATCTACCTCTTCATTCCCTCAAGACATCATCTCCACCCTAAAAAGGCTCTCGGAACCCCTCCTGTAGAATTATAGGTCCTCTTGTAGCAAAACAAAATCTCTTGTATCAACACCAATAGCAGGCCTGTAACACCACTTTTATTCACCTTCTTTGCTCCCCACTTCAACCTTATCTCATTCAAGATGAATAATCACCCCAAGTTGTGATTTTATGATCAAGATAAGCTCCTATACCACTCCAACCATTCCTTTTCCTCACGACAAAATAGAGTAGAATTAGTGTTTTTCCATCACAAGCACGTTGCAAGTTAGATTTCTAATTTTCAAGCAAGTACGAAATAGATTAGTGATACATGCAATTATGTTGTTGATTTTATGAATTATGTAAGATAGAGTAGCTTTCATTCTACAAGTAGATTATCCATTTTCATTTCATAAAATGATTAATTAGCATCTACAAGTTGAGCAAAAGCCATTTTCACTTTCATAGCTAGAGTCAGTTCTCAATTGTGCTTTCATCAGCAGGCTTTCACTATAGGTCAGTAGCAGGAATGGTCTTTGATCACCTTGATCTAATGTCATGAATGATGGTGGCATGAGTATAACCTAACCTCCTATGCATATAGCATTGTCACCTTTAAGTTTGTATGAACCTCGGGTTGATAATTTGAGTTGAGGAGCCCTTGGGAGTTGAAACATTCTTGGTGCAATACCAGGGTTCACCACTTTTTGGCATCATTTTCGCGGAGGTGTCTAAGTACATATTTTTTCTGCTTAAGCATTGTTTTATGTCTTGCATTCCGTTTTTAAAAAGTGAAAAATAAAAATAAAAATAAAATAAAAAATTATTTCATGCCTCGTAGGAGTATGGATAATCAACGAAAATTCTTACCAAAAACCCCCACACCCTCAACCAGTCAACCTTCACTCTTATTTGGTGATTATGAACTTCCCTCTCTTGTAGGTTTTAACCCTGTACAAAATTACCTGAATATGAATTCTAAAACACAGAAAATAAACAATGTGAGAGCATAACACATAAAACACATATACAGTGAGATTTTCCCCTGGATCCCAAAACCGGGACTACCAGCTTGATTTTTCATTATGTTCCTTTTAATGTTACATATATATATATATATATATATATATACATGTTGAAGCATCAAATACCATGGACCGAAAACCATCGCGTCCAAAACCATGTGCGAAAACCATGCGCAAAACCATAGGTAGGTCCGCCCAACCTAATATAGGGTCCAAAAAAAAATTCCCCAAGGCACTACCCCGACCCCATTGAGGGGGCCTACCTGCCCCCCTTAAACCCCCTGTGACCCCCCCCCCCCCCCCCGCTATGCAATTGGCTCAATGAAGGGGGTGCTCCGCCCCCCCTCTAACCCCCCAGTTAACTAGGGTAGATAGTTATGGAAACAATAACACAACCCAACATTCTCCCACTTGTTGTTTTCTTTCCACATGAGAGCTTAGTCATTTATCTAGCCCTACAATGCCCATTGTTTCTCTACACCAAGAGAACTTCTCATAGCTCTACAAAGTGTCCACCACACCCTCAAGCAATCAACCTTCACTCTTAATCGGTGATTGTGAACTTCCCTCTCTCACTATAGGGGAGTTAGAACACCCTCTAAGTGAGCAACACAAAATTTTTGAAGAGCCTATTAGAGAATAAGAAGAACCCACTTCACCTACCCAAACTATGGTTGAAAACAGGAATAATGAGGTTTTCCCCATCATAGAAACCAATGGAGAGGCTATAATGAATAATATAAGCCTTTTTTCCCTTCCACACTTCGATGACTTAACATTTGAGGATCCTCACACCTTCATGTTTGAATTTTTTATTGTTTGTAGGACCTATGACTATGCCTCTGATGAGCAGAAGCTAAATTCATTCCCCTCTACCCTTAAAGATGCAGCCTTATGTTGGTTTATGCATATGCCTAGGGGTAGTATCACAACCTGGGCCCAAATGCAACAAGCCTTCAATATAAATTACAGGGACTATTGTAGGTTCAAAGAAACCAAGGAATAAATATTTAGGATGACTCTTGGACCTGATGAATCCCTAGAGGACTATGAGGATAGAATTCAACGCAATTATGGGAGGGCCAACTATACCCTTGATCCTGAGTCACTCAAGCTAGTTCTTCTCTGAGGGATCAGGGAGGATATGTTGGAAACCCTCAACACGTTGTCTGGAGGACATATCTATCAATTACCTGATTATGACATCAAAATTGTATTCAATAATCACTCTAGGGCTGCTAGAGAAAAGGGTAGGGCTAGTCAAGGTTGGGTCAGTTCCTCTCCCTCCACAACATCCATCAATAATGAGATAGGGAACATGTTCAAGGATTTCAAGAGTGAAATTTTGCATACCTTTGCATTGCAAATAAATACCATGAAAATCAAAAGAAATCAAGAGGAAGCAGGGATGGCTCTAGCAATTTTTTTCCCTAGATGCACTAAAAGACATCCTAACAATGAATACCGAATGAATGTCATGGAATTATGCCTAGGCTGTGAATAAAATCATGCAACAGACAAATGCCCCTATTTTCCAAGCCTAAAAGTTGTATATCAAGGGGTATAAGAAGGGTCAAAGCAACTTTGCTTCATTAATCAAAGAAGGCCTCAAGGACCTTCATCATATCAACATGGCATGGAAGGTGCACATTACTCTTATTACAATCCAAATCAGAATGCACCTTTCCAGCCTTGGCACCCTTCCACTCATCCATCATGGTCCACACCTCCTTCTTCGCCATATGCTTTTCCATATCCTCCTCAACCTGTCAACAATCCTTTTCAACCATATCCACCCTAATCTTTTCAATGGGGCAACCCATCGCAAGGGTGGAGGCCTCAATCCAACCAGCCTCCTGCTTTACCACCTCCACCCCAACCTCAACCACCTCTCACTCATCCTACTCCACATAAGCAACCTCAAATGCCTACTCAACCCAATCCGAACCCAAAAACCAAGTAGGTACAACTGGTCTACAGTGGAGAGACATCATATCCTGCTTATGATGTGGAAATCCAGGAGATCAACCTTCGTTATAGGAGGGTTCTCCTAGATAATTATTCTCCTTCTCCACCTGCAAATCTTGAAGAAGAGAAGGAAGAAAGTTGTCCTCAATTTAATCTGCCTCCCTTTCCTAAAAGGTTGAACCACCCTAGCCAGCACACCCCATAAGAAGTTGAAATTATGGGATAATTGAAGAATTTTTGCTAAGATACCCCTTCTCCATGCCATTAAATATGTTCCAATATATAATCATCTTATCAAGGAAAAATGTTTCAAAAATCCTGGGAAAAGCAAAAAAGACACCCCCACCATCAATGTTTTTGAGAAACTATCTGATCTGATGCTTGGGAGGGTGATCTTCCAGAAATACATAGACCCTGGCATCCCAATAGTGGTTGTGCACATTGATGAAATTATGGTCCCTAACACCCTGGTTGATCTTAGGGATTCAATCAATGTGATGACTAGGGAAACCATGTGAAAGCTCAATCTCCAAGGGGCTTTGAGGAATACCACCACAGTGTTGCAGCTAGCAGACAGATCCACAGTAGCTCCTATGGGAATTTTCGAAGATGTTATGGTCTCCATTGACTCCTGGTAGTATCCTACTAATTTCTTGGTTCTCCAGCCCAAAACCAAGTTTAATGGATATCCTCTCATCTTAGGAAGACCTTGGTTGGCCACTGTTGATGCCTACATTAGTTGTAGG
This sequence comes from Pinus tabuliformis, assembly GCA_031772625.1. NCBI lineage: Eukaryota > Viridiplantae > Streptophyta > Pinopsida > Pinales > Pinaceae > Pinus > Pinus tabuliformis. The sequence continues at coordinate 609,646,890 of CM062804.1, forward strand.
GTTGGGAACATGACTATCAAGAATGTACATTTATCCAAACAAAGTGTGTTCTATCATCCTACTCAACCTTTTTTTGAACATGATTTACCCATATTATTAGAGGATGAGGAGGAGGATGAATTGTATCATACAACCCCCTACCTAGTCTACACTCTAAATATTTTTATAGGAGGGGGACAACTTGATTAAGATGACCTTACTGACCATATCATTCAAATTAAACCTCCCACTCCCATACCAATAAATGACTTGATGAAAGAATTTGGGAGTAGTTCTTGGACTGAATTATGCTCTATTGACTCGAATCCAAAACATGTCAACATTATAGAGTTTGGCCCATCCAAAACTTTAAAGATCAACCCCTCTCTCTCGGCCAAATAGGAAGCACACTTGTGCAAGGTACTAAGGCAATACTTGGATGCTTTTGCTTGGAATTATAAGGAAATTAAAGGTGTGCATAGCTTAGTTTGTACTCACCATATTTACATAAAGGAGGGATGCAAGCTTGTGCACCAACCCCAGATAAGGATGAACCCATCTTTTAAGGACATTGTGAAATAAGAATTACAAATATATTGGATGCAAGTTTCATATACCCCATTTTAGATAGTGAGTGAGTGTCACCTCTTGTTTTAGTTCCCAAGAAGAATATGCAGTGGATAATTTGTGTTGACTACAGAGAACTTAACAAGTCTACAAAGAAGGATCATTTTCCTTTGCCCTTCATTGACCAAGTCCTAGATGGCCTTAACGGGAAGAAATTATTCTCCTTCCTGGATGGATTTAGTGGATACAAAGAAATCCAAATCAGCCCTTAAGACCAAGATAAGACCACATTTACATGTCCTTGGGGTACTTTTTCCTAGAGTCCTTCCATTCAGTTTGTGTAATGCCCCTGCTACTTTCCATAGGGAAGTTCTGAGTATTTGTGTTGAACTTGTTCATGACTGTGTTCAAATATACATGGATTATTTCACTCCTTATGGATGTGACTTCCATGAAGCTCTCTCCAATCTGTGCAAAGTCTTGAATAAATGTATTGAGATGAATCTATCATTGATCCCTAAAAAATGTGAATTCTTGATGAATGAAGGGATTGTCCTTAGCCATTCCATATCCAAGGAAGGGATGGAGGTTGACCCAAACAAGATTACTATCATCAAAAGGGTCCCTACCCCTCAAAATAAAATAGATGTTAGGAATTTCCTTGGATTAGCTGGGTATTACAGAAGGTTCATCAAATATTTTAGTAAAATGGCCTCACCTTTGTTTGGATTACTGGCCAAGGATTTAGATTTTTGTTGTACAAGCAATTATCAAGAGGACCTTGAAGTGTTGAAATAAATTTTGACCACTGCATCCATCTATAGGGGTAATTGTCTTTCCATATCCACACTAATGCATCAGATAAAATTGTGGAGGAGCCTTAGGAAAAGTAGAAGATAAATTAGTGGAGGAGCCTTAGGAAAAGTAGAAGATAAATTAACTTATGTTATATATTTCATTAGTAAGAATTTGTCTAAAGCTCAGTTGAATTACATTGTCACTGAAAAAGAAATCTTATTTGTATTATATTCTTCAAACAAATCCAAGAAAAATATCACTAGGTATAAAAAAATTGTTCATAATGATCATGCAGACATTAAGTATTTAATGAATAAGCCTGATTTCAATGCTAGGAAAATTATATGGTTGTTATTGTTACAACAGTTTGATTTGATTATTATTGACAAACCAGGGAAATAAAATGTGGTTGCAGATTTCCTCTCGCAACTAAACTTGCCTACAGATAATGAGGAGATGGTGGATGATCAACTTCCAAGTGAAAACCTCTTTCCATATCAGTCCTTTCTCCTTGGTTTATTGACATAGCTAACTACTCGGTTGCTAGGAGGTTCCCTCCTAATATTTCATCCAAGGGCAAAAGCAATATTGTAAGGAAAAGTGCTCCTTTCACTTGGATTGGGGGCAATCTTTTCAGATTGGGACCAAATAATATCTTGAGGAGATGTGTAAGGGAAGAATAGGTCTTTGGCATCCTCTAAGCATGCCATGATGGACCTTGTGGGGGTCATTTTGCTGCTAAGAGGACATCCTTTAAATTTTTACAAGTCGGTTAGTATTGGCCCACTTTACATTTGATGAGCCTCATCATTGGGTGATTATATGGGCCTTAATTCACCTCCTAGCTTAGTCAAACCAACTATTCTCACAACTTATTGCATACTTTTGATAATATTTTGTTTATGAGATGAGTTAGAGTTGGATATTTTGCTTTGTGGTCTAATGTGCATTTAATGCAAGAATAAAGGATAAAAGCAAGGAACTGTGGCAAAGACCTTGGTAAAAACTCAAATGGGACAAAGGAGAGAAATTATAGGAGGTAAATCCTCCTCATTTACTACCCCTCCATTCGAATATTCCTCCATCAACTTGGAGTGCAAACAGCCAAATCATGAGGACTAGAAGGCAGCCGAGCAAGTGAAAGTGACAAAAACCAGTTTATCTTGAGTTGGGAGCCGAGCCTCCCTAATTTGAAGGAAGTCATTGGAGACTTCAGATGTATAAGTAGAGAGGCTTAGGACCTCAGTAGGATTTGGATTTTTATTGTAAAACTCTACTTTATTTCTGAGTTGCAAGACTTGTGACAGTTTGTTATGTAATCCATGGTTTTGATAATAAGAATGAGTTTCGTTTTGAGCCAGCACTGAGTTAACTCAGAGGGTTGAAGCTCTTGGGTTAGGGCCCAACCCAAGTAGCCAAAGCTCCTCTTTATTGTACATGTATGCTAACATAGATTCTTGGTTTTCTGTTCATTTTCTTAAGTAGTTTCATTTCCATTACAGCAGTATAGCATAGATTCCTGGTTTTCTGTTCATTTTCTTAGGTAGCTACATTTCCATTACAGCAGTATAGAGTAGATGATTCATGGTTTAATTGTTCATTTGCTTAAGTAGCTGCATTTTCATTATAGCAGTGTATCATAGATTTATGGTTTAACCATTCATTTGCTTAAGTAGCTGCATTCCCATTACAATAGTGTAGAGTAGATCGGTTGTGCTTTACTTTACTTCCATTTGTGCCTTCTTTCAATTAGTAGGGTAGATAGGAGAAAAATATCGGCATAAGGTTTTCCACAGCTGTCTTGGCCTCACCTCCTCCCTCTGGGACCATGACTTGAGGAAGAGACCCTTCAGCAACCCTAAAAACACAGGTTTCTAGTTCTCGCATGAGCTTTGGAGTTTGTCGTTTGATGCAGTTACTTGTTTCATTTCACTGTTGTCTTTTTCCATCACTCTCGGTCCACCCTCACCCTCACCGGTTTCTGTTCTTTTCATTGAAATCTCCTTCAGCACTTTCATCATGCATAATTTCCTTACCGTCCAATCCATAACAAACCTGACCAATCACCGTCTGATTCATTAATTTATCCAATGTCCATCACGCGTGAAGTCTTCCACCTACTCTATGTGCTCCAATCTCCACCGTCGATTTGCCTCTTGATCCAATGGTTATTGCGTCACCTCGATACTTTATGCACTTTAAAACCCCACCATCGATCTGCCTCACCTAATCTGATGGCTATCGCATCACCCACTCGCTAACTAGCTTGGCCAATCTCCACCATTGATCAGTCTCGCCTGATCCAACGGCTATCGCGCAATCTCGCATGGATTTTTGCACAACTGTTATCCGCCCGAGAGCACATGAGAAAAGTGGTTTTCTCGTGCTACATGTCACTCACTTAGGCTAATCGCGTGAAATTTAGAAATACAGCTTACAGCTTTGAGGGCACGCGAGAAAGTGCTTACCACCTACGAAACCCGCTCCATCATTCTGCACGTTTTTATCTCCACCACTCATCTTCTGGTTAATCTTGTCTGTCCATCTATTAACTTAAGTCTTTGTGATAAGATATTCGTCGTTCATCCTATTCGGTAACCCTATTCGTTCATCTATTCACTAAACTGCCCACGATAAGATCTTCATCGTTCATCCTGTTTGGTAACCCTGTTCGTTCATCTATTCACTAAACCACCTGCGATAAGATCTTCGTCGTTCATCTTATTCGTTAACCTTGTTCGTTCATCTATTCACTAAACCGTCCGCGATAAGATCTTCGTTGCTCATCCTGTTCGCACATTTATCTACGTAATCTCCTACGATAAGATCTCCATCTCTCATCTTTCATTACATCCTCCTTTCATTATTTCATCCTTTGACTGCTCTTTCGCTTGACTCCTCGAAATTTGTTCTGCGTATTAGTTAAATGCTACTACCATATGAGTTTAGTTTCCTTGCTTACACATTCTTAGGGTTGATGCTATTTACTTCTGAAACTTAGATAGAAGCATTAGATTAGTGTTGATTTAGCAATTCTGCTTAGCATAGCTGTTTAAATGGTTAATTAGGTTATGGTGTGAGTTAGCATTACATGTTGTTTTCTTCATTACTGTAGTAGAGTAGCTCTCTCTTAGAATAGATTCGCTCTTCTTCCATCAAAGAATCAGCTTCTTCTGACCCTATAGAATTCTAGCTTGGAACCCCTGGGGTCTCTTGCCAGATGAACAGTGACAACAGGGAGGACCTTCACTTTCACTTGTGCATATAGCATTGTCACCTCCAAGTTTGTACGAACCCCAGTTTGATAAGTAAAGCTGGTAGCCCTGGGAGTTGTAGCATTCTTGTTGCAATACCTAGGCTCATCACTTTTTGGCATCGTTGTCAGAGAGGTGTCAAAGTAGAATTTGATTACTGCTTTCTTCTATTTCTAGTCTCCAACTTTCTTTTCTTCTACTTCTTATCCTCAATTTTCTTCCATTAGTTTATTTCTACAAAAGTAATCAAGTAGCTTCCTTTCTTTCATTTGTTATTATCTGCTTTCCTTTCCATTCTGCAAGTAGAATTTCAATTCAACAAGTAATCTTTTTATTAGTAGTTTTCAATCAATTAGCAATTTCATTCTGCAAGTAGAATTTGAATTCAGCAAGTAGTTTTTTTTTGTCAGTAGTTTTCATTCAAGTCAGCAATTTCATTTCTGCGAAGTACTTCCCTGCTAAAAAAACCTTCCAAAACCCAACCCAAAAACATTTCCTTTCATGCCTCGTAGGAATAGGGACAATTTAGGGAAATTCTTGCCAAATACCCCCACTGCATCCAACAGTCAACCTTCTCTCTTCTTCGGTGACTGTGAACTGGAAGAACCTTTAAGTGAGCAACCTTACATATTTGAATAACCTACAGGGGAAGAGAAGAGTAAGAACCTAATCCTACTTAACCAATGGCCGAAAACTGAAATGATAGGGGAATAGAGAGAGAATTGAGGGTGCCTTCCCCATCAGGGAGACCAATGGGGACACTAAGATGAAGAATATAATCCCCTCTGCTCTACCTCATTTCCATGGCCTGACCATAGAGGACCCTAACACTTTACTATTTGATTTTTTTTTTATATGCCGAACGTATTACTATACAGATGATGAGCAAAAGTTAAAATTGTTTCTATCTACCCTCAAGGATGCAGCATTGCGCTGGTTCACGGGTTTACCTGGAGATAGAATCACAACTTGGGCTCAGATGCAACAGGATTTTAACAACAAATATAGGGACTAATGTAGGTCAAAGGATACTAAAGAAGAGATTTTCAAGATGATCATAAGCCAGGATGAATCCCTAGAAGACTATGAAGAAAGATTCCAGCTCAGTTACAAAAGGGCCAGGTGCACACTTGACCCTGAGTCACTAAAGTTGGTCCTGCTTAGAGGAGTAAGGGATGATCTTCTGGATAACTTACACATGTTAGCAGGAGGATATATCTACAAATTACCCTATGAGGATATCAAGACTGCCTTTAGAAACCATTATAGGGCAGCGAAGAAAAAGGGTAGGGGTAGTCAACCTATGGCCAGTACATCATCCTCCAACTCATCCATCAAGGGTGAAATTGGAAATATGCTGGAACATTTCAAAAGTGATATGCTGCAAACCCTTACCTTGCAATTGGACACCATGAACATCAAAAGGAAGCAAGAGGAAGCAGAGAGAGCCTTGGCCATATTTTGTCCTAGATGCACCAGGAGGCATCCTAAGAACGAATGTCCATTGAACTGTATTGAGATTTGCTCAATGTGTGAAGAAAACCACTCCACAAACAAGTGGCCTTGTTTACCTGAACTCAAAGTTGTATATCAAGGAGCTGAAGGGGTCGCTGAGCAGCTTTGATATATCAACCAAAGGAGACATCCTACTCCTAGACGATACCATCAGGGGAACCCCAACCAAACCATATCTATACCTTCTTGGGGACCCCTTGCTCATCCTTCCTGGTTTACACCCCCTCCTTGGTCTTATGCATCTTAGTATCATTCCCAGCCAACCAGCCAGTCATTTCAACATTATTTTCAGCCACAACATCAGTGGAATACCCCACTCCAGGGGTGGAGGCCCTAATTCAGCAATGTTCCAGCCCAATTGCCTCCACCACCTACCCAACCACAACTCCTGCACTCTGCTCCACCTAAGCAACCCCAAATGCTTTCCCAGCCAAATCCGAACCCGCATAATAGGCAGGCTCAACAAGTATACAGTGGAGAGACATCATACCCAGCTTATGTTGTAGAAATCCAAGAGATCAACCTAAGATCTGGGAGAATCTCCCCGATAACCAACCTCCCTCTCCACATAGGGAGGTTGAGGAAGAAAGAGAGGAAAGAAACCTTAAAGTAAATCCACCCTTTCCTAAGAGATTAATCCAAGCACTCCAGCCTACCCTAGAAGAAACTGAACTTTTGGGAGAATTGAAAAATCTATGTGTAAAGATCCCCCTTCTCTAGGCAATAAAAGATGTTCCCATTTACAATAATTTGATTAAGGAGAAATTCTTCAAGCATCCAGGAAGAATAAAAAGGGATTCCCCTACCATTAATGTCATTGGGCAGCTGTCTAACTTAATGTTGGGGTAGGTAATATGTCCAAAATATTTAGACCCTGGAAGCCCTGTAGTAGATGTGCACATCAATGGCACCATTGTCCCACACATTCTGATTGATCTTGGGGCTGCCATTAATTTGATGACCGAGGACACCATGCTCGAGCTCAACCTCCAAGGGTCATTGAGGAAGACCACAACATTTCTGTAACTTGCAAACCGTTCCATAGTCACCCTCGAGGGAATTGTGGAGGATTTGATGATCTCGATTGATTCCTGGGAGTACTCTGCAGATTTCCTGGTTCTCCAGCCTAAGGCTAAGCTTACTGGTACCCTCTCATCCTTGGTAGGCCATGGTTGGCCACATATGATGCTTACATTAGCTGCAAAGATGGGAATATGACCATCAAGAATGGGCATATGTCCAAACAATTAGCCCTATACCCTCCTGCTAAACCTTCTCTAGAGCATGATTTACCTTTATGGTTAGAGGAGGAAGAAGAAGATGAGGTTTATTCTACCCAACTTAATGCTTTGGAAGCAACCATAGGAGAAGGATAACAAGATGAGGATGACTTGATTAAACACCTGCTCCAAATTCCAACTCCTAGTTCATTACCATTAGAAGAAGAAGTAATGGAAACCCAAAACAAGCATCCAATTGACTTATGCTTGGCCAATTCCAACCCACTCCGTGTCAAAACCATAGAATTTGGCCCAGAGAAAACTTTGAAAATTAATCCATCTCTTTCTGCCCTTGAAGAGGAAAGCTATGCAACATGTTGAGAGAAAAGCTAGACGCCTTCGCTTGGAGTTACAAGGAAATGAAAGGGGTACACCCTTCAGTGTGTACTCACCACATATACATCAAAGAGTGTTGCAAGCCATTCAGGCAACCACAAAGGAGTATGAATCCAACACTTAAAGATGTAGTCAAAGAAGAGTTACAAAAACTACTAGATGCAGGATTCATTTACCCTCTCTCAGACAGTGAGTGGGTCTCTCCTTTAGTGTTAGTTCCCAAGAAAAATGGTAAGTGGAGGATTTGTGTCAATTATAGGGAGTTGAAGAAAGCCACAAAGAAAGATCATTTTCCCCTACCCTTCATTGACTAAGTGCTAGATGGCCTGGCAGGGAAGAAGTTTTTTTCATTCCTAGATGGATTCAGTGGGTACAACCAAATCCAAATCTGCCTAGAAGACCAGGATAAGACCACATTCACCTATCCTTGGGGTACTTTTGCCTATAGGGTCCTTCATTTTGGCCTATGAAATGCTCCTGCCACCTTCCAGAGAGTAGTCTTGAGTGTTTTTACTGAATTAGTACATGATTCGGTGGAAATTTATATGGATGATTTTACACCTTATGGCTGTGATTTTCAAGAAGCCCTGACTAACCTAGGAAAAGTATTGCACAAATGCATTGAAATGAATCTGTCTCTCAGTCCAGAAAAATGTGAATTCTTAATGACTAAAGGGACTGTGCTAGGTCATTCAATATCTCAGCAAGGACTGCAGGTGGACCCAAACAAAATAGCAATCATCCAAAGGGTCCCAACTCCACAAAAGCAAAGAGATGTCAGGAGTTTCTTAGGGTTAGTTGGATACTATAAAAGGTTCATAAAGGACTTCAGCAAGTTGGCCTCTCCTTTGTTTGGTTTGTCAAAGATTCTGATTTTATATGGTCAAAGAGTTGTCAAGAGGCCTTAGACATTCTAAAGGTGAACTTAACCACTTCACCAATTCTTCAAGGCCCAAACTGAGCCCTCCCTTTTCATATCCATGTTGATGCCTCACACAAAGCCATAGGAGCAGCCTTAGGTTAGGAAGAGGATAAATTTCCCTATGCCATCTATTTTACTAGTAAGAACCTGTCAAAGGCTAAGCTAAATTATATTGTGACCGAAAAGGAACTCCTAGTTGTTGTGCATTCATTAAACAAATTTAGGCATTACATTACAGGCTATCAAACGTTTGTGCATACTAATCATGTTCCAATCAAATATTTAATGAATAAACCAGATTTGAATGCTAGAATTATAAGATGGTTGCTTTTATTACAGCAGTTTGATCTAACTATTGTTGATAAGCCTGGTAAGGAAAATGTTCTTTCATACTTTCTATCTAGGATGAATCTTCCTGCAGGTGAAGAAGGAATGGTGAATGACCAGTTACCAGACAAGCATTTGTTTGCTATTTCAATTCTCTCCCCATGGTTTGCTGATGTAGCAAACTATTTGGTATCTGCACAGTTCCCACCAAACTTGCCCTCCAAAGAAAAGAGAAAGATAGTCAGGAAAAGCGCCCCCTTCACCTAGATTGGGGGCAATCTGTTCAAACTTGGCCCAGATAAATTTTTGAGATGTGTAATGGAAGAGGAAGTCTTTGACATCCTTCTGACCTGTCATGATGGGCCTTGTGGAGGTCACTTTCCAACAAAGAGGACAACATTCAAAGTGTTGCAGGCAGGCTATTATTGGCCTACTCTTCATCAGGATGTGAAAAAGTACATTAGTCAGTGTGATCGGTGCTAGAGGATGGGAAATCCTACTCCAAGAGATGAAATTCCCCTACAACCTCAAGTGACTTTCGAGCCATTTGACAAGTGGGGCATGGACTTCATTGGGCCTATCAAACCTCCTTCAAAGCAAAAGCAGTACATTATTGTGTGCACTGATTATTTGACTAAGTGAGCTGAAACCAAGGTGAATAAGGCAGCAACAAAAGAGAAGATGGTTGAGTTCCAAAGGGAGAATGTATTCTACAAAATTGGGTATCCTAGAGAGCTAGTCATAGACCAAGGCAGCCAGTTTACCTCCAACATGATTGAAGAACTGCTCAACCATCACAAAATCAAGCATAGGACCTCCACTCCTTATCATCCACAAGCTAATGGGCAAGTGGAGGTGACCAACAGGGCACTGGAGAGCATCTTAACCAAGGTAGTGAGCAACAGCAGGAAGGATTGGGCAGAGAGACTAGTTGAGGCCACCTAGGCCTATAATACAACATGGAAGACCACCACTGGATTTACACCCTATGAGCTGGTCTATGGGAAAAAGGCTTTTCTATCCATTGAGTTTGAATATAACACATTGAGGATGGAAGCCCAACTAGATTTGGATCTCAGTCATGCACAGAAAGAAATATTGTTCCATTTGAATGGATTAGATGAATTCAGAATGCAGGCCCTCCTACATACAGAGATAGTTCAGCTTCAGAGGAAGATCTGGCATGACAAACATATCAAGGAGAAGCAATTTCAAGAGGGAGATTGGGCATTGTTATATGATTCTAGGTATAAATACTTCAAGGGAAAGCTAAGGGCAAGATGGCTCAGACCTTATGTGGTGGAAAGGTGCCATGATAATGGTTCATTGCAAATCAGAACTATAGATGAAGAAGCCATTCCATTGCTTGTTAATTGACACCAATTGAAAATGTACAAGAGGCCCTTATCAAAACAAGAGTTCATTGACAATATCAATAAGACAGTTATGATGGTGGAGAAATTTCCAGCTCCTCCCTCATCAGGTCACTCAAAAAAAAAAGACGAAAAAGGATAAGGATTCAGGTGAAAACCTCCATGAGGCACTTAAGTCCCATCTTTGGGTTGAAAACCTCGTGAGGCAGCCCAAGGATGAGAAAAAATGAACAAAGAATAAGAAGATCCATGGGTGAAAACCTTCCTTGAGGTGCCCAGGGCAAACATCTATGGTGAAAACCTTCCTGAGGCAGCCTAGGTGTTTTTCAAAAAGAAAAAAAAAAAAAGAGAAAAAGGACATAATTGTTATTTGCAGGTGGGTGAGAAAGACAATCAAGGAGCAAAGAGAAGATCCAAAGGGAACCCTACCTCACATATATTCATCTCCTCCACTCCTTACCATGCATCCCTCCATCAATTCCATTGTTTTTTACTTCATTTATTCAATTTAAGGTGAAGATTATGTTTTCTACAGGATCCCCTGAATGGTAGATTGGTTAGGTCCCCAAAATTCATTCTAGACATGATCTAACCCCTCACCTCATCCATTACCATCATCCCTGCATCCACACACACTCCTAGTCCCTCTGTCCATTCATTGCAGCATCCTCACAGCCCCAGCCAGCAATAGGACATCAGCTATAGGACATCCTGTAGGAAATCCTGTGGCAGCTTATCCCACAGAATATCAATCATCAACTACGGGTCTTCACTAGGATGATCTAGGATATCCACAGCAGCAGCAGCAACATCATATCTTCAGCCACAGACACCTGCAAAAACCATAAACCATCAGCCGATAACAAAGGAGGAAGAAGAATGACCATCAGCAGCACCTCTGATCTTCAACAACTACAGCGTGGCATTGAGACCACAGGTAAGTATCCCGTTCACTCACTCATATGCATCATTTGATCAAAAGTTGTAAAGGGTATGAGGTAGTTGGTTTATAAGTGAAAAGGTGGAAAAAAAAAATTATTTAATAAGTCAAAAGAGAATGCAAGAGTCTGAAAATAATGATGTAAGGAGGGGCCCCGACCCATATTAAAGTTCAAGCAGTAGCACAATATTTTAGTAAACGTGGGTTCGAGAGCCAAATAAAGTGCTCTGCGGGGGAGCAACGAGCACAATTTATAACTCAGGCTCAACCCCCATAGTTGACCATGATGTCACGGTGTTTGACCGAGATCTACGGCCTGAGAATGTTGCGGGGGTTCAAGCCTGATGGCCATCCTGTACACTCCCTACCACCACAGTGAGCCACCACCATTGCTCCACTCCATCTCATCTCCTCCACGTCATTCGCCTCCCTCATTCATTATCATCCATCTCATCTGTCATTCCATAGATACAGTGTTGTTATGGTAACCATTTTAGAATGCTTGGAGAATTAAGACTTGGGGTAGAAACACTAGTTCACCAAAGACTCAGAATACCCTATTTCTTGATGCAATCACTCATAGACTCCAGCAGCAAAGTAAAGGAAGGGAATTCCCAACAGTTGGCTCACCATGGGTTGATCAGGATCCTCATTAAGGATGCCCTCCAAACCCTCAGGATCCCTATAACATGGTCAGTATTCAGAAACTTACCAGTAGAGGATGACATCAAAACCCTCACCCATGATTTTAGTCCTTCAATCAGTGAGGAGGAGGAAAAACAAGAAAAATAAGATACAGAGCTAGATGGGGATGAGATGGATGAATAAGAAATTAATACAGAGGAACATGATGAAAGAGCACACAAGGAGGATGATGCTAAAACAGAGGAGGAAATGAAGGAAGAAATTGATGGAGATGAGAAAGAACAGCAAAAGGAAGAAGATAAGAAAAACAGAGAGGAAGAAGGCATTGACACAAAAGGGGAAGAACAAAAGGAGGAGTCACATAGGGTGTCTCCAGAGGTCCCTGAGTTGGACGCAGCAGTTTCCATCACTTCTCTCATCACATCAATCAAGAAAAAAGGGAAAAGAAGGAGGCAAACCCCTCTATATTTCAAAACAAGAAAGAGCACAAGAATCAAACAAGGGAAGCCACAAATATCAAAAAAAATCCCTATTGAGATTGAAGATTCCCCTACACCAAGGTACAGAGAAGCAATAATGAGAGATCAACTTGAGAGGGAAAATGCATGGCTGAGAGGACAGCTGCAGGAAAAGGAAAACCAACTAGCAAATATGGTCAGCGTCTCCTTGGGGGCCATCCAGTTTAGGATGCCAGCTAAATCCTATGCTCTTTACCTCGGAGAACAATGACTGCAATTTCATATTAAAACACTAGAACAAAGGGGCACCATGTCATTTCAGGATTGCATGCAGTTTATTGATCTTTGTGATCAAAGTGCACTAGAGGATAGGCCAAAATGGCTGAGTTTTACTCGCACAACATGGCCCTCACATACATGAATATTTGGGATCCTAATGTAGAGCAAGGAGATCTACAATTAATGGCTTTGGAATCATCGATGGACCATCAGAATTCAATGGTTGCAGAGATGAAAAGAATATTGGCCAAAGAGAAAAATGAACCTTTTTTTCATCAGATCTAAAAAATCAAATCCCATGGCCCTAATCAGCACCCATAATCTAATTGCAAATGATCCTCAGCTGGCACCTAGATATCTTGCTGCCCAAGAGCAAGCAATTCCACATTTTGAGGATATGTTTAGGTTGCTAAGAGATGATAATATACATGCCTGCTAAAGGAGATGGAACACACTACCACACAGCTTGAAGATCAGAGAATATCACTCCCCTCAAAGGTTGAGAGAGGCACTCAACGGGACACCTATGTATAAGCAATCAATGCAAAGGTTGAAGGTCAATTGGATAGGCCTAAAACTCATTCCACCACTACTCCTAGGGATGCTACAAGGGAGAAAAGAAGAAGAGGAAAAGAGGCAGTGGGAAGAAGTAGAAAGGAAAGCAGGCTTCTATGAACAAGAAGAAGAGACCACAGCAGAAGCATGGGATGTCAGAGAGGCTACCAGAGCCATGAAGAACATGGACATTGATTAAGTTGCTCAAAGGATGAGCAACACTTTCAGTAGGGGGATGATGATGAGCCTCATCATTGGGTGATTATATGGGCCTTAATTCACCTCCTAGCTTAGTCAAACCAACTATTCTCACAACTTATTGCATACTTTTGATCATATTTTGTTTATGAGATGAGTTAGAGTTGTATATTTTGCTTTGTGGTCTAATGTGCATTTAATGCAGAAATAAAGGATAAAAGCAAGGAAAAATGCAGGAATAAAGGATAAAAGCAAGGAATTGTGGCAAAGACCTTGGTAAAAACTCGAATAGGACAAGGGAGAGGAATTATAGGAGGTAAATCCTCCTAATTTACTACCCCTCCATTCAAATATTCCTCCATCATCTCAGAGTGCAAACAACCAAATCATGAGGACTAGAAGGCAGCCGAGCAAGTGAAAGTGACAAAAGCCAGCTTACCTTGAGTTGGGAGCTGAGCCTCCCTAATTTGAAGGAATTCATTGGAGACTTCAAATGTATAAGTAGAGAGGCTTAGGACCTTAGTAGGATTCGGATTTTTATTGTAAAAATCTACTTTATTTCTCAGTTGCAAGACTTGTGACAATTTGTTATGTAATCCATGGTTTTGATAATAAGAATAAGTTTCGTTTTGAGCCAGCACTGAGTTAACTCAGAGGGTTGAAGCTCTTAGGTTATGGCCCAACCCGAGCAGCCAAATCTCCTCTTTATTGTACATGTATGCTAGCATAGATTCCTGGTTTTCTATTCATTTGCTTAAGTAGTTGCATTTCCATTACAGCAGTATAGCATAAATTCTTGGTTTTCTGTCATTTGCTTCGGTAGTTGCATTTCCATTACAATAGTATAGAGTAGATGATTCATGGCTTAATTGTTCATTTGCTTAAGTAGCTGCATTTTCATTACAACAGTAAAGCATAGATTTATGGTTTAACTGTTCATTTGCTTAAGTAGATGCATTCCCATTACAATAGTGTAGAGTAGATCGGTTGTGCTTTAGTTTACTTCCATTTGTGCCTTCTTTCAATTAGCAGGGTAGCTAGGAGAAAAATATCACCATAAGGTTTTCCACAGGTGTCTCGGCCTCACCTCCTACCTCTTTGACCATGACTTGAGGAAGATACCCTTCAGCAACCCCAAAAACGCGGGTTTCTAGTTCTCACATGAGCTTTGGAGTTTGTTGTTTGATGCAGTTACTTGTTTCATTTCACTGTCGTCTTTTTCCATCACTCTCGGTCCACACTCACCCTCACCTATTTCTGTTGTTTTCATTGAAATCTCCTTCAGCACTTTCTTCATGCATAATTTCCTTACCGTCCAATCCACGAAAAACCTGACCAATCACCATCTGATTCATTAGTTTATCCAACATCCATCGCACATGAAGTCTTCCACCTAATTTATGCACTCCAATCTCCACCGTCAATTTGTCTCTCGATCCAAAGGCTATCGTGTCACCTCAATACTTTATGCGCTTTAAACCGCCACCGTTGATCTGCCTCGCCTGATCCGACGGTTATCATGTCACCCGCTCGCCAACTAGCTTGGCCAATCTCCACCATTGATCAGTCCCGATCATCCAATGACTATCGTGCAATCTCGCGTGGATTCTTGCACGGTCGTTATCCGCCTGAGAGCATGCAAGAAAAGTGGTTTTCTCGTGCTACGTGTCACTCACTTAAGCTAATCGTGTGAAATTTAGAAATACAGCTTATAGCTTTGAGGGCACGCGAGAAACTGCTTACCGCCTACGAAACCTGCTCCATCGTTCTGCACGTTTTTATCTCTACCGCGCATCTTCTGATTAATCTTGTCCGTCCATCTATTAACTTAAGTCTCTGTGATAAGATCTCCGCCATTCATCCTGTTCGGTAACCCTATTTGTTCATCTATTCACTAAACCACCCGCGATAAGATCTACGCCGTTCATCCTATTCGATAACCCTATTCGTTCATGTATTCACTAAACCGCTCGCGATAAGATCTATGTCGTTCATCCTGTTCGTTAACCCTGTTCGTTCATCTATTCACTAAACTGCCCGCAATAATATCTCCGTCGCTCATCTTGTTCGTTAATCATGTTCGCCCATCTATCTACGTAATCTCTTGCAATAAGATCTTCCCCGCTCACCTTTCATTACATCCTCCTTTCACTGATTTCGTCCTCCAACTGCTCTTTTGCTTGACTCCTTCCCGAACTTTGTTCTGCGTATTAGTTAAACGCTACCACCATATTAGTTTAGTTTCCTTGCTTACACATTCTTAGGGTTGATGCTCTTTACTTCTGCAACTTAGATAGCAGCATTAGGTTAGTGTTGATTTAGCAATTATGCTTAGGATAGTTGTTTAAATGGTTAATTAGGTTATGGTGTGAGTTAGCATTACATGTTGTTTTCTTCATTACTGCAGTAGAGTAGCTCTCTCTTAGAATAGATTTGCTCTTCTTCCATCAAAGAATCAGCTTCTTCTGACCCTATAGAAGTCTGGCTTGGAACCCCTGGGGTCTCTTTCCAGATGAACAGTGACAACGGGTAGGACCTTCACTTTCACTTGTGCATATAGCATTGTCACCTCCAAGTTTGTACGAACCCCAGTTGATAAGTAAAGCTGGTAGCCCTGGGAGTTGCAGCATTCTTGTTGCAATACCTAGGCTCATCAACATCAAGATGCAAGGAGATACACCACCATATTTGATTTGTGCGAAAGGATTGGCAAGCCCACACCCAGGGATGAAATTCCCTTACAACCTCAAGTGGCCTTAGAGCTATTTGACAAGTGGGGCATGGATTTCATTGGGTCAATTGATCCACCATCAGGATAGAAGAAGTATAACATTGTGTGCACTAATTACTTAAAAAAATGGGTTGAGACAAAGGCAGTTAAAGAAGCAACTGAGCAGAAGGTGGTTGAGTTTTTAAGAGAAAACATCTTCTACAAGTTTTGGTATCCAAGGGAGGTAGTCACTAATCAAGGAGAAAAATTCACATCAAATCTGATTGAAGATCTCATGAGGCAACATCATATCTAGCATAGGACATCCACTACCTATCACCCTCAAGCAAATGGGTAGGTGGAAGTCACCAATAGAGCATTGGAGAATATTCTTACAACTTTTGTTAGCAGCAGCAAAAAGGATTGGGTGTATATACTTTTGGAAGCCACTTGGGCCTACAACACCACTTGGAAGACCACCACTAGATTCACTCCCTTTGATTTGGTCTATGGGAAGAAGGCCCTATTATTTATTGAGTTTGAGTACAATACCTTGAGGATGGCAGCTCAATTAGACTTGGATCTCACTTTAGCACAATAGGAAAGGCTTCTCCAACTCAATGGTATAGATGAATTTAGAATGCAAGCTCTCCTACACACTAAGGTAATCCAACTATAGAGGAATATTTGGCATGACAAACACATCAGAGAAAGGACTTTCCAAGAAGGATATTGGGCCCTGTTAGATGATTCTAGATTTAAGGGTTTCAAGGGGAAGTTAATGACAATATGGTTGGGTCCCTATCTATCATAACCATTGATGAGGAAGGGATTCCCTTCCTTTTCAATGGCCATAAATTGAAATTGTACAATAAACCTCTGTCCAATGAAGAATTTGTCAGTTCAGACAACAGAGAGTTAAATGTGATTAGGAGGCTTCTAGCCCTCAATCCACCAAAATTCTAAGAACAAGTAGATTATCCATTTTCCTTTCATGAAATGATTAATTAGCATCTACAAGTTGAGAAAATGGCATTTTCACTTTCATAGCTAGAGTCAGTTCTCAATTGTTCTTTCATCAGCAAGATTTCACTATAGGTCAGTAGCAGGAATGCTCTTTGAACACCTTGATCTAATGTCATGAATGATGGTGCCATGAGTATAATCTAACCTACTGTGCATATAGCATTGTCACCTCTAAGTTTGTACGAACCCCAGGTTGATAGTTTGAGTTGAGGAGCCCTTGGGAGTTGAAACATTCTTGGTGCAATAGCAGGGTTCACCACTTTTTGGTGTCATTTCCGGGGAGGTGTATAAGTACATGTTTTTTTAGCTTTAGCATTGTTTTATGTTTTGCATTCCGTTTTGAAAAAGTGAAAAATAAAAATAAAATAAAATAAATAAAAAATTATTTCATGCCTCGTAGGAGTAGGGATAATCAACGAAAATTCTTACCAAAAACCCCCACACCCTCAAGCAGTAAACCTTCACTCTTCTTTGGTGATTGTGAACTTCCCTTTCTCACTACAGGGGAGTTAGAAGACCCTTTAGGTAAGCAACCCAAAAAATTTTAAGAACCTATTAGGGAAGAAGAAGAACCCACTTCACCTACCCAAACCATGGTTGAAAACAAGAACAATGAGTTTTTCCCCATCACAGAAACTAATGGAGAGGCTAGAATGAATAATATAAGCCTTGTTTCCCTTCCACACTTCCATGGCTTAACCTATGAGGATCCTGACACCTTCATGTTTGAATTTGTTGTTGTTTGTAGGACCTATGGCTATGCCTCTGATGAGCAGAATTTGACATTGGGGGAATTTTGAGGTCTAAAATGGGCTTCCTAAGAAAAATGTACAACCGAAATAAAATTTATTAGAACCAATAGGATTCAAGATGATGATGTCAACCATAGGGGATGATTCACCATTTTTGGATTAAAAAAGTAAGAAGATTAAAAATTAATAAAATAATAAAACTACTTTTTCAACACATAATTTCAACTTATCTCCCTAAGGTTTTACTCAAATTTTGAGCAGGAGTACTCGTTGGATGCAAAATTTAATTCCTCATCCAAGGAGTACACGTATTGCATACTTTCGATGGACCCTACTACAAGAAAAATTACAAATACATAAAATAATAATAATAATAATAATTTAATTAAATTAAATTTTAAAAAAAATAATAATAATAAATAAATAAATAATAATAATAATAATAAATAAAAATGTGATTGCAATCACGTTTTCATGTATTTCTCATTTTTCGTGTAGTAGTGTCCATCAAAATTATGCACCATGGCTACTCTTTGGATGAGGAATCAAATTTTTCATCCATCAAGTGTTTCCACTCGAAATTTGAGTAAACCCATAGGGGGATAAGTTGGAAATACGAGTTGAAAAATTAGTTTTTTCTTTTTTCCCTCTAAAATTTGATGATGTAATCAAATCTTATTTTATTATTTCCACTATTATTTTATAATTTCCTTAGGAGTCCCATTTTAAACCTCAAAACTCCCCTAATGAGTCATTCCCCTCTACCCTTAAAGATGCAGCCTTGCGCTGGTTTATGGGTATACCTAGGGGTAGTATCACTACATGTGCCTAAATACAATAGGCCTTCAATATAAAGTATAGGGACTATTGTAGGTCCAAAGAAACCAAGGAATAAATATTTAGGATGGATCTTGGACCGTATGAATCCCTAGAGTACTATGAGGAGAGAATTCAACTCAGTTATAGGAGCGCCAACTATACCCTTGATCCTGAGTCACTCAAGATAGTTCTTCTCTAAGGGATTAGGGAGGATATGTTGGAAACCCTCAATATGTTTTGTGGAAGATATATCTATCAATTACCCTATTATGACATCAAAATTGTATTCAAGAATCACTCTAGGGTTGTTAGAGAAAAGGGTAGGGCTAGTCAAGGCTGGGTCAGTTCCTCTCCCTCCACAACATCTATCAAGAATGAGATAGGGAACATGTTCGAGGATTTCAAGAGTGAAATGTTTCATACCTTTTCATTGTAAATGGATACCATGCAAATCAAAAGAAATTAAGAGGAAGCGTGGATGGCTCTAGCAATTTTTTGCCCTCGATGCACTAAAAGACATCCTAGGAATGAAAGCCCACTGAATGTCATAGAAGTATGCCTAGTCTGTGAAGAAAATCATACAACAAACAAATTCCCCTCTTTTCCAAGCCTAAAAGTTGTATATCAAGGGGTAGAAGAAGGGTCAGAGAAACTTTGCTTCATTAATAAAAGAATGCCTTAAGGAGCTTAGTCATATCGACATGGCAGGGAAGGTGCACATTACTCTTATTACAATCCAAATCAGAATGCACCTTTCTAGCCTTGGTACCCTTCCACTCATCCATCATGGTCCACACCTCCTTCTTTGCCTTATGCTTTTCCATATCCTCCTCAACCTGTCAACCATCCCTTTTAGACATATCCACCCCGATCTTCTCAATGGTACAACCCATCACAAGGGTGGAGGCCTCAAGCCAACCAACCTCCTACTTTACCACCTCCACCCCAACCTCAACAAAAACTCACTCATCCTACTCCACCTAAGCAACCTCAAATGTGTGCTCAACCCAATCCGAACCCAAACAATAAAAAGGCACAAAAATTCTACAATGGAGAGACATCCTATCATGCTTATGATGTGGAAATACAGGAGATCAACCTTCATTCTAGGAGGGTGCTCCCAGATAATTATCCACCTTCTCCACCTGCAAATATTGAAGAAGAGAAGGAGGAAAGTTGTTCTCAATTTAATCCACCTCCCTTTCCTTAAAGGTTGAACCACCCTAGCCAACACACCCCATAAGAGGTTGAAATTCTGGGAGAATGGAAGATTTTTTGTTAAGATACCCCTTCTCTGTGCCATTAAATATGTTCCAATATATAATAAGCTTATCAAGGAAAAATGTTTCAAAAATCCTGGGAGAAGAAAAACAGACACCCCACTATCAATGTTTTTGGGAAACTATCTGATCCGATGCCTGGGAGGGTGGTCTTCCCAAAATACCTAGACCCTGGCATCCCAGTAGTGGATGTGCACATTGATGAAATTACGGTCCCTAATACCCTAGTTGATCTTAGGGATTCAATCAATGTGATGACTAGGGAAACCATGTGAAAGCTCAATCTCCAAGGGGCTTTGAGGAATAACACCATAGTGTTGCAGCTAGCAGACAAATCCACAGTAGCTCCTAAGGGAATTTTCGAAGATGTTATGGTCTTCATTGGCTCCTGGTAGTATCCTACTGATTTCTTGGTTCTCCAACCCAAAACCAAGTTTAATGGATATCCTCTCATCTTAGGACGACCTTAGTTGGCCACTATTGATCCTACATTAGATGTAGGGTCGGGAACATGACTATCAAGAATGGACATTTATCCAAACAAATTTTGTTCTATCATCGTACTCAACCTTTTGTTGAACATGATTTACCCATATTATTAGAAGATGAGGAGGAGGATGAATTGTATCGTACAACCCCCTAACTAGTCAGCACTCTAAATATTGTTATAGGAGGGGGACAACTTGGTGAAGATGACCTTATTGACCATATCTTTCAGAATAAACCTCCCACACCCATACCAACTAAGATGATTTTATGAAGGAATCTAGGTAGTTTTTGGACGTAATTATTCTCTGTTGACTCAAGTCCAAAACATGTCAACATTTTAGAGTTTGGCCCATCCAAAACTTTAAAGATCAACCCCTCTCTCTCAACCAAACAGGAAGAACACTTGTGCAACGTACTAAAGCAACACCTAGATGCTTTTGCTTGGGATTATAAGGAAATGAAAGGTGTGCATACCTCAGTTTGTACTCACCATATATACATAAAGGAAGGATGCAAGCCTGTGCGCCAACCCCGGATAAGGATGAACCCAGCTCTTAAGGAAATTGTGAAAGAAGAATTACAAAATATATTGGATGCAGGGTTCATATACCCCATTTCAGATAGTGAGTGAGTGTCCCCTATTGTTTTAGTTCCCAATAAAAATAGGAAGTGGAGAATTTGTGTTGATTACAGGGAACTTAACAAGTCTACAAAGAAGGACCATTTTCCTTTTCCCTTCATTGACTAAGTCCTAGATGGCCTTACAGGGAAGAAATTATTCTCCTTCCTGGATGGACTTAGTGGATACAAAGAAATCCAAATCAGCCCTAAGTACCAAGATGCATGTCCTTGGGGTACCTTTTCCTATAGAGTTCTTCCATTCAGTCTATGCAATGCACCTGCTACTTTCCGTAGGGAAGTTCTAAGTATTTTTGTTGAACTTGTTCATGACTCTGTTCAAATATACATGGATGATTTCACTCCTTATGGATGTGACTTCCATGAAGCTCTCTCCAATCTATGCAAAGTCTTGAATAAATGTATTGAGATGAATCTCTCATTAGTCCCTGACAAATGTGAATTCTTGATGAATGAAGGGGCTGTCCTTGGCCATTCCATATCCAAGGAAGGGATATAGGTTGACCCAAAAAAGATTTCTATCATCAAAAGGGTCCCTACCCCTCAAAATAAAATAGATGTTAGGAGTTTCCTTGGATTAGTTGGGTATTATAGAAGGGTCATCAAAGATTTTAGTAAAATGGCCTCACCTTTGTTTGGATTAATGGCCAAGGATTCTGATTTCTGTTGGACAAGCAATTGCCAAGAGGCCCTTGAAGTGTTGAAAGAAAATTTGACCACTCCATCCATCCTTAGGGGTAATTGTCTTTCCACATCCACGCTGATGCATCGAATAAATTTGTGGGGGAAGCCTTAGGACAAGTAGAAGATAAATTAGCTTATGCTATATATTTCATTAGTAAGAATTTGTCTAAAGCTAAGTTGAATTACACTGTCACTGAAAAAGAAATCTTAGTTGTAGTATATTCTTCAAACAAATTCGGGCACTATATCATTAGGTATAAAAATTGTGTTCATACGAATCATGCAACCATTAAGTATTTAATGAATAAGCTTGATTTAAATGCCAGGATAATTATATGGTTTTTATTGTTACAACGGTTTGATTTGATTAATATTGACAAACTAGGGAAAGAAAATGTGGTTGCAGATTTCCTGTCAAGACTAAACTTGGTTACAGATAATGAGGAGATGGTGGATGATCAACTTCCAAGTGAAAACCTATTTTCCATATCAGTGCTTTCTCCTTGGTTTGTTGACATAGATAACTACTTGGTTGTTGGGAGGTTCCCTCCTAATTTGTCATCCAAGGACAAAAGCAACATTGTAAAGAAAAATGCTCCTTTCACTTGGATTGGGGGAAATCTTTTCAAATTGGGGCAAGATCAAATCTTGAGGAGATGTGTAAGGGAAGAAGAGGTCTTTGGCATCCTCTCAGCATACCATGGTTGACCTTGTGGGGGTCATTTTGCTGCTAAGTGGACATCCTTTAAAGTTTTACAGGTTAGTTACTATTGGCCCACTTTACATCAAGATGCAAGGAGATACACCACCATATGTGATCAATTTCAAAGGATGGGAAGCCCACACCCAGGGCCTTAGAGTTATTTGACAAGTGGGGCATGGATTTCATTAGGTTAATTGATCCACCATCGGGACAGAAGAAGTACATCATTGTGTGCATTGATTACTTAACAAAATGGGCTGAGACAAAGGCAGTTAAAACAACAACTGAGCATAAGGTGGTTGAGTTTTTTATAGCAAACATCTTCTACAAGTTTGGGTATCCAAGGGAGGTAATCACCAATTAAGGAGCACAATTCACATCAATTCTGATTGAAGCTCTCATGAGGAAATGCCATATCAAGCACAGGACATCCACTTCCTATCACCCTCAAGAAAATGGGTAGGTGGAAGTCACCAATAGAGAATTGGAGGACATTATTACAATTTTTGTTAGCAGCAGCAAAAAGGATTGGGCAGACAGACTTTTGGAAGCCACTTGGGCGTACAACACCACTTGGAAGACCACCACTGGATTCACTCCCTTTGAGTTGATCTATGGGAAGAAGGCCCTATTATCTATAAATTTTGAGTACAATAACTTGAGGATGGCAACTCAGTTAGACTTGGATCTCACTTTAGCACAACAGTAAAGGATTCTCCAACTAAATGGTCTAGATGAATTTATAATGCAAGATATCCTTCACACTAAGTTAATCCAACTATAGAGGAATGTTTTGCATGACAAACACATCAGATAAAGGACTTTCCAAGAAGGAGATTGGGCCGTGTTATATGAAATTTCCAGATTTAAGGATTTTAAGGGGAAGTTGGTGACAAGATAGTTGGGTCCCTATCTATCAGAACCATTGATGAGGAAGGGATTCTCTTACTTTTCAATGGCCATAGGTTTAAATTGTACAAGAAACCTCTATCCTAGGAAGAATTTGTTAGTTCAGTCAGTAGAGAGTTAAATTGGATTGGGAGGCTCCTAGCCCTTAGCCCACCAAAATTCTAAAAACAAAAAAATTAATAATAAGAGGTCTTAGATGAAAACCTCCATGAGGTATTTGAGGCCCACTCCTGAGTTGAAAACCTCTCTGAGGCAACCTAGCAAAAAAAAATATAAATAAATTAAAATTTAAAATTTAAAAAATTAAAATAAAAGATCCCCAGGTGAAAACATCCTTTGAGGTGCCTAGGGAAGGCATGCAGGCTGAAAACCTCTACAAAGGGAGCTCTCTTGTCTCAAATAAAAAATTAGAAAAGAGAAACACGTGGAAGGAGCTCCTATACCATTTCTGCGAACATTTTTTTTCTTTTTCCGGACTACACACAGTTGGCATATTTTCTTGCTACAGGACTAAACCTACAAGTTTTCATCCATCCTCCCATCCACACACCTCATATCCATACTCTCCACTCATATAACCATCTATCTCCACCATCCAATCAACAAGAAACTCGAATTATATCTCCTCATTGTTATGTTACAGGAGGTCATGTAATGCTACAAGAGGAGACTATGAAACTACAGGAAGGGGATCCAATGAGAAGACTAAACCAGAAGGCCATGCTACCTCTAGGAAATGATAAGGGGGGGGCCTCCAATGATTCTCTCATCACCCATCCATTTCATTTAGCCAAAATTTTCTCAAACTGTCCACTTTGTCCTACCTCTGATAATATATAATAATAAATAATAAAAATAAAAAACACATAGAAACACCTATTTTCTATTCCTCCAACATCTACACCGCCTCCTCATGACATGTTATCATTTCCTCTCAACACCAACATGCAAGATGAGGACTTCAAGGGAGGATTAAATGACTGCTACATGGAGAAAACTCCTCCTGTAGCAACATGTGCAATCACAGTAAAAATCTTCGAGATATTTTCTTCCACCCACAGAAAGCATTATGGAGCCATGTATGCAACCAGGAAGGGACGCATCATCCTCAAAAAGGAATTCCACTAGCAGTAGTAGCTTGGACATCAGGGAGGCACCTGCACATACACAGCAAAGTTATTAGTCAAGGTATCATCAAGCTATGAAGACATGCACAAGAAACAATCAAAAGAGTCAACTCCCTTTGAAATAATGATGTTATATGACCCAGCTCTAGCATGCAACCATCTCCAGCAATTCAATCCACAGGTAGGCTTTTCTATGGAAACCCTCACCTCTTCCCTCTACATTACAGGAAATTCCATCCTAAAAGTGGCCTCCTAAGGAAAAAATAATAAATTAAGAGTTATGAATTTTTGAGGGAAAAGAAGAAAAATACTTTTTTAATTGTGTTTTTAGTTTATCTCCTTATAGGTTTACTCAAATTTCAAGTGTAGACAATTGTTGGATGCGGAATTAAATTTTGCATCCAACGAGCACCCATCATACATACTTTTGAGAAGACCCACATTAATTGAAATTGAATAAACATTAAAAGTTGTGTTGAACACACATTTTTAATATATCTTCATTTTTATCAATGCTAGTCTTCTCAAGTATGCAGGATGGGTACTCGTTGAATGTGGAATTTAATTCCGCATCTAATGAGTGTTTACACTTGAAATTTGAGTAAACCTATAAGGAAATAAGCTATATATATATATATATATATATATATATATATATATATATATATATATATATATAGTTTTTCTTCTTTTCTCTCCAAAATATTTACATGTACCTTTTTTAAAATTTAAAGGATTTTGATTGGTTTACATATTGTGACATGGAAATTACGTGAAAATTTCATGGCCAATTTTGGGTCAAAACTTCCTCTAATGCATAAAATGACCAAAATGTGTAATGGTCGAGAAAGGAGTTTTAATAGGCTGGAGATGGTGAACTTGGTCACCCTCAGCTAGTGAACTTAAGTTTGTATTGGTCACCCATGCAACGTGGAGATGTCAACTCAAAGTGAGGTGGTTTTCATGAAGAATGGGGTGATAATCACGAGGAGAGAGGAAATGATTACAAGGAGTGGGGACAATAGTCCAAAAAAGGAAACTCATGTATATGCCATGTCACCAAAGCGCTCTGAGGGTTTTGAGGGATTTGATGAATAGGGTTAGGAATTGTTGTGTAGGGTATGAGGTGTGGGGTTTGATAATTTGGGAAAGGGAATATAAGAGAATGAATTGATGAACTTAGGGAGATAGGGGAACTTAGGAAATGATGAAATAAAAAGACAAATGAGATGAGGGAGTGAACTTGGTGACAAAACAGTGATTTGAAATCCTAGCAACAAGTTTCCTTGAGGTATTTTAAAAGATAGGGTTTGATGTTTTTGTTTTAACCATTACCATCCATCAACCACCCTACCCTAGCACAAATTTGGATGAAACACACAAATGGAGGCTCCACCTACTTGTGGAAAGAAGAATTCACAATTTGGAGGAATATTTCAATGAATTTCAGGCCTTTTAGCCCAGTGCGCTGTGCCTCCCCAGTGCGTCGCGCCCGTTTAGAATTACACTGGACAATTTCTCCCAGTGCGTCGCGCCACCTGTCGCGCGCTTTTGATAGGAAGCTCCAAATTCAAAAAAGTTTATATTTCTGGATTTTTCATGAAAAATCATGACTTCTGGTGCATGGCCAAGAAGTTTGGGCAAGTTTTGAGTCCCCAAGAGGTCAAAAACACTCAAAAAATGACCTCACTGCCCCTATTTTGACACACAAGAAGCAGTCTTGGGAGATTGAGGTTTTGGAGGGGCAAATGGGCACCAAATTCAGAAATACCACTTGGGTTGGAAAGTAGACAGGCAGGGCTTTCCAAAAAGCACACTTGGGCTCAATTTGGACTTCAGAAAGTGCCTCAAAATCAGCTCCAAAGTGGCGTGACGCATACAGATTTTGGCGTGGCGCATAGAGAATTTTGGCTTGTTTTTCATTGTTCAGCTCAGCAATTCGCCCAGTTTTGACCAGTTTGGCTTCTTGAAGTTATTCTTGACTTTTCATGATGTAATTTGATAAACATGATGTAATTTTGGAATTTATTTACTTGTTCTAGAATATTCATTCACCAAAAGGTGAAATGTGAGTGAATGAATCAGTTTCCTAGCATATAGTGGTAAGTTGTTTGACTACCTAGTTTTCAGTTCCTTGTTTAGAATTAGTTCAAACAGCTCCTAGAATGATGAGCTCGACCCCTAGAGGTAAGGGAATGGGTTGGGCTAGTCTATATCATGTAATTTCTAAGTCATTTTCAGGGTTGGACACTTGGGATTGCTTTGGCATATCATTGTACATTCTATCTCTGCATTTTTGGCTAAGGAAAGACCAAGGTTTTGCAGCACTGTTTGGGATCCATGTGACTTTATGTTTTGATGGTGTGTTTCTCTGAGTAATTGTAAGTTCATTAGTGTTATGTGTATCATTATTTTCCTCTCTTTTTTCTTCTAAATTTGAACAAATGAGTGATTAAGGTGGAATCCATTAACTACTATGCTCTGCCTTTGAATTTGTTTAAATTTCCATGTTTTCATCTGTTTAAGGAGAATTCTTGAGACTCTCTTGCTCTCTTTAGCTCCTCACCAGTCTGATCTATCCATCTCACTCACTTTAAAGCATCAAAACGATTTCCTTCCTCGCCCCAATCAGAACTCTGCAGAAATTGTGCCTCATCCCCGAGCCCAATTTGCCTTTCCCTGTTTCCAACACAAAACCTCCAAAAACTCAAATCAAACCTTTGTACTTCATATCTAGCCTAAAATTAGCTTTTATTTTAGTCATCTCGAGCCCATCGCTTGTCTTTTGCCGAGATTGACCCGGAGAGAGCCCTCTCCTGTCCTCGTAGGGCTAGCTATGAGGCTGAGCGTGGTTTGATGTGGACCTAGAACCTTGTCTTTTCAGCCTGAGACAAATCTAGGCTCTAACAATGGGTACTCGTTGAATGTGGAATTTAATTCCGCATCCAATGAGTGTTTACACTTGAAATTTGAGTAAACCTATAAGGAGATAAGCTATATATATATATATATATATATATATATATATATATATATAGTTATTCTTCTTTTCTCTCCAAAATATTAACATGTACCTTTTTTAAAATTTAAAGGATTTTGATTGGTTTACATATTGTGACATGGAAATTACGTGAAAATTTCATGGCCAATTTTGGGCCAAAACTTCCTCTAATGCATAAAATGACCAAAATGTGTAATGGTCGAGAAAGGAGTTTTAATAGGCTGGAGATGGCCAATGAACTTGGCCACCCTCAACTAGTGAAATTAAGTTTGTATTAGTCACCCATGCAACGTGGAGATGTCAACTCAAAGTGAGGTGGTGTTCATGAAGAGTGGGGTGATAATCACGAGGAAAGAGGAAATGATTACAAGGAGTGGGGACAATAGTCCAGAAAAGGAAACTCGTGTATATGCCATGTCACCAAAGCGCTCTGAGATTTTATGGAAAAGAGAATATTATGTATTGGGATCAACTTCATTTATACCATCGCTCATTCCAAAAACATGTAGAGGAATAACAAGCTATTGTATCAAACCACCTAAGGTGCCACTTGTTATCACTCTGTTGCAACAACATGGGGGAAAACCACCCAGTCCAGACCTTGGTTAGCAACTCCTTTTCTGTTTGGTGTAGTGGCTTCTACTGGGGATAATGGGACCAGTTTCCCATAAAAGATTTTGATAGTGTTGGCGGGGTGATATATGATGTAACGAAAGAATAGCTAAGCTAAGTGTAATCTGATCTAACTAATAAACACATGCATATATCCTAGTTTAACACTATTTACCTATAAATATACCTAGGAATTAAATACAATATGTGATCTACAATGATGTCCTACACCAATTGGTAATATAGATGATTCAACTGCAATAGGAAGTGAAACCGTTTAACAGTAATTGTTTTGGATAAATAGTTAGACAAAACGATTGTGAAAGATATATCACATATAAAATCGTTCATGTATTCAAAATAAAGTTAAATCCAACATCATACAAAAGTGTAATAATGCTAACCTGTAATTTAGACTTTCACACAAAAAACAATTTAAAGAATAAGTATTTCCTGATACATAAATAAAACAAGATCATAAGATAAAGGTACCATATATGACGAGTCTTGCTTATGTGTTTCAACAATATTAATCCAATCTCAATCAATCCAACACATTCTAGGAGTACAAAAGTGAATTTCAGTAGAGTATGCTAGATATTTGAAAGAAAATAGATCATGTTCCATTCATTCCATCAGAACCTCCTCAAAAGTACAGAAGTATAATGTTTCGAAGAATGTTTCTGATGAAATTTCTGGACCCCTCTCTAAATGCATGAGAGGGGTTTAAATACTAAACTGTAGGTCCTAAAATAGATTATTACAAAAAATAGCTGAGGAGGTTTAAACGACCTTCCTCAGATTATGCGAAAATAAAATTAAAATAAAAATAAACTAAATGGATAACTCCTTTGCACTTGTTCCCTAAGATCGCAAATATCTGTCATAGGTTTGAGCTGAGTTGGTTTGTCGGTCGCAGATTTTAACTGCGCATCAAATATAGCGTCTGTTAACACTGGCACCATATTTTGTGTTGAGGTTGTTAAGCACCTCAAAGTCATCCATTGATTGTATGGTTTCACTAAAAACTACCAGTATGCTTCCCAATTTAGCCTGCTTAGCTGTCTAATCACCTCCTCCTTTTCCTGCGTTGCCTAAGTCCACTGCTGCTCTAACTGTTTGACATTCAGAAGAAATCTTGGTACACATTTTGTAACTAGGTTGGCGCCATGTAGATTTTAGTTGATGGCTTCAATTATGTTGTTTGTTGTTGTTGTTGCTATCATTGTTGCCCTCTCTGCTTTCTTCATTCGAGAAACCCAATCTGTGAAAAGGATGTCTTTGTGAGATTCTTCCAACTTTGGCAAACCCGCCTTCCTCCCATCCTCTAATTCTTGCCAAGTGATAAAGTCAAAAATCCTTTTATGTATTTCATCATACTTGAGTATCATGTCAACAACTTGATCTAGTTTCGCAGTAAGGACTTATCTGCGAAATCTTCTGGCAAAGTACTTCCTTATGTTGCATCAGTTGGGAGTTAATACTGAGTGCTTCCTTTATGAACTCTTGGATTTGTGGATTATCCTTAAACTTATTTGTTATAGCTTGTATCCGCACATCTCTTTCTGCTAGGCTAGCTTAATGTTGTACCCTCATTTGTTCAAATTCCTGCTGCCGCTGGGCTATTTGTAATTCTGCTTGTTGATTGGATTTTTCATGAGCTAATTGATGTTCTAACAGCAGAATTCTTTGTTCTTTTTCTTTAAGTAGCATTTGGACCTCTATCGCTTTGTCAATAGTTGTTGTGGCATAGGCTTCTGCGTATTGCGACAATTTTGTGAGATTTTCAGACGGATCCATGGGCGAGTCCTTCCAAACAATGTCCATTGGTTCATTTTTGGAAGTTGTAACAGTTACAGCATCCAGCTTTATTTTCTTCCTCTGTCTCTTGACTACAGCTTTGTGGGTGGGGCTATAAAATACATCTAGTGGAGGTATTTCTTCAACTCTCAAAATGATTTCTGAAGTGAGCATAACAGGAATGATTTCAACATTCTGAGTGTCTTTAACTCCTTCCTCTGTCGTTTCCAAATTTGAATTGTGTTGGGTTTGCTTAGGAGTTTGTCTCTTAGATGTTTGCTCAGGGTTTGAATCTGTGTGAAGCTTCTTGTTGAATTGTTCCCATTCTTGTTCCAAGTCAATAATTGGGCTCTTTACTGACTGAGTTGATGCAAAGACAATTTCTAGTTGTTTCTTTGCTGAAGTTTGCTCGGCTGTTTCCTCTATAGTTCCAGTTGTGTCCTTTTCGGACTCATTATTTGTATGTCCTCCCCCATTTTGAGATTGTTGCTCTAGGTGCTCTTCCTCATGCGTAGATCTCTCTTGGGTTTCTTCTTCGGAGTGTTCTTTGGAGTTGTCATCCAAGATTACGCTGAGTGTTGGCTCCCTTATTGGTTCTATCTGCAATAGGTCCAATGGGACCTTAAATATTATTTTCTCCTTATACACATGGAAAGCCCTAAGGTCATCTAGTGTTAAAAGTGTTGATGCGAAATGCAACACTTGTGAGTATGTTTCTACCTATAGGAAGAGGTCATCAAAGGGGTCCCCTTCGTGGGTGAATGGTTTTACTTTCACCATAGTAGTAAAATTCTTAGAAATGTTGTCTGAGTCATACTGCCTTCCCGGAAATGTAGCTAATTTCAAAGATTTAATAATCTCTACTTCTTTTCATGCATTTCCAAAATAATGTAGCGCAAATGCACTACATTGCAATGGAAATGTAGGCCAAATGGCCTTCTTCTGCTCTTTGAGTCCTCTGCTTAATCCACCTTCCCCTGCTGTTTGGTAGGCTATTTCTCTAGCCAATAATTTGTCAGGGACATAATATGGGAGAACATGCGGTGAAGAAATGCTCCCAAATACTCTGATATAGGTAAATGTCTCCTCCCCAAACCATTTGGCTACTGGCAAGATATCCACTTCAGCCTCTTTAGAAAACCTAGGGGCGGTTCTATTGTATATTTCTTTATGGATGGGTAGCATGACTCCGTGACAAATTTTGTAAAAATGTGGGTGAAACTGAGATTCCCACAAAGTCTTATGGTACACATGGATAGGAAGCGGGTCTTGAACAATCCACTTCCATCCCATAATGGGAAATTTAGAACTAAAATAGATTGAATCCATTACAAAATCACTCATGAAAAATGGGGGATAAACCCTTAAAGAGAGACTTCTTTATCTCCTATATACCATAATGGCCTTTGCTAAATTATCTGAAAAGAAATTTGAGCCCAGTTCATTATAGTTTCATTCACGACTGCATATATTAACGGGAGCCATTCTGGGGAAAACTTGGTGCTATCGGTTTACCGAACAATTTGCAGAGCATTGTTGTTGTGAACCTTAAAGGGGGAGAAATGGATGTTGTAGAGTAGATACACGTTTTATCCCATTTGATCTTGCCTTCGTTTGTTGTCCAGGTTTGAGTTATGTCTAGTAGGGCTTCATTCTCCTTGGCAAATTTCTCAAGGAACTGTTTATTGTAGAGCTTCTGTGGGTAACTAGTACATGATTCGTAGGTTGTCTACTGAGAAAGACCCCATGACCTCTTGCCTGTGATTCCTAAATGTTCGGTCTGCAATGTTCGCTTCATCAATTACCGACTTGACCATGTCAGTATATGGGATTATCTTTGGTCATGCAGCTATGTGGTGCAGGAAAGAGCATGTTGTCTCAAAATAGGAGGCATCAGATGACTCCTGGGAATCTGTCATGGCCTTTGTTTCCAGTGGCCTTGGGTGCTCTTCTTCTAACAAATTGTACATAGCCTCCCAGGTTGTAGTTCCTCCGTCTCTGCTACACGTAGTATCAGAGAAAAGAGGAATCATTTCTGATTTCTCAAACGCAGCTGCCTTTCCCTTCTTTCCCATTGTTTTGAACAATGCTCCCTGTAGATTTTTCCTGAAATGGAGAAAAGAAAAATTTATTGGATAAACACAAGTAAGAATGACAATGAGAATGAATGATACAGATAACCTGAAAAGATGACAAGAAATGAGTTTTAATCAAACGCAGATGAAAAGATATCGTATCACGTCAAGTTGTTTTTTATCATAAATTCCATTAAGCTATATTGAATAGCCACTAATAGTCTCTTATCACTACTTTTATTGCTCATTAATGTATCGCATCACAAAATGGGAAGGATGGCTTTGAAGGTGGCGCACTTAAGTTGCAAGAATTCCAATTTTTCAATTGCGATGCAATGTCGCAAATCGCATTTCGCATGTTTGATTGTGCACTTTCTTAAAGTTCCTTAAGTTTTTGTGGGATGCGAGATGCGGGATAAGCAGTGTGTTCTTTATTATTTAAATCTATTTACCTTATAAAGCATTTTTCATCACGCATCGGACTTAATCATCATTTTATGATATTGGGTTCTATCGGGTCCGAGCCTTTATCGCATTTCACAACATCGCGCAGTTCATAAGATTTTAGACTTTTCTTAGGTGTTCCAACGCGATGTGATAAGGTTGACTGTCTCATCGCAATATCACATTTCACATGTTTCAATATGCTTTGTGAGAGTGCGCCCTTTGTGAATGACGATATGCGATACGGGCTTTATTTTAATAGGAAATGCCTTATGCCTTACTTTTAAATGAAAAGCCCAATTATATCTAAGTTAAGTGTGGTGATTCTTTTTATCGTTTTTCACTTGTTGATAAGGCTTTTGACACACTTTGTCTAGCGGTATGCGAAAAGGCGAGGATTGGTATATTTCAAAAGGTTTCGACTCGATATCTTGCTTTATTCCAAAAAGTTTAAAAGAATGTGTCTAAGTGCTAAATTTCTTTTTAAATGATTTTATCATGGGTCCCCATCTATTAATAGAATATTATCTATTATACCAATAAATGGAGGGGTTATTGAATAGCTCAACAATTGGTGATTTGCCAGAAGAACCAGTTATCTCTGAAATTTTTTTGAAATTTCTAAAAACTTCCAAAATAAAGGTAGTTCAGAAAAAAACAAAAAAAAAAATTAAAAAATTAAAAAAAAATAAAAATAAAAAAATAAAATACATGAAATAAAAGATAAGTACATTTCTCTGAATAAAAAAACAAAATCTACTTAATTACCATCCATTTGATTATCCTCTTCAATATGAAAATTGCCTTGTCTACATTAGTTTTTACATGGTTTTAAAGATAAAAAGAGGGGAATCTTGCAAATTAGATTTTAGATGTACTCAGTTGTCATAGGTAGAGCCATTGCTGCCAACAGGCATCCATAGCCTCGACAAGGTTACCTTTTAACTAGAAATGATGCAGTGTCCCATCTAGATAAGAGTGCAAATTTTAAAGATAAATTCATATTTATATACTTACTTTCTTTCTCATTTTTTTCTAAACAATTCCTTTTTCTTAAAATTTTCATTTTCTCCTTAAAGGTCGTTGTCTTAGTTTGGTGGCCAAAATTGACAATGCCATTCACTTCTTGTAACTTTAACTAAACAAGCTGGCTCGTGATGAGACCCCTTGTCTTTTCATTAACATAATCTTAATCCATTACCCTGTTTTGTTATGCAGTATTGGTAATGTCAGCTTTTTACTTCCCTATGATCATGGTAAGTCGGCTCTTGATGAGACCTCTTATCCTTTAAGTTTAAGCATATTTTAGAATTACACTCTAAAAAGTGAAAGCTCACTAGATGGGGAGAATCATTGACTCCTTAAGAGTTTCTGGATGACAATTATAGAGTTAAAGATGCTTCTCTGTAGAGATTCCTTGCTTTGTTATAGATACTTTTCTTAACTGATGGTAGAAAAAAGGTTCTTTTACAAAGTTGAGTTTTACCAAAGGATACCTAATTTTGGTAGAGGACAAGCATTTCAGATAGATAGAACTTAGCTTATGTTTCAAATGTAAAAATCATCTTCTTAACCATCTCTACTTATACAAGCGAAAAGTCAAAATATAAAAGAGACTATTTACAAAGGTCAAAAGTAAATGCTACTTCAACTTTTATTTTCCTAAAAAGTAAAAGCAATAATATACAATGAATAGAAGAGATTATCTTCTATGAAAAATATTTTTTCAGAATCTGCCCATTAACAGGCAGAGAATCTCTCTTGCCTGATAGATCTTGCAATAAAAAGGTTGATGGACCTATTTGTTCGACAATCTGAAACGGGCCAAGCCACATTCTTTGGAATTTGGTATGCTTACCTTTTTCCTCGTATTCTTTATCCCATTTCAACACCAGGTCTCTAAGCTGAAAGGAGTTTGAGCTTACATAATTTGCATAAAATGAAGATTTGTCTAACTGTTGATGATGTGCATGTGTGATTTTGGCCTTTTCCCTTTCTTCTTCGAGCTTAAGGATTAGTGATCGTCTTACTTGCATAGAAGAGGAAGGGGTTTCTTCAATAAATTGAATCAGGGCTAGAGAGGGAATAGCTACATTTGTAGGGAAGACAACTTCTTTCCCATGGACCAAATTAAAAGGAGAAGTTCCTATTGAGGCCTTCTTTGTTATTCGATCTACCCATAGAGCAAATATTAAATATTTGTCCCAATTTTTCTGACCTTGATCAACGGTTCATTTGATGATTCTTATGAGATTTTTGTTTGTAGATTCAGCTAAGCCATTTCCCTGAGGATAATATTTAGCAGAGTATTTAAGTTTAAAACCTCTTTTAAGAGAAAATCCTATCATAGCATTTCCTGTAAAATAAGATGCAATATCAAACATGAGAGAAGATGGCAAACCAAATCTGGTAATATTAACTGATCAATAAATTCAATGATGTTTTCAGAATTGGCTACCTTAAGTGGAATTGCTTCCACCCACTTTGTGAAGTAATCAGTTGTTGTAAGGATATATTTATGTTGCTTTGAAGAGTGAGGAATGATCTCACCTATTATTTCTAGTCCCCATTGTTCTAAATGTTCAATGTTGACTGGCTATAATGGTAATGTGGATTTTCTGTATCTCCCAATAGTTGTTTGACAAACTTTACATTTCCTTACATAATCGTGTGCATCTTTAAATAAGGTTGGCCAATAATATACAACATGCAGGATTTTATGTCTGGTTGTGTCCCCTCCAAAATGTCCACTAGTTGGTCCATCATGGACTTCTTACAAAACCTTTTCTACCTCAAATTTTTCAAGACATCTAAGCAAAATAGAATCATAATTTATTCTAAACAACACATTATTGATGATTTGATATTGTCTAGCTTTTAACCTCAAAGCCCTTTTTCTTTTGTAACTTAATTGCGTAGGGGCATATCCATTTTTCAAATAAAATATGATATCTACATAATTGGATTCAGTGTCGTTGAGGCTTACCTCATATACTTGTATATCATCACCTGAATCTTGTAGTGCTGATAAGTTGGATGCTCCTGCTAATATTCTGCAAAAACCTTGAGCCTTTACAATTTTGGTTGGTCTATTCTCAATGATATATTCTTGTAGTTTTGTTACCCAATTTTCCCTTTTCTCACCTACATCTCTTTGTATTAATAAATTTCTTACTACTGGGAATGGACTACTAACTTGGTGTGAGTTTTGAGGAGAAAGGTTCTGAAATGCTTTATGGATTTGAAAACAGCGAAATCTTGTTTTTCAACATCTGAATAGTTTAATTCAGCCCCCTGCAAATTGGAGCTAAAGAAATAAATTGGTGCTTGGACTTTGTCATCATTGACCTGTGTTAATATAGTTGCATATGATTTCTTGGAAGCAAAGGTATATAAAATGAAATGATTACAAAAATTCGGGGTTGCTAGTGAGGGAGCATTTATTATTGCTTGTTTAATCATATCAAAGGCTTCATGCTCAGTTTTTGCCCATTTAAAAAGAGATTTTTTCTTAATCATATATTGGAGAGGTAAAACAATTCATGAAAAGTCAGGGACAAATCTTTTGACAATATTTATTTGACCTAGGAAAGATTGCATGGATTTCTTGTTATGAGGTAATGGGAATCCAGAAATGTCTCTTATCCTATCAGCGTCAATGTGAATTTCTTCTTTGGATACAATAAATCCAAGGAGCTTTCCTTCACTTAAAGCAAAGAAAGATTTCTTGGGATTGAGAGAAATTCCATACCTCTGACAACGCTCAAATATTTGTTTTAAATCCTTTAAATGATTACCGTGCCTTTTTTAGTACACAATTATATCATCTAAATAGATTACCACTGATTTATTAACCAAGCCTTTGAAAGTTATGTCCATGGCTCTCTGAAATGTGGCACCAACATTGATCAACCCAAATGGCATCTTTTGATAGGCATAAGTGCCCCATTTGGTTCAAAAGGTAGTCTTTAGCCGATCATCTAGATGTACTAGAATCTGATTGTAACCTGAAAATCTATCCAGAAAAGACATTAGTTCTAAGCCTGCAATTGATTGCAGTATCTGTTCCATAGGAGGTAATGGTAAATTGTCATTTTGACAAGCTTTGTTGAGATTGTGAAAGTATATACATATTCAAATATCACCATTATTTTTTTTGACGGGAACAAGGTTGGAAACCCACCTTGAGTGCCTGACAGGAAAGATAATTTTGGCTTTGAGCAGCTTATTCAATTCAAATTTGATATGATTTTCTAAATTCAAATGGATCTTTCTTAGCTTTTGCTGCACGGGTTTTTCATCAGATATCATGGGGATGGTATGTTGAATTATGGAAGTGTCATATGTCTTAAGGTCTTCATAGTTCCAAGCAAAGACATTCTTGTATTTCTTCAACAAATGAATGAAGGTTGATTTTTCATCAGGTGTAAGACCAAGTCCTAGATTGATATTCTGAGGTTTAAGGTCAGTTCCAAGATTAACTAATTCAAACCTCAAAGTTGAACTTTGGAGTTTTGAGTTAGTGGGTTTTTTGAATCTGTCCTTGAGATCATATAAGTCCTCCAGCTTAACCACAGACTTAGGTATGGAATTCATAGTCATTTCTTTCTTAAGTTGGGAGTCATGTTGATCTTCATCTATTATCTAGTCATCATAAGAGCCTTCAGATGTTAGAAAAATTATGATATCCAGATCATTATTAAAGACTCGCCAATTGGTGATATTGTCAGGAATAGAAGGCCTAAAAATAAATTCAATAGAAAAGTGATCGGGGCTATAATATCCTGGTGGAATGAGCTTGGATGAAACATTAGCCAAAAGATTGGCACTTGCATTTTGGAGTCTTGGGATAGGGGAAATATTAAACATTGTAAAGTGAGAAGTGAGGTTCTGGACTAATGATTGATAATGTTTCAAATGTCCAGACAAATAGTGTATAGTATTTCTTACCTATTTTATCACAATTTCCAAATCCCCAAACACTTGAAGATGTTTGATATTAAGGTCGATGGCTTTATACATCCCTTGAACCAATGCTTCATATTCGGCAGTATTGTTTGTGCATTTGAATTCAAGTCTGCATGCTAACATAGTTTTTTCCCCTTCTGGGCTAACTAATATGCATCCTGCTCCGGCTCCATCATTAGATTTGGATCCGTCAAAAATTAATTTCCAAAATAAAGAGATAACTACAGGTTTATCTACAAAATTTATACACTTAGAAGTATCTGTTTGAGAAAAAATTTCAACTTGCAATATAACAAAATTTTCCAAGAAGGGTGAAGTATTTGCATTAAAATTTCCTAGAAATGATTTAACTGAGTAGTTTCTGATGATATTGTTGTTGTATGTGACTGGCTCATTCTCTCCTTCTAATTCTATAACGATATACTTTTGATGTTTTTCGTGGCCAACAATTATTTGATTTGGCTTGCCATTATAGGGAATGCACATGTGGGACCAGTCAGTTGCAAAATAGACATGAATCTTTTCTGACTAGTCTCTGCTAAGGATTAAGTCGTAGAACTCGGCGATATCAGCCACAAGAATGCCAACGACTTGACACACTTTCAGGTTTGATGAGAGTCTAATTGTGACTTGATTGAGTTCTCCTATAACTTCGACTTGGGATCGTTCTAGCTGCACAATGCGAACAACAGATTTTTGGGACTCCACATTTAATTTCACACAGACTGTTCTTGATAGGATGTTGGATGAAGCTCCAGAATTGACTAAACAATTGTGTAGATTCTTGTTGAAAACATCAAAAGTTAAAATAAATGGAGGAGTATGGGATTTTGATCTTCCTCCTATTAGAGCAATATCAGTAGGACCGATTCTATCTAATGAGGTATTAGGAGGTCTTCCCATTTCTTAGGCAGCTTGCAAGATTATAGCAGCGGGAAGCGAAGAAGTATGGATTGCTTTTAGATCTTTGAGCAATAGCTTCTGTTGATGTTTTAACTTTCTAATCTCATGGAATGTGATGTTCGCCCTAGTCTTTTTCATATCGTCTACTATGTTGTATTTTATTTCATCATAGACTAGCAGGGTTTTAGCTGAAGGTGAAGAATTTGTTTGAGGATGAGTGGTTTGAGTGGATTTAGACGAATACTTCTTACCTATTGCTTTTTCTTTGGGATCTGGAGTTGACACCTTCTGCTTTGGAGTTGTTTGTGGAAAATCAACAGGGCTTCTACTCGTGGTTGCAACAAGTAGTGCTTCTTGTGTTTCTTCATTGGGAAAGATAAAATCCCACATTCCTTGTAACTTGACTACTTCTTCATCATCTATTTTTTCTTCAGCTGTTGAGACTTCTTCTTCCTCCACATCTGATTCAACATTTGATATGGTGCTTGGAGGCTTAGTATCAGAGGAGGGATTTCTTTTATATGGTCTGAAATATTTTTTTGAGGAAGTCTCTGCTACCTGTTTCTTGATATCAACCATTTCATTGGACATGGTTTTAAGGAATTTTTGTAGACCTTCAAGATCAAAAGGATCTTTAGGTGGTTTTTTCTTGGATTCGTCCCTAAAAGTTACTTTCTTGGATTTTCATTCTTCTAATTCATTTTTCTTATCTAAGGCTAAAATACGTTTTTCTACAACTATGGCTTCTTTCATGTTTTCTGCCAAAGTTGGTTTGGCAGCTCTATCAACAAAAATAGTTGTGTTTGAGGGAAGGGTGGAAATGTACCATTCATTTTCGACTTCATCATTGAGCTTAGATGTCATTGGGATTTTATTCAATAACTTGGTTAAATGTGAATTGAAGTTCTTAATCGTTTCTCTAAGTTCGGATTTCAAGTTGTAAAGATCATTGATAAGAGTAGTTGTTGATTTGTCATCTCCAAACTTGGTTAGGAACTGCTCTTGAAAGGCATTCCAACTATTAATGGAACCTGATAGTAATGAAAAGTACCATGATCCTGCTAGTCCTTGTGAGGTATAAGGGAATAATCTTACAACTACATCTTCTTCCACTACTTCGTTGAGGTTTATGGACAACATAAAAAAATTTATGTGTTCTTCAGTTGGTAAGCCATCATCAGGGTTGAAATTTGGTAACCATTTTTCTGGATGGGCAGGAAATGGATGTAAGAGTCTCGCCATCTGAACAGCTCCTGGATTTTTCCATGGCCTTTGTGGGTTTTGAGCCATCGTAGGTATCTGTGTAGAGGAAGATGTTCCTGTATTTGAAGGTGATTGGGTAGAGGAGGCTTGTACTCTAGTACCAGTGTAAACCACGATATGGAGTTGTGAGGCAGATGGTTTATTTTGTGATGAAGTGAATGGAATGAATGAGGATGTTTGAGGTGATGATGAGAGAACCTCACTATGGGATTCATATTTTGTCTTATTATCTCTCTTACGGTTTGGTAGAGGGAATTCAAATGGGGGGATCCAAAATTTTTCACTTTGTGCTCTAGTTAACCTTTGAGATGAGGGTAACTGAGAAGAGACACTAGCTTGGGATAATTCAAATTCTTCTTGAGATATTGAAATCCCTTGTAGCTTATGGATCAAAGACTAGACTTTAGGGGTTTCTATAGAAGAAGATTGATCTGACTTCTTTGGGATCACAGCAATGGATTCTAAAGTTTTATTTACAACTTCTCGCTTAGGATTTGGAGATTTGGAATGCGATCTAGAAGCTGGAGGATATGGTGAGATATTTTTACTCTTAGAATGGCCTATTAATTTGAATTTACTTGCCATTCATAGTTAGGCCCTCCTTCTAGCGCCAAAATGTTGAAGCCTCGAAAATCATTGCGACAACATGGGGGAAAACCACCCGGTCCGAACCTTGGTTAGCAGCTCCTTTTCCATTTGGTGTAGTGGCTCCGACTGGGGATAATGGGACCAGTTTCCCAGAAAATATTTTGATAGTGTTGGTGGGGTGATATATGATGTAACAGGAGAATAGCTAAGCTAAGTGTAATCTGA
This sequence comes from Pinus tabuliformis, assembly GCA_031772625.1. Taxonomy (NCBI): domain Eukaryota; kingdom Viridiplantae; phylum Streptophyta; class Pinopsida; order Pinales; family Pinaceae; genus Pinus; species Pinus tabuliformis. Next base: position 609,687,333 of record CM062804.1, read on the forward strand.
TCTAACTAATAAACACATGCATATATCCTAGTTTAACACTATTTAGCTATAAATATACCCGGGAATTAAATACAATATGTGATCTACAATGATTTCCTATAGCAATTGGTAATATAGATCATTCAACTGCAATAAGAAGTGAAATCATTTAACAGTAATCGTTTTGGATAAATAGTTAGACAAAACGATTGTGAAATATATATCTCATATAAAATCGTTCATCTATTTAGAATAAAGTTAAAGCCAGCATCATACAAATGTGCAATAATGTTAACCTATAATTCAGACTTTCACACAAAAAACAATTTAAAGAAGAAGTATTGCCTGATACATAAATAAAAAAAGATCATAAGATAAAAGTACCATATATGACGAGTCTTGCTAATGTTTTTTAGCAATATTAATCCAATCATAATCAATCAACACATTCTAAGAGCACAAAAGTGCATTTCAGTAGAGTATGCTAGATATTTGAAATAAAATAGATCATGTTCCATTAATTCCATCAGAACCTCCTCAAAAGTACAAAAGTGCAATGTTTTAAAGAATGTTTTTTTATAAAAAAATTTGGACCGCTCTCTAAATGCATGAGAGGGATTTAAATACTAAACTATAGGTCCTAAAATAGATTATTACAAAAAATAGTTGAGGAGGTTTAAACGACCTTCCTCAGATTATGCGAAAAATAAAACTAAAACAAATAATAGAAAAACTAAATGGCTAACCCTTTCCACTTGTTCCCTAAGATCGCAAATATATGTCATAGGTTTGAGCTTAGTCGGTTTGCCAATCACAGATTTTAACTGCGCAGCAAATATAGCGTATGTTAGCGTTGGAACCATATTTTTTTGTTGAGGTTGTTAAGCACCTCAAATTCATCCACTAACCATATGGTTTCACTAAAAACTTCCAATGCGGTTCCCAATTCAGCCTACTTAGCTGTCTTACCTCCTCCTTTTCCTGCACTCCCTGAGTCCACTGCTGCTCTAACTGTTTGACATTCGGAAGAAATCCTGGTACACATTTTGTAACCAGGTTAGCACCATGTATATTTTCACTGATGGCTTCAATTATGTTATTTTTTGTTGGCGTTGCTATCATTGTTCCCCTCTCTGCTTGCTTCAATCGAGAATCTCAATCTATGAAAAGGATGTCTTTGTGATATTCTTCCAGCTTCAGCAGATTAGCCTTCCTCCCATCCTCTGATTCTTGCCACGTGATAAAGTCGTAAATCCTTTTATAGATTTCATCATATTCAATTCTCATGTCAACAACTTGGTTTGTTAGCTTATCACTAGTTTCGAAGTAAGGACTTATCTATGAAATCTACTGGAAAAGTACTTCCTTTTGTTGTATCAGTTGGGAGTTAAGACTGAGTGCTTCCTTTATGAACTCATTGATTTGTGGATTATCCTTAAACATATCTGTTATAGCTTGTATCCACGCATCTCTTTCTACTAGGTCGGCCAGATGTTGTCCCCTCATTTGTTCAAATTCCTGTTGGAGTTCGGCTATTTGTAATTCTTCCTATTGATTGGATTCTTCCTGAGCTAATTGTTGTTCTAACAGCAGAATTCTTTGTTCTTTTTCTTTAAGTAGCATTTGGACCTCTGTCACTTTGTCAATAGTTGTTATGGCATAGACTCCTGCGTATTGCGACAATTTTGTGAGATTTTCATACGGGTCCATGGGCGAGTCCTTCCAAACGATGTCCATTGGTTCATTTTCGGAAGTTGTAATAGTTACAACGTCCAGCTTTCTTTTCTTCCTCTTTCTCTTGACTACAGCTTTGTTGGTGGGGCTATAAAATACATCTAGTGGAGGTACTTCTTCAACTCTCAGAACTATTTCTGAAGTGGGCGTAACAGGAATGATTTCAACATTCTAAGTGTCCTTAACTCCTTCCTCTGTTGTTTCCAGATTTTACTTGTGTTGGGTTTGCTTAGGAGTTTGTATCTCAAATGTTTTCTTAGGTTTTGAATCTGTGTGAAGCTTCTTGTTGAACTATCCCCATTCCTGTTCCAAGTCAATAATTAGGCTCTTTCCTGACTGAGTTGATGCAGAGATAATTTCTTCTTGTTTCTCTGTTGAAGTTGTCTCGATTGTTTCCTTTGTAGTTCCAATTGTGTCCTTTTCAAACTCATTATTTGTATGTCCTCCCCCATTTTGAGAATGTTGCTCTGAGTGGTCTAACTCATGCATAGATCTCTCTGGGGTTTCTTCTTCAAAGTGTTCTTAGGAGTTTTCATCCAAGCTTACGCTGGGAGTTGGCTCCCTTATTGGTTCTATCTGCAATAGGTCTAATGGGACCTTCAATAATCTTTTCTCCCTATACACATGGAAAGCCCTAAGGTCATCTGGTGTTAAAAGTGCTAATGCCAAATGCAACACTTGTATGTTTCTACCCATAGGAAGAGGTCATCAAAGGAGTCCCCTTCGTGGGTGAATGGTTTTACTTTCACCATAGTAGTAAAATTCTTAGCATTGTTGTTCGGGCCATACTGCCTTCCCGGAAATGTAGCTAATTTTAGATATTTAATAATCTTTTCTTGTTTGCATGCATGTCCAAAATCATGTAGCGCAAATGCACCACATTGCAACGGAAATGTAGACCAAATGGCCTTCTTCTGCTCTTTGAGTCCTCTACTTAATCCACCTTCCCCTGCTATTTGGTAGGCTATTTCTCTAGCCAATGATTTGTCGGGGACATAATATGGGGGAACATGCGATCAATCAATGCTCCCAAATACTCTGATATAGGTAAATGTCTCCTCCCCAAACCATCTGGCTACTGCCAAGATACCCACTCCGGCCTCTTTACAAAACCTAGGGGCGGTTATATTGTATATTTCTTTATGGATTGGTAGCATGACTCTGTGACAAATTTTGTGAAAATGTGGGTGAAACTGAGATTCACACAGTATTATGGTACACATGGATAGGAAGCGGGTCTTGAACAGTCCACTTCCATCCCATAATGGGAAATTTAGAACTAAAATAGATTGAATCCATTACAAAATCACTCATGAAAAATGAGGGATAAACCCTTAAAGAGGGACTTCTTTTTCTCCTATATTCCATAATAGCCTTTGTTGAATTATCCAAAAAAAAATTGAGCCCAGATCATTATAGTTGCATTCACGGCTGCATCTATTAATGGGAGCCATTCCAGGGCAAATTTGGTGCTATCGGGTTTACCGAACAATCTACATAGCATTGTTGCTGCAAAACTAAAAGGGGGAGAAATTGATGTCATAGATTACATACCCATTTTATCCTATTTGAGCTTGCCTTTGTTTGTTGTCTAGGTTTGGGTGACGTATGTTGGGTCTTCATTCTCTTTGGAAAATTTCTCAAGGAACTGTTTATTGTAGAGCTTATGTGGCTTTGGTAACTGGTACATGATTCGTATGTTTTCTGCTGAAAAAGGCCCCATGACCTCTTGCCTATGATTCCTAAATGTTCGGTCTGCAATGTTTGCTTCGTCAATTACCCACTTGACCATGTCAATATATGGGATTATCTTTGGTCATGCAGCTATGCGGTGGAGGAAAGAGCATTTTGTCTCAAAATAGGAGGCACCAGATGACTCCTGGGAATCTGTCGTGGCCTTTGTTTCTAGTGGCTTTGGGTGCTCTTCTTCTAACAAATTGTACATAGCCTCCTCAGGTTATAGTTCCTTCGTCTTTGCTACACGTAGTATCGGAGAAAATAGGAATCAATTTTGATTTCTCGGACGCAGCTACCTTTCCCTTATTTCCCATTGTTGCAAACAATGCTCCCTATATATTTTTCCTGAAATGGAGCAAAGCGGAAGATATTGGATAAACACAAGTAAGAATGACAATGAGAATGAATGATACAAATAACCTAAAAAGGTGACAAGAAAGGAGTTTTAATCAAACACATATGAAAAGCTAGTGTATCAAGTCGAGCCTCTTTTTATCATAAATGCCATTAACCTATATTAAATAGCCACTAATAGTCTCTTATTGCTGCTTTTATTGCTCACTAATGTATCGCATCACAAAACGGGAAGGATTTCTTTGAAGGTGGTGGACTTAAGTTGCAAGAATATCAATTTTGCGATTGTGATGCAATGTCGCAAATTGCATTTCGCATGTTTGATTGTGCGCTTTCTTAAAGTTTCTTAAGTTACTACGAGATGCGAGATGCTTGATAAGCGGTGTGTTCTTTATTATTTAAAGCTATTTACCTTATAAAGCGCTTTTCATCACGTGGAGGACTTAATCATCATTTTATGATATTGGGTTCTATTGAGTCCTAGGCCTTTATCGCATTTTGCAACATTGCGCAATTTGTAAGATTTCAGACTTTTCTTAGGTGTTCTGATGCAATTCGATAAGGTTGACTGTCTCATCGCAATATCGTATTTCGCATGTTTCAATATGCTTTGTGAGAGTGCACCCTTTGTGAATGATGATATGCAATACGGGCTTTATTTTAATAGGAAATGCCTTAGGCCTTAGTTTTAAATGAAAAGCCCAATGATATCTAAGTTAAGCGTGGTGATTCTTTTGATCATTTTTCGCTTGTTAATAAGGCTTTTGACACACTTGGTCCAACGGTATGTGAAAAGGCAAGGATTGGTAGCTTTCAAAGGGTTTTGACTCGATATCTTGCTTTATTCCAAAAAGTTTAAAAGAAAGTGTCTAAGTGCTAAATTTCTTTTTAAAGGATTTTATCATGGGTCCCCATTTATTAATAGAATATTATCTATTATACCAATAAATGGTGGGGTTGTTGAATAGCACAATAGGAATCTAACACCACCGAGAAGTTTTAAACCCTATTTGCAGGTGCTATAGGAGGAAGCTATAGGAAGGTCTGAGATGATACAGGAGGCAAATAAGGAGCTACAGGAGAAATTTAAAGGTGAAAAAGGAGCCACAGTGGCTCGAAATTGTCTCAAAACCATCATACACACACAAAGGTGTTTTGAGAAGAAGTAAGTGACATCCTCCTTCCTTGTTTTTACGTCCATTTACATGAGAAGTATGCCTAAAATTGATAGCCTGTAACAGTCAATTAAGTAGTAGGTATTTTTGGAAATTGTTGTGGTTAGAAGCAAATAAAAAGATTTTGGTTAATATCAATTCTAGCATCCTTCTCCCTCACTGCTACCAAGGAATTTAATGTTGTTTCACCACTAATATTGTTTAAAAAAAATGATTTCCACACCCAAGTAGCACCAAGGAGGGACAGTGGAAGAAATGGGGGGAGGATTTAACAGAAGATAATCCTCAAACACCAAGAGGATTCACCAACACCCTCCTATAGTGAACATCTTCAGAAGACAAGAATGGTTTGGTTTATTTGAGTTGTTAAAGGGGTATGATGATGATCTCGCTCATGAATTTCCATGGAATTACATTCTCAAGGAGAAGACAGTGCCATGACTGTTGTCAGAGGGTTGGCCATCTCTCTAAGTCATGGAACCTTAAGCAGAGTGACCACCTTACCCCTAGGAATTCAGTGGAGCAAAGAAGACAAGGCAATGAGTGTCACAGCTACGAAAAAAATCTTCATTTTGAAAGAGAAGCTTGTAGAAGATAAGAATGGAGGGAGAAGAGAAACTCTACCTTACCCTTTGGATAAGGTAGCTTACCATATCCTAAAGTATATATCTTGTGAACAAAGATTGAGTGTGGTTTATTCTTACCACTTCATATTTCTCCATGAGCTGAGATTCAAGGCAGAATTGTCTCTCCCCAAAGACTTAGTGTTCCCCATTTCCTCCTACAATCAATCATGGAGATGAGTTAGAAGGTGAGGGAAGGAAAGAACCATCACTTAGCTTACTATGGTCTCATCAAGTTAATTGTGATGGATGATTTGAGCCACTTAAGGATCCTTGTCCTATGGACTAAATTTTTGGAAATCGAGAGGGAAAATTTCATAGAAACCAAGCCATCACACCTAGAGAAACACCAGCCTCTAGCACTGGAGGTAAAGAAGGAAAAACATAGGAAGAAGAAGGAGAAAACATTGAGGAGGAAGAGGCAGCAAAAACAAAATAAGAGGAAATAAAAACAGATGAAGAGGAGGCAGCAGAGACAAAGGAAGGAGAAGCAGAAATTAAAAGAGAAGAGGGGAAGAAACAAGTAGAAGGAACGATGATCCCTAAAGCAACTTCTAAACCACAAGAAGTAGGGAAACAACCACATCAAACAAGTCTATATCTAAGAGATACTAAACAAGAAGTAGTTACAATATTAGCTATCTTGGACACATCTATCAAGCCCAAGAGGAGGAAACCAAGACAAGGTCCCCTATATTTCAGAACCAGGAAAAGCACCAGACTTAAACAGGGGAAACCAAAAACTCCCACAAGGGTCCCTATCATTATTGATGAATCACCAAGAAAAAAGGAAGAAGTAGGACCCAATGAGGGAAAGGTGGAAGAGTTCACTTCTCCTAAAACCAAAACCAAGTCACCTGTAGCATTTGTGGGCAGGCCCACCACTAGGTCAGTGACCTTCAAGAAACCCAGGACACAAGATGCCTTTAAGAAGGCAGAAGAAGAGAAGCTACAGGAGTGGTAGGGTTCACTACAAGAGAGGCAGAGTTTGCTACAGAAGGAGCATGGGAAGCAACAGGAGCAGAAAAACAAGCTATAGAAAGAAGCAGCCACCTCAAAGTCGGTTGGAAAGGACCTCGAAGAGCTCTAAGAGCCTAATACATAGCCTAGCTTGGGGTCCTACTACAAATTTATCCCTAAAAATTTTGTATTCCCACTCCTCTATGAGTTGGAGATAGAGAGAGGCAGAACCCACAAGTGGATGCAAATTTACAATTCCAATAATGTGGAATATTTGGGCCTCATGGAGGAGAAATTCATTAAAATGGATAAGTAATTGAGTGATTTGAGACTAAGGGAGTCTATTGTGAAGGAGAAGCTATAGGCATAAAAAACAAGGTTGAGAGAGACGTTGCATAAGAAAGAAACACAACTTACCACCATGGAAAGTCTCTCTATGCAAGCCCTACAATGTAGGTAGCCATCAAAATATTATGCTCTCTTCCTCAAAGAACAGTGGTTGTAATTCCAAATAAAAACTCTAACACAATATGGGTCTCTTCCTTTTCAGGTTTATAGGCATTTTATTGAGTTTTGCAAACAGAATAGTATGGAAGACAGGGAAGAGTTAGTTGAATCTACAGGCACAATTTTATTTTGATATATCTAAATTTTTGGGATCCACTTTCAATATTGGGATACATGAAGCTAATGACTTTAGCAACTTGGTTGACTCAAGAAGAGACGAGGGTTGAGGAGGTGAAAAAGGTAATGACAAAAGACGAGAAGGATCCCTTGTATATCAGATTAGACCTAGTGAGCCCTAAGGTTGTCATCGGCAATCATAACCTTGTCTCCTATAATTCTACTGTAACACCCAAATACATTTCAACCCAGGAGCAATTCATTCTCCACTTTGAATACACCTTTACAATGTTGGGAACATAAAGTCTACAAGCTTGCTAGAGAAGATGGATGCCTTACCCGAGAGTCTACAAGTCAGAGAATATCACTCACGTGAAAGGCTACGGAATGCCTTGGATAGAACACTATTGTACAAGAGAGTCATGTAGAGGATGAAGATCATATGGATAGGACTCAAACTCAGTCCACCCTTGCTTCTAGGATTACAAGAAGGAAGATACCAAACAGAAGAGAAGAAGGAATGGACTGAGATAGAAACAAATGCATGTTTTTACCCACAAGAAGGCACACCATCTGAGGTGCCTTGGGATGTCAGAGAGGCCACCAAGGCCGTGAAAGAGCTTCACATGGATGACTAAGTTTCTTAGAGGATGGTAAACACCTTCAGTGGGTGCGTGATGATAAGTCCCATCAATAGGTATATCTTGAAGATCATTATGCCATCCTTCAGCCTCAAAACTATCATTTTCTCACATTAATTCACATTTTTTGTTATAATATGCTTAGTAAGAAGAGTAAAAGGTTTTTGTCATAGTATGTGACCTAATGTGGTTTAATTGTACTAAAAATTATCATTTTTGAGGAATTTACTATGCAAGGGTTTGATAGAGACAACAAGGAGAAAATCTAAGGGGTTTTTCCACCTCCTTAACGCCCTAACTCGGCTTGGGATCACAACATCCTCTCTCACCAGTTCAAATTCATTGACAGCCGAGTAACTCCTAGTACAATTGAAGCTCAATAGGGGCCAGATCCACCATTTCCGAGATCAGTGAGGGAATCGATCCTATTTTCAAGGGAGCTGCTATCTGCTACCCTTTTATATAAATAAACAAGATGAAAAGATCATTAGGATTTGAAGTTTTGATTCAGATATATGTAGTTATTGAGCTCAGAGCTTGACATTATTATTTTTACTTTAATGTGATGTGTGAGAATTTCTTTCTGATAATGAGAAGTTGGTTATTCAGATGCATCTAAGTTAGTTTTCGAGGGTTGAAACACTTAGGTTTGGGCCCAACCCAAAGGATTTGGTCCCTCTTATGTACTTTTGTTTTGTTCATAGTTCCAAGAAATTTGTACCTTTCTTTCATTACAGTAGAGGTTAAGCTATAAAATATTGTGATTGCAATCTTCTACATCACCTCTCTTGTGGGAGAATGGTTGGAAGGATTCACAATCTTAGCCCAAAAACATTGTGTTTATTATTTCTTGGAAATAGATAGATGTTAATTTTCCTTCTTCATATTTAGATCCCTAGATGTTATTTCTGTAACTTAGGAGTCAATTCATTTATTAGAGTAGTGTTATGGCATGAAATATATGTTATTCAAATTCAACTCATTTCTTCCATCATAGTTTATATCATTATGTTAATGATCAATGGATGTATGTATGTGGTTGGTTGCAGGGTTGTATTGATTTGCATGGGGAGGGAACCTCTTTCACCTCCATTTTGTACTTATCCATCTTCTCTTTTCTTCCCTCAAATATTCTCCCAAAAACTTTGTTTCCACAATCACTTTGTCTATGAAATTTAGGACACCGTGGGCATTCATCCTGGTGCAAGACAAACCTATGAGAGGTCATGGGCTTGGCTAAGAGGCTTTCAAAACCTTCCTTCACTCTCTCCAACCTTCATCTACCTCTTCATGCCCTCAATATGTCATCTCCACCTTAAAAAGGCTCTCGAAACCCCTCTTATAGCATTATAGATCCTCCTATAGCAAAATAAGATCACATGCAGCAGCACCAATAGCAGGCCTGTAACACCACTTTTCTTCACATGCTTTTCTCCCCACTTAAACTTTAGCTCATTAAATATGAATAATGACCGCAAGTTGTGATTTAATGATAAAGAGAAGCTCCTAGACCACTCCAACCATTTCTTTTCCTCACTACAAAACATAGTAGAATTAGTTTTTTTCCATCACAAACACGATGCAAGTTAAATTTATGATTTTCAAGAAAGTGTGAAATAGGTTAGCGATACATGCAATTATGTTTTTGATTTGATGAATTATGAAAGATAAAGTAGTTTTCCTTCTGCAAGTAGATTAGCCCTTTTCCTTTCATGAAATGATTAATTAGCATATACAAGTTGAGCAAATGGAATTTTCACTTTCATGGCTAGAGTCATTTCTCAATTGTGCTTTCATCAGCAAGCTTTCACTATATTTCAGTAGGAGGAATGTCTCTAAACACCTATATCTATTGTCATGACTGAGGTTGGCATGAGTAGAATCTAACATATTATGCATATAGCATTGTCACCTCTAAGTTTGTATGAACCCTTGGTTGATAATTTGAGTTGAGAAGCCCTTGGGAGTTCCCACATTCTTGGTGCAATACTAGGGCTCACCAGGTTTATTTCAGGCACACTTGAAACAATTGGATACAGAAAAATGTTTCAAGAAATTATAGAGCAAAGTGAAAAATGTCAAAATACATCAACAAAAAAGCAGTGGCTAATTATAGATGTTGAAGATATCTTGGAAGTATCAAGCATCAGCATGTCTGAAGATCAATCTATACGTTGCATAAACGATACTCATGGAAATCAAGGGCTAACCATAAATGTTGTAGAAAGGATCCATGAATGAGGTATCAGTACTTATGTAGAGTAATATGTATACTGGATAAATGATACTGATGTGAGCTCATCTTCAAGTGAAAACAGGACGAAAGATACTAAAAATATGGAACTAATTCACGAGAAGCTATCGGATAACAAGAAGCATAAAGAGTGTGATTGGAGTTTTATTTTAGAAGAAGTGTATGCTAGAAAAGCACCCAATTTCATAAGTCCTATGGAAACAGTAAATCTTAAAGAAGTTATAAGCATAAAAGTTGATAGAGTTGTGCTACCTGATTGGATTAGTGTTCGTTTTGTTGAAAATCGGAAAACAATAGCACAAATTTCCAAGGAATATATTCTTTTTTAAGATGGTTTTGTCACATTGTAAAATGCAGAGTATCAAAGTATCAGTAAAGAAAGGGAAGATTGAGAAGGTAAAGCTTCACAACAATAATGTTTTAGAGAAAACAAAGATGTGGGTTGATTTGTCTGGAGTTGCAACCACATCGCTCATGGAGTTGCATCAAGTTACCAGTAATGTCTTTGCAGACTCTGTTAATCAACAAGATGCAAAAAAATTAATCTTAAAAACAAGAATTAAGGACCTAGAAGATGCTCTAAATATGGGTCCTTTGTTGATAACTTCATTAGCAATACCAACAGCGATGCATGCAGATATTATTCACGGCACATCGTATAGATTTGTTAAATCTATCAATTTCCTTAATGCGGTGAGAACATTTATTATTAGCAATATATTTCAATGATTACAAATCATTAAACATGCATGCAAAGCAACTTATAAGTAATTTGTTGATTACATTCAACTTGATATCGGAGGAGATAGGTATTTCATGAAAAATGACTTATTTTCTTTCAACCAAACACTTGATTTACTTTATGATGCAGAGAAAAGAGAGAAAGAACTTCAAAATTCCAATTGAATGAAGAAACTCAAAGTTGCATGGTCTTACAGAATCAGAAGAATGGAGAACATTAATTCTAAATATCAAATCATAGAGAACCGAAGGGGAGATGCATATGTCAAATTTGTACAGATCGTGCAAAATTTGAGCGGCCCACCTATCACATATGACTATGGATTAATTTCAAGACAAACGTTAACAGTTGAATTGGATAAGTTGAAATAGTCAAAGGCAACAAAATTTGGCAATATAGTTTATTTTAGTACACATGAAAGAAGAGAATGGCTAATTGACATTAATGTTAATGAACATAACTCTACTTTAGTTACGCAGTTGCAAGTAAAAGCCACAAAAATTGAGAAATAGATAGTGAAAGTGTCAAACTGCAAATTACAATTGCACCTATGAAACATTGCATACAGGAAAAGTTAAAGAAATTGCTTCAAGAAGACGCAAGCTCTGAAAACAGTTAACAGTTAAGGAATAAGGACATATGCTTTTACATAGTGTAAGCTTCCTTAAATCTTGGAATATTCATTTTTATGTTTACTAGTGATCAAATGTTCAGATTTTAATATATTTTATCATGAATTGAGTCAATCTTTGAATGAAGTTTTTTGCTTTTCATTGCAAATGGATTTTTCATAAAACATTTCATAGGATTCCAATTCATTTACTTTTGCACCTAGCTATAAATGTTTTGATAGAGTCTTTAAAAATTGAATGCTATTTTTTTTATCAAAATTTACCGAGGTGGCTTACATTTGTACATGGTTTTTCTTCTTCTTCTTTTCTTAACCCTGCATAGCTTTGTTTCAGAATCATATTATCATTTATTATATATATTTATTTAATTATGGAGAAATTGTTGCCATTTTTCCAAAATGCGGGGAGCGCAAAGTTAAACAGAAATAATAATCAAAATAACAACTATGAATATGCTAGTGCACTGTGATCCCAGAAAAAGTGTCGCTATCGACAAAATAGTTATTATGAGTAGCCCTATAGTATTATTTTTATTCAAACTATATACCTTGTTGTTAAAAACCCATTGTTTTGTGCAAATTCTGACATTGTTTACCAATTGTGTGAACAGAACATTTGTAAGGGAAATTATCAAGAAACGTCATGAGAATGGTCTTAATAAGCAGCACCTCGTGAATCATTATTTGTAAAAGAATTCCATCCTAATTCGGTTGGGACATCGAACTTTTTTCCTTCCTATTTTTAGGCATATGTTCTCTTTCCATAAATATGGCTAAAGTTCTCAAGTGGATTACCATCTAGCTAATTGGTTAAATATTGAACTAAACATTTATTCTAACTTTACGACATGAAAATAAGATGAAAAGTTCAAATGTCTGCAAATGTTAAATGATTTTAAACATTTTCATGCATATTATTCCCATAATTTTCGTATGTTGTTTCCAACTTTGGAGTTCATAAAAAATTTTGGGTCGTCCAACTGTTGTGAATTATGTAGAGAATCGAAAAATAGACAATGCAATATTTAAGCATCTTTTTGCAGGTTGTAGTGTGTTGTTTTCTCTCAATGCAGAGGAAAAGAAAGCATTGTATCCTTAGTGTGTTTTCTGTAGAATACTAAACAAATTTGTCCAAAATTTGAGATGCAAAAGTGCGCAAATTGTAGTCTCCTGCACTATTTTAAGGCTCCATGACAAATATTGAAAGCCTGGATATTTTTCCAAACATGTTTATTTGTTTGGGAGAGTAGATGAACCACTCCCACACCATTTTAAAGCTCCCTTTGAAATAATAATTTTTTAAACAATAATGTTTGTGTTTTCGTTTTGCAAAAGTTTGTTGTGGGGAGGATATCCGCATAAGGATATTGAAAGCCTGTATATTATTTCTAATATGTTTATTTGTGCGAGAGAGCAGATGAACCACTCCCACGCCATTTTATAGTTGCGTTTGAAATAATTTTTTTTTAATAATAATATTTTTTTTGTGTGGGACTCTGTTGTGGGGAGGACCTCCCCACAATGATGTATTTTAGTTTGTTATAACACTTATAACAAAGTGAATTTTTACTTTGAATATTGTCACATAGCTTTGACCAGTCTTTGCAATTTGCTTTGTTTTCTTATCTATAAACTATAGAAAATGAACATTAACAAATTGTTTTCACAAATAACAGAAATTGACATCTAATGTTTGAAATCATTTTCTTTTTTATATAATGAAATTTCTACTTTGAACTCTATGGTTCCTCCCCCGTCCCCACGTCGTTTTTGCAAAGGAATTGCAACCACCTTAATCATGTCATAACTGAGCAGATCATATATGAAATGACATTCAATTCTATCAATTTTAATGATATAAAATGAAATTTAGCTACTCCAAGCAGCTTATTTTATTAAAATGCTAGATCGTTATCTATTTTGATTAACCAGAGCTCTCCTATCAATAAATACAATTTATTTTTGTCATTTATTCAGCAAAGTAATGCATACTCGGGACATTCACTACTTAAAATTGTTTTACTATTCGCCAATTATGGATTGGATAATTGCACATTTTGTGATTGTACTTGTATTAATCACTATTAATCGAACTTAGTTCTTCAAATAAATAATAAAATTTTTATTTTATAAAGTTTATTTCCACAAAGTAGAAAGGAAATTTCGATTGTAGAATTACAGCTTATCATATTCTCTTCTTTGAAAATTTTATGATGTCCTCCAATATAAATACAATGAGAATAAGAGCTGCAACCAGTAGTCCCAGCAACTGATGAAAAAAAAAAAAATTCATACGTCAATAGCAGGTCCATGTTGAGGCTCTAAAGTAAACCATTTAAGCAAACGAATAAATAATACTAATTACATTTTGTAAAGGTTAAAATGAGATGTTTGCAGAAAGAAGCTCTAGTATCAAACATCATGAGTGTCCAAATCAAATTGCAAAAGGTTTCTATTCCAAATGGTTTAGACATTAGCAATTATAAAACTGAACATTGTAGTTATAATTAACATTGTAACTGAGGCATGTTTATCGAATTTTTCAATTGTGGCATATGCAAAGCTATTTATGTTTATGCGCATACATTTTCTCTTCTTCACACATGCTTTCTCTAGACAACCAGTTTTGCAGAAGCACTTTTGCACTGCTTTCTTCGCATAGCTATTTTTGTAGTTGCAATATATGCTTATAAATAATAATAAACAAAAAAATCAAATGCATACGTGCAAAATTTCATAGCAAATTCATAATGCGCAAAAATCTCTTGAGTTTTCATTGTACTAACCTATGCACTTCACACAGTCTACAAATAATAAAATAACCACTGGTTTTGTATACACACAACCACTTCCACACAGCTTTTTTCAAGAAGATAGTACTTTGCAACTGAAAACTTTAAAAAAATGCCCATCCATATCCATATTACACCCTCATTTGATCACAGCGTAATAAAAATCAATCTCAAACTATTCAGTCGTCAAATATTTTGGGCTTAATCTCTAATTCATTAACTATACTTTTTGCATATGTTCTTTTTTTATGACTAACTCCTCTTACTTATCAAGTATAGATATGAGCTACTCATTACTACACCAATAATACTAGCAACAGCTACAATAGCGAGAGGCACACTAGCACCACCACCATCAACACTTCCAACCAAAACTCATAGCTTTTTCTTTAATCCAAGACAACTCAATCGAATGCTAAATATTGGTCTTTTAAAAGCAAAAGATACTTGAATTCACCAAATAGATATCGAAAATGGTACTTTATAAATTCAATAGATATGACCTTATCGATATCTTTACAACTAGTTGTGATAACATCTTTGGATGTAGAATTACTAAATGCATATTAATAGTAGTACTTGGAATTGATTAATTTTTGCATGCTAAGTGTGAATACCAAGTTTCTCCATTGGGAATGTGGATAATTCTTTCAACAATTTGTACATTTCCTGCTATTATTGTGATGATTACGAGATCATTTGAGATTTATTTTACCAGCTACTGTTAACATTCACTTTGAAATCAATTTGTATCTATTGGAAGTGTTAAGTGTGTCGATAAATCTATAAATCATATCTAAATATGAAAATGGCTAAGAAAAAATGGCAGTGAGGACTACTGGCATTGCTCTATAAATCGTGATTAATAGTTTTAGTAAATTAGAACATTTGTCATAAATTATGAGAAAATGTATACACAACTAGTTGGAATGAGTTATTGCAATTAGTTTGTACCGTTATCTTGAAAATTGTATATCAAAGTGTTCATAAATCAAGTTCCCTTCACCATTTTTCATAATACACTATCAAAATAAAACAAATCATCAGCAATTTAGTGGGCGGGGCCAGCTCAGTAACTAAATCAATTTGTGATAGAAATTGATAAGCATGTCTACGCATAATATTTATTTACGACTATTTACAGTCATTGTTGGCAATTTCAAAGCTAATGGTCATAATTATCATTAGCCTTTTTATTACTACATATATGCACTTAGTTGTTTCGATAACTTGTACGACTGTCAAGTTGTGGAGAAATTTCAACCCAAAATTGTGAATCCAAGAAATCGTTGACAGATTTTGGGAAATTGAAGTCGGAAAATGCATCAAAAAACCTTTCAGAATGTAGTGCAGATAGACAATGACCTTATATTATATTGCAAATTTTTGTTTGTATGACATGTATTTCAATGATATTAAATCAATAGCAAAATACACGGTAAGTGGACAAGATGTTTTTGCAATGTCGATATTTATTTCCATTACTTCACATAAACATTTGCTTTGATATTTTCAATTATTGTTTATTAAGAGTGCCATATGTCATAGTCTCCATGTGAATAATAGCAACAACTGGTAATTGGGATTGGAGCAAAAAATTGTGAAGCTACAAGACATTGGAGATGAATATAAGTAGCAGATAAACAAAGAAATCTATTTTCATTTATACAATCAACAAAGTGGTATTTGAATTTACCAATGGAAAACAAGAGAAACATAGACATTTTCACCAGGGAGTACTTTCTTGGTCTCACATGTCAGTGAATTTGGCATTATTCAATAGTTCATTTTCTCAATTGCTTAGGTTTGTTACAAGACATTTTTTCACATTCAACCAAATGACCTTGAACCTAGATCAATCGTCATTCATTTACGCTTTGTAATCATCCCCTACAAAGACAAAAGCATGTCCTTTCCAAAAATTCGAAGAATCTTGGATTACATTGGCTAAAAACCCTATTTTTTTGGATCATCACACTTTCCTAGTTCATTAAGTGTGATGGCAAAGATTGCATTGAAGGGAAAAGCATTGGTCAGTATAGACTGTTTTCACTACAAGTGCAATGACCCTTGAAATGAGGAAAAATATATATATAATTTTGAAGTTTCCGCTTCCAGAGGCTTCTTTCATGGAAGTTTCCATTTTGTGTTAAATATTTCCTCGAATTCCTACATGCGAGGTCTTATCACTTATCTCATGGAGCTTATCCCCTTCTAAAGTGGATCTTACCCTATTTTAATGGATCTACAACCTCCTTATTTATCCTATAAATGCATTACCTGCTATTAGGGTTGGGTTGGCTTTTGGAGACTCTTAGTTATGCCTTCATGCTACTGATTTGTGTATATAGATCCATAACTCATCCATATGCTTGAGTTATGATTGAAGGCTTGTTATTGTGTAAAAGGAATGACAAGATAGCTAGGAGATATTTACAAGTTCAATGCCTACACAAGTTGTAACCTTCTCCCAGTTTATTAATACAAAAGTGCCTTATTTTCCTATACATTATGTCTCATTTATGCTTATGTAGAACAATGAATCCTTGGCTTCTTATTTAGAGTTTTTTGTATATGGTATTTGTATGTTTTAGTTCTCTTGCTTGTTTTGGATGATTTGCAAGTTCCAATTTTAGCATTTGGAGTTGGAGCTAAAGCTTACAAGCGGAGAGAAGAAGAGAGCATGTATTGGTTTCCAAATAAGTCTTTCTTCCATATTTCCCTAAGGAAAGCATAGCAGTTTTTTATTGGTTGTTTCTAGATCAAGCCACTAGGTCTAGGGAGATTTTTTTTGTCCGCAAAAGGAATTTATCCATAAAACAACTTAGCGACTCCACTGGGGAACGAGATTTTCTTTAGTGGTTTCCTTTGCCTATCCTTTTAGGACCTCTGAAATCGACTCAATTTCACTTGTTCAAACATTTATTGGACCTATGAAAGCATAATTTCGAGCTTGGTTAGGGTTAGTTTTGCATGTCTTAAGAAAATTTTCCAACCCACTTGTTTGTCTCTCTGTAAGTGTGATAATTCGCACTGGTTGTCATTCATTTTTGTGATGATCTTGTAAATACAAAAAAAAAATGTATTTTCCTTGCATTGCTCCTAGTTTTGTTTTGTTTGTTGTACCTTCCTCAGTCTTTGGTTTGTTCAAGGTCTTTGTAAAGCTAGTAGATTTTTTGGAATTAACTGTGATTGCCTTTTTTATGATATTTTGTTTCTTTTTGTTTCTTCTTATCAATTAGTGTTTCCAATCATTTGGCTTGGTTATTGATTTGTTAAAAGACTTTCATGTTACATTTTTTATCTACATGAATGTTTTTTATTCAATAATCTAGTCATATTTAAAAAAAAAAAAATCATTGCATTAGAATTTGAAAAGGAAAAGAAAAGAAAAATTCATTTTCACATTCATTAGGGCTTTGAATTTTTGAATTGGAATATTATAATATGAAGATATTGTTTGTAAGTTTTTGTTTGTTGCATCGTTGTTTGAAAAACCTTCACTTCTTAGATAGGTCTTCATCAAATGAAAAATAGTTTTTTCTCATGCTAGTTGCATTCTAGGAGTTCAAGTGAATTTGTTTCAATCCGTGGAACTAAAACTTTAATCATGATCAACATTAAAATTTATCAATTAACCTAAGGAGCATTTGTAACATTAATGATACATTTAATTGTCTAGGCTAGAAGACATGTTCTGGTGTCTCTAAACGTAGGAGATGTCGTTATTTTTTAGCATTACATCCCACGGATGGTTGTTGGTTTTCCACGTACAACGAAGTATATCAGAATGTTATTCCACGTATATTTTGGTATATAGGATGGCACTCCATGTACAACGAGTATATCATAACACCTCCATCATATGGTTACACATTAGACAGCACTACTACCGACTACGCTTCCACTCACCTATGACTATATTTAGGAAGTCTCCATTAGGTTGTAAACCTTCCATAAGTAACTGAGTCAAACACATTGTCATTGTGATACGTCGAACAAAACATTCAGGGATATTTTCTGCATGTACCTAGCGGTATATTGTAGTTCACAGTGACCTAGTAATCCCTTCATAATATAGTGACCAATTTCATTGTTATTGTTTCTTTGATTGAATTCTCAATTTTTACTCCTTAGTAGACCTTAGGTTGAGTCTAATCGCAACAATTTTGAATTCTACTATACAAGGAAACCCCTCTGATGAGAATCCTGGTCCTTTTCCTTATTTTGGAAATATCGATGCCCCTTACATGGCTATGTTGTCCATTCCTAGATTTACCATAGGTTTACCAGTATGGTCGTTTTCAACCTAATTGGTTTTGAATGTCCAAACTACTCCACAACCAAGTCCTTCACCTAAACAACATCAACCTCAAGTTGACCCTTTTCCTTCTTCTCCTATTGTTATTTCATCCCTTTCTCCTTCCTCGCCTAGTGAAAGTATTGATTCTAGTAACCAAGAAGCTAAGAAGAAGAAAAAGAAAAGGACGAAGAAGGAGAAGTAAAATAAGCAGGGGGGAACCAAGAAAACATTGTTATGAATGTAACTAATGTTGAGAAACCTTCTAACAAGCCCCATAAAGTTAAATTCCCTTGCATTATTTGTAAGAGAGATCAAATTCTTAGAGATTGTCTTGGTATTCCATAGGTATTAAAAGTTTGGTCCAAAGGCTCACATCAGTGCTTTTCGTTAGCTTTTGGAGATCATGTCAGTGAAAAACCATCAACTAGTGATAGAAAGGTTCTCTGGAAAAAGGGTAAACTTAGAATTCCTTGTAGGTTATTTGAAATAAGTCATCAAACTCACCTTTTCCCTCATATGGATGAAGCCTCAAATTTGTTGGAAGACCTTATTGCTTCTCAATAGGGAATTCAATCTGGTTACCATGAGATTTCACCTATTCCTCCATTAGTTGATGAAATGATTGATCTGAGTCCATCTTCAGTCACTCTCTCTCTCTCTCTGAGTGTGACTCTCGTCACTAACCAACCATTGGTTGGGAAAGTGGATGAATTGACTCCATCTTTAGTCAAGAGTGAAGCTTATACTGCTCAGGTTCTTTTTATTACCTCAAATCCTGCCGAACCAGGGGTCACTTCTCCTGTTGTCATAGAACCCCCTCCAAGTAACCATATCATTGCCTTTTATTGGAATCAATTTACAGAACCTCGTCTCCCTTCTTACATGCCCTTTCAAGTCATGGTGAAGTATTGTGATAAGAAATTATATCATATTGTTATAAATGAGGACGCTTCTGTTAGTATTATATCCTCGACTTCTTGGAAAGCTTTACATTCCCCACATCTTTTGTCGATTACCCACAATCTATTAGCTTTCAACAGAAGAACCAGTGAACCCTTAGGGATCCTTCCTCAACTTCCTATTACTTTGGAAGGGAAAATTGTCTGTATTGATGTTCTGGTAGTCCAAGACGCCTTGGATTCCAATTTTCTCCTTTGGCGAGACTATGTTTATTCCATTAACATTGTCGTGTCCACACTCTTTCGAGTGATGTATTTCCAGCATGATGGAAAAATTTTGACTATTGATCAACTTTCATTTGTTGGTCCTTATTTGAATTTCAATCATCCAACCTCCCTAAACGTTCCTAATATTCAAGTGGTATCCCCCTCGCCATGGGTTAATTATGTGGCAACATGTTCCATGCCTACACCTACCAACGAAGAAGATCCTTTCATTGTTTTCTTAACTCTTAACCTCGATCCAATAGGTGATATGGTAAATTATTTACTGGGAACATTGGAGCCCAATTTTCCTGCCCCTATTGGATCCCTTGATGCCTTCTAAAAAATTGTCCTTCCATCTGATGAAAACCTCTTGGAAGAAATGATCAAGCCCTTGATATGTATTCCTCCCAGATACTTCGCCTCTAGGGAGCCATGATCAAGGTAAATAGTGCTTATGAGCATAGTTCTTTTATTGCGTCAAGCTCGTTAGAAAATGAAATAGATCACTATGAGAAGAATTCCTTTTCTTGTGTCAAGATTGTTAAAAAATGAAACAAGGTATCATGACAGAGTTCCTTTTATTGTGTCAAGCTCGTTAAAAAAGGAAACAAACCTATGAACATAGTTCTTTTTCTATGTCACCTTCATTTCAGCCACCCATATCACATGATCTGCGTCCTTCCTTCCTGATGCACTATTTCTATCAATAACCAGTAGTCTATTTGGGTCCATGAGAAGAGTTGGCGAACAAAACGAATATGGGGGGGGGGGGCATGCCTCTACCGTTATGTTGGGGGAAACGAACTTATCTCAAGCATATTTTTTTCTCTGTTTCAAGCTTGTGTAAAAAGGAAACCTATTATGAGCTTAGTCTTGGTTCACCATGATTGTGCCTTAAGTCCAAACCCATCAAGTTGTGACACTAGCCCTCTCTCTTATGCATGTCGTAGCTCAATGGTAGAGCCTACCTAATCATGGATTCCCTAGTATAGCACATGTTTTCCATCTTGGTTACCATTCAGTCATTTTTATTATCTTTTTGGAATCCCTACTTCTGACCCGCCATGACCTAGAATCTAAGCTCTTTGTCCTCTTCTTTATCATATTTATGGATTTACCTTGGAAGGATTCCACACTTTATCCCTTGTGATTGCCACTTTTTATCATCCTATTTCTGCAAGATGAGCCTTGGTTTTTTCATTCCATTGTCACCATCTGCTTGGTCGATCATTCACTTTCACTTGGTGTTTTACCCTTTCTTGGAGGAACCGTTGCGATGAGTGGTCTTATTAGCCTGCCTCTTGACCTCTACATGTTTTGAGAGTTTCATCATGACTGGAACTTATCTTTTCGAACTTATTAAATTAAATGAGAAGATGTATGCCCAATATAAGTTAACCACTTTAGTTGAACATGGATAAGAGGTTCTCCTAGGTATTGTTTTATGCCTTTTCGAGCCAAAGAGACTAAATTTAGGTTTTCTTTTTCACCTCTTTTTCAAACTCCGTAAACATGAAAAATAAGTTGAGCTATACCTTCATTAGACTTGTAAAACCATTAAACAACCTAGGACTCATCAAGCAAGATAAGACCGAGCCACTCCTTCTCAGTGTTCGTTAAAAATACTCAGAAGGATTCGTCTGAAGGATGAACTTATAGGGCAAGCATATGTTATCCTCCTCAAGCTTGTAAAAAAATAAAGAGGTGTTGGCCAGAAATGGTTGGGAAATTGGGAAAGCAGGGCATAAAACGTATTTATGGTAGCGAGTTTCTCTTGAACATGACACTCTTTCACCACTTTTCTCTTTGTTGATCACATCTCATTAAAATCCTTCATGATGGGTCTTTGAGTCAATGTTGCCAACTCCATAAAGTGTTGTTGATATGTTCAAGACAAGTCCATCCTTAGTTAACATCTGCTACAATACTTTTAAGCTTATTTCATGTCTGTCACCCCTAAACCAGCTCTTAATGAGCAACATTTGATGTCAAATCTTGATACCTATTTCATATCGTTGATGGGGGATACATCAAGGCCCTCTTACGACAAGTCGCTTCCTGTCGACATCAGCACATTATCCAGGAAGTTGACTTAGAAACTCCCTCCAATGCCTTGGAGTTTGTTGGGCTTAAAATTTAATATCTGTGACCACCCCATTTTTGACATTATCCCCTTCATTTGAACCTCCATTCCATATCATTTTACCAGTTTTGTTAAAGAAATGGCATTTAAAGGATGAAGTTAAAGGTAAAATCACTTGTAGAATTGTTCTTTTCTTTTTAATTTTTAAATGTTTATAAAAAGGTTATTCTTATTACTAATAAAGTTGAAAGGTCCAAACTTGTCAACACAGGAATTTAGCCACCACAATGCTCCACATCAGCAAGGAAGATTTTGACACTTGGAGGTTGACCCGTGTCTATTCATTTTAGAAGTCAAAGGAAAGGTGACCCAATCAGCGTGTTATGTAGAATATCTTGGGAGCTGCCACAATCTTATCCAATGAGCTAAGGATCGGTCACCAGAATTCAAGAAGCAGAATATGCATTATGGAATTGAAGATAATTATATTTTTGTTGTATTAAGTCTATTTTTAGCATGAAAATGTTGAATTGACCCTAATTTTGGGCAACTCGGTTAAGTAGTGATCTTTTGTATAAAAGTAGATAGGTGAAACAGATATAGTTTAGAGAGAAAAAAAATTTAAGAAATACATACTCCTTTGTATCGAACCTCTAGTTTTTTAGTAATATAAGAAGGATTTATGCGAGTTATTATATAATTTGCAATAGATTTTTGTAGCTTTAATAGCAACACAGACCAGGAGGACCCCCTGGTACGTCTTGCTTATGTTTCTATTATATGTTTTCTTAAGTTTTGATATGATTGGTTTGATTTTTTTTTCATAATCCTTATGATGTATGTAAGAAATAAGTGTGCTCTATTTTCTTGTAATTGCTTAAAATTCTTGTAACTGTGTGTTAAAATTTCCTGTAGTGATCATGTAATCACACAGGAATTCCTGTAATCATGTGCTAGAGCTTCCTGTAGTGATCCTCTAATCACACGGAAATTCCTATAATCGTGTGTCAGAAATTCCTGTAGTGATCTTGTAATCACACAAGAATTCCTGCAACAATTACTAGATTTCCTGTAGCGATCCTCTAATCATACAGGACTATAGAATATCTGTAAATGAAAACTCTGTTTTCTTGAAGTAACTTTATTAGATTAATTTCTTTAGTTTTTTAAAGTGTTAATACTTCAAACCATTAAAATAATTAGATTTCTATCATGCCTAAAAATAATAGTTATGAGAGTGATTTAGTTTAGAATAAAAGAATTGTTATTATTTTTTAATGGAATTTGCTTACACAACCTAGAACATTCATTCCATTTAATTCATTTTCAATACAGTCTTAGTTGAATTTGACCAATGATTAACTTAGACACAGTATCTGGTTAGGAAGTGTGAAGCATCTTGTTGAATCTGTAAACTTTTTTACGACAAATCAAAATTGAATTTAGGAATCTAAAAATCATTGCAAGTTGAATCAATTATGGGACCTGCCTATGCATGCTTTATGAGTAGTTTTGCATAGGAAATTAGTAAGAACCAGTTCACACACATTTTGTTTCACCTCTAATTTTACCTACCTAGATTGAAAAAATAAGTGTTAATTCATTTATCCCACTTTTTTACTTGATAGAGATTGCATACCTCAATGGAACGTTTCCTTGATTTTGGCGACAAGTTTTCATCATTGACCTTCCACTGGAAGATTTTGTGTGGTGTTCGACTTCATCTCATTAATTCACACCTCATGGACCGTGCTTTAGTGTCTTGAGGGCCATTATCATTATCATTGGTTCCTCTTGCGTTTGTTAACATCTTTCATCATTGGCCAGTAATTAAATGGTGTCTACCATGTTCGACTCCAACACATCTATTCACATGGTTAGACTCGTACTATCGAGTGACGAGGTAGAATACCTCAGATCAAGTTTCATCCATCAAGGCTTTGATTTCATCATTCATATAAGATTACAAAGTATGATGGTTATAGTCGTGCATAAATTCATCCAAGCACAGGTCCACAATCTGTTATCAGTGGACATGAATTTGATTATTGTATATGTAAAGTGGCTTATATGTTGACTATGGGTATGCCTACCTCAGCAGTGATATCAAGGTGATAGTGTATTGTAACATTCAATTGGTGATCTCGACTAGTCTATTCTTGATCGGTAAAGCACTTCAGTCCTCAGCCATTACTTCTGACTTTGTACTTTATGGAGCAATCCATTACAAGCCATTTTGTCACATTCAACTAAATGACCTCGAACTCAAATCAATAATCATTCATTCACACTTTGTAATCATCCCCTACAAATACAAAAGCATTCCCTTTCAAAAAATTCCAAGAATCCTAGATTACATTGGCTAAAAACACTATTTTTCTGGATCAATGCACTTTCCTAGTTCGGTAAGTGCAATGTCATAGGTTGCATCGAAGGGAAAAGCGTTGGTCAACACAGACTTGTTTCACTACAAGTGTGATGACCCTTGAAATGAGGAAAATATTAAATATAATTTCGAAGCTTCCACTTCTAGAGGCGTCTATCATGGAAGTTCCCATTCTTTGTTAAAGATGTCCTCGAATTCCTACAAATGAGATCTTATCACTTATCTCATGGATCTTATCCCCTGCTAAAGTGGATTTTACCCTAGTTTAATGGATCTACAACCTCCTCATTTCTCCTATAAATGCATTATTTTTTATTAGGGTTGGGTTGGTTAAGACTCTTAGTTATGCCTTCATGTTGTTGATTTGTGTCTACAAATCCATAACCCATCCATATGCTTGAGGTATTATTGAAGGCTTGCTATTGAGGCAAAGGAAGGATAAGATAGTTGGGAGAAATCTACAAGGTCAAGGCCTACAAGGGTTATAATCTTCTCCTACTTCTATTAATACAAAAGTGTCTTGTTTTCCTATACATTATGTCTCATTTATGCTTATGTAGAATAATGAACCCTTGGCTTCTTGTTTAGAGTTGTTTGTATATGTTATTTGTATGTTTTGGTTCTCTTGCTTGTTTTGGATGATTTGCAGGTTCCAATTTTAGCATTTGGAGTTGGCGCTAAAGCTTACAAGTTGGGAGAAGAAGAGAGCTTGTATCAGATTCCAATTAAGTCTTTCTTCCATATTTCAAACTTCTCTAAGAAAAACATAGTAGCTTTGTCTTGGTTGTTTCTAGATTAAGACACTAGGTACAGGGAGATTGCTTTTGTTCGTAGAAGGAATTTATCCATAAAATAAGGTTCTTTCCCAATTTTCTCTAGAACTTATTTCTTTTTCTGCAAAATTGTTTAGGGATTTGTATTTACTCATTTCGCACATTATGAACACATGAACTTTAGAAAAAGTTTACACATGCAGTAGTCATTACATCTTATCAATTTACTATTGCTTTCTATTTTGTGTCTCGCATTTGCATGTGTTTTGCTCTAATAACATAAATTGCATCTAAACAATGAACCAATGCAATTTTTGCATGTCATAATGTGTAAGCAAATAGTTCCTCTAAATACTTGTCTAATTCAAAATATGTTTACACAACACATAGTTTAATAAATTTGCATAAATTCAATTATAAATTATTGACAATGGATGCCCAAAGAGTAGATGAAGCAAAACATAAACAAAAATCCCTAAATCCTGCACAACAGTCTTCACCTTCCACGCATGTTACTGGTGTTGCATCATTCACGAATCTAGGAAAGAGGAGAAATCCTGGTTCTAGAAAAATTGTTATTGGTGACTCGGCGAGTCATTGAGATGAGCAAGATAATTTTCGCAAATTCTTTCCAGACCATACACATACATTTCAAACATCCAATTCCAAAACTGTCGTGAATAGAGAAAGCATGCAATAGGCTATAGACGTGGAAAGTGGTAGGAATGAACCTTCTGACTGGGTTGCTACTCATTTAGAAAAGAATCAGAAGATAATGGAGCGAATTGTAGAAGAGGACATTATTTTTTATGAACATCCTGTCACATTGCAAAATGAAAAATATGACAAAACCAGAAGATAAAAAATTGAGAATTGAAAAGGTAAAGGTTGAAAGCAAAAATATTATTGATCAAGAACACATGGATATCGATTTGTTTGGCATTGACATGAAGGGGGCTCATGGTATTTCATCAATCTACCAATGATGCAATTACTCAAAATGTTACCAACATGCTTCCAAAAAATCTGATGTTGAAAAACAAATTAAAAGAACTACAAGACATTGCAAATCCAGTTCCTCTGTTAATGACTCCATTGGCAAAACGGTCACCTTCATTGTCAAGTTTTGTTGCTACAAAACTGCAAACATATAACAATGATGTGAATCTACTTAATGCAGTTAAGGCATATATCCTCGAGAACATATTCCAAAGATTAGAAATTATTGATGATGCATGGCAAGGAATTTTTTATTTTAATGCGTTTGCAAGAGAAACTAATGATATTTATGAACTTGGTTAATATTAATCTTATAGAAGACAATAAATTCATTGAAAAAGAATTAGATACTTTTAAGTGGAGGCTAGAACTACTCTCTGCTTTCAAAAAGCAAAACCAACAACTACCAAATATTGAACGAGTGAAGCAATTGGAAGTTGGACGGGTAGAAAGGGTCACTACACTTGAGAATATCAATTTATCCTGTAGTGACCTATGCAAAAGGAGAGGTAGTGAATATCTCAGGACAATAAATATTATAAAAGGCTTAGATGGTCAGTGCATGCTGTAAGATTCTGAGTTAAATTCAAATGACATGTTACAAACTTAATTGAAGGATAAAAAACATAAAACGGCAATGGAGTATGATAGCATCACTTATTTTACTGCAAAACATATTGACACATGGCTAGTTACTTTTTCCAAGGTCAATAAGCATAATGTTGAGTCGGTTGTCGAGGTGTAGGAAGAAACTAGGGAAATTGAACAAGAGATTTTCACTAAAAACATGAAAATGGAAGTTACAGTTGCCCCCGACAGGGACTACATTAAAAAGATGGTGAACGTGTTTCTTCAACAAGTCATGGACTTGTAATACATGTTACAGATTTTTGTTTTGTGGTTGCAGATGACGTTCAAGGAAGCAGAACACCAATTTCTGCTAAAACAAATCCATCTACTTTACATTTTTATTTGCACAATTTTGATTATATTCAGTGATTTTGCCTTTTAATACTATGTTTTGAATATAATCTCATATAAATCTGAGATATGGCCATGGTCACTAACATTTTATTCTGACTATAATTATCATTGTATTTGGTTTTGTATCAATGTTATGATAGTGTTTTCTATAACTTTCAAAACAATATGCTTTCAACTTTTCTATTACATTCAGTGTTGTGTTGTTGCTTTAAACGAAATTGAAGATCTGGCAATGGTTTGGCATCTTAGACATATATCTCTTCATAATAGAATATTGACGCAATGTCTTCAAACCTACATGAATTTCATTCTGCGAAGTAATTAATTAATTATGTTTCTGACACACACCTTTCTGCCAACAATGAAATAGCTCTCAGTATTACATTTCTGATCTTGTTGAGCTTTGTTTTCTAATTCTATGTTATTTAGTTCCTTGTATAGATTTCTCAATGTGTAGAGGCTGCAACAAAAAGTTTTGTTGTTCAGAGAAAGTTTTTTCCGCACAATGAAAGCAATATTGTATGGCCATGATCATGGACATTTTATTCTGAATACAATTCTTACCGAATCTGATTCTATATCAATGTTATGATAGTGTTTTCGATAAATTTCCAAAAAAAATGCTTTGATATTTTCTATTATATTCAATTTTGTGTTATTGTTTTAAATAAAATGGAACATTTGACAATAGTTTTGCATCTTAGACATATATCTCTTAATAATAGAATACTGGGACAATGTCTTCAGTCCTGCATAGATTTCATTCAGTGGAATAATTAATTAATTATGTTTCCGACACACCCTTTCTGCCTATAGAGAAATAACTCTTTGTATTAGAGTTTTGATCATGTTGAGCTTTGTTTGCTAATTTTGTGGATTTTAGTTCCTTGTATAGAGTTGTCATTGTACTTAGGTTACAACAGAGAGCTAAACTAAATTAGTTCTAATCCTATTGATCAAAATTGTTTTTAAAGCCTATGTCTTGGATCTAAACAGGCTTTGAACTAGTTGCTATCTACAAATTAAACTACAGGAACTATTTTCCATTCAAAACTACTTGACTGTATCGATTTTATGACAACCTTTTTTATTTGTATTCGAACACATGCTTTGAAACTTTGTTTATATCTGTCACTGCATTATTGATTAAAATAAAATTTAACATTTAACAATAGTTTTGGATCTGAGACATAGATCTCTTAAGAATATAATTACTAAATGCAATTGATTTGAGTTAATATTTGATTATACCATTACAAATTTTAATCAATTAATGGGCTTTGTTTCCTAATTATGTGTTGTTTAATACTGCTTTGTTCCTTGTACATAGTTTTCATTGTCCAAAGGTTACAATGAAAAGCTTCGCTCTGCAGAAGAAGCTTTACCAGACAGTAAAACCTCGACACAAGGACTGCCCTACTTAAAAAACTATAAATCTAAAAATCATAGATATAAATTAAACTAAATCAGTTTATAATTTAACAATGAGTTCTATTCACAGCTCTATGCAAATTGACTACCGAAATATGCTTTTTGTATTATTAACAATATGAGAAAAAGTCCATAATGAAGAACTTTTTGTGGTATAGTATATTAACTTTGAACTTTTCCATGCTTGACTTCCGCACTCAAACAAATTGTTTAGTTCCAACTGTGAATCTGTTCAATGGTACAAAAATTGAACTCGCCAACATCTATGGATAATTTAATACTAAAATATTAGCAATAGAAGCCTTTAGTGTGAAGTTACAAAGATGCACACAATGAACACTTTATTCATAATTAAAATAAAACAAAAGGAGAATACGGAGATATGCATTATTTATATCTAAAATATTATCAATAAAATTAGCAATAAAACATTTTAATGTGAAGTGCGGAATTTCGCATAATAAACTTTCTACGTACAATGGACTTCCTCCACACTTCCGCACAAGAGCATGAACAAACATATGTCAGTTGAAATTATTTATCATTTAATAACAGCTTGCAACTTCAATGCAGAAGTGGTGATGGCTTTCCATTATGTGGAAATCTTCACACAAACATAATCAATTAAATAGCAGTGGTGTACATTATTTACAATTAAAATATAATCAATAAGATAAGCATAAACAATGTTATTCTGAATAGAAAATATGGACTATGTTCTAATATTAAAATATTAGCAATAAAAACCTTCATTACAGGCTGCGAACAACAGCACAAATGAACTTTCTTCGCACTTTGCTAAGAAAACTTTTTTCTCAATGAAATTTGCTTTTTGTATATATTTTTTTTCTCGGTAATCACAAACTTTATTCAATTGACTATCGTATGCAATAACCAGCTCTTGTTTCTGCTGGAATTTATCTTGCTTACATTTCATCCATCTGAGAGAGCGTAATCGGAACTACATGCAGTAATATGCTTCTCTGGAAATCGCTCTCTCTCATGGCCAGCATACCATTGTATTCATTCAAGAATGATCACTACTACAAGATGTGTGTGGAACGTGTGAAGAAAAGAGTGTTGTACAGCGAAACAAATGTGTGGCAGGCTTTGTGCAAGGTTTATTAAAATAGTAAAAATACAAATTTCTTTTTTAATTATTATTTAGGAATGTTTTTTTTGCAACGATGGAACTAGTTGTGTTGAATAATCGAAGGGAATTATTGAGTACATAAATAGTTGTATGTGTGAAGTTATGCAGAGATGATTGTGCATGTGCGGATCTTATGCGAATTAGGGCGTTATTGAGTGCAGAAGTAGTTGTGGGAACAAAGTTGTGTGGAGGTACTTGTGTGTGCCTATTTTATTATTAATAGATTATGTTAAGTGTCAAATTGAATACAATGAAAGCTTGAGAGATTTTCGCATAATTGCAACAAGTAAAAGTTATTTTTCTATTTTAAAAATGGAGTTTATCTTCTTCTTTTTTGAAAACGTCAACTCCAAAAATATTGTTGTGCGTAAATAAGTTCAATATGAGGAGGTCCACACAATGAGTTGAACTTCTGCACATTGAACTTCCTTTCACACAATAATCTTCATTCCCTGTTATCTGCTTACACAAAATTTGAAAAGGAATTTTGCACAAGAGAGCATTACTTTGTTTATATACCATATCCATGTGAAGGTGTCAACCAATCTGTGCGGAGGTGGTTGTGTGTGAGGGTACAAATGATGGCGTATAATTGCAGATGCTTTGTGCTTCCACAAAATGATTTCTTCAACACTGTATTACTCCACCAATATTTGTGCTCTTATTTTGAAGCAAGATATAGCTAATAATGGTACAGTTTACATGGTGAGATATGCCATCCTCCATTTGGGAATGAGGGCTTAAAGTAAGAGGAAAATGTGGGAACATGCCACAATTTTCAGCAGCATGGATGCTCCAACGAGGGCTCAAACAAAACGTCTCCCATTAGCTTTTGAGAGGCAGGTGCCTAGATACCATCGTACGAAAGTTTATGGTGCGAAATTTTAACTTCATTTTATTTTATTTTAATTAATACATATAATAATTATGAACAAAAGGAAAAATGATTAGCTATTAATAACGAATAAACAACAAAATCTAGAATAAGGATGAAATGCGGACTTAATAACGAATAAATGACAAAATGACTAGATATGTGGACGAAGCTTTGCAGAACCGAAATAATATATTGGAAGGTGACTTTCATTTTTTGTGGAGGCAGTAATAATGACACATTGCAAATGTGGAATAATAAGAATGAAATGTGAACCCCACATTGACGATTCACCTTTTTCGATTTCTGGTTCGCATTTGGCAGTTTATTAGTTGATTATCTTGTGCGGAAAACTGCAGATGCTCCACACTTCCACATAATGAGTTCCTTCCACAGTATTACAAATTATTGTTATTAGTTTAGTAATGCAAAACTTCAATTTTATTTGTTTTTAACGAGGTGTTGTCTTTTAGGAATAAATAGTTTCGTATTATTTTATTTTAACTAACGCAGAAGTTAGAAGAAGATGTGTGAAGCGACAAATTGCAAGTGTGAAAATCATTCTCAAATAAGGATGGATTTACTAATGAATAAATGATAAATGACTAGTTGTGCAGAGAAAGCTATGCCAAAGCGAAAGAAGATGTGTGAAGGTGGTTTTTGTTGTGCGTGTGTGGCCGTAGAAATAACAACGTATTGCAAATGCAAAAAGCATTCTTGAATAATGATGAAACGCGGACCCCACGCTAAAAATGAAATGTAAAACAAACACTACCTTGATCAATTAATTAGTGGTAGAAGAAGGGACTATGCTACATCGTAGTTATTCCTCTTGTTTATATTGTGCTCCCATGTTTGTATAATCATCGCCATTGCTATTCTCATCTAAATTACTATCTTCCCATTGCAATCAAAGCCAAGGATTTCTTCTAAGTGGCATCTTGTTTAGCATTCATTTTATGAACAAGATTGCATCATGGTATTTGTACCAATTTTAGAGATATATTTGCATCACATGTTTCTTATTGCATCAAATGAACTAATTGAACATATACAAATTGCTTGAGCATCAATTTTAAGAAAAAATAATATTTTTTCGTTAGTAGAAAGTTTAATATGTTTTTTTTATATTTATTAATATTAATCATTGATTAAAATTTCTTAATAGTATTACTATTATTAATAATTATTAACATTTCGCTCATAATCCGCGCGCTCTGCTCCCGCGCCCTGCTGCGCCCCTGACCTGATCCCTGAGCGTGCCCGCGCCTGGCAGCTTTGCTGCTGGGCTGCAGCCTCCTGCTGCTGACCCCCCATTGCCCAGGGCCTTCTGCCCTCTCCTCTACTGGGCCTCCTGCCCTTTTACCCTTCCCGTTCGTTGGCGGAGCGCCCCTGCGCTGCACTATGGATCCACCCTCTCAGGAGCAGGCAGAACTGGAGAAAGCTTTTGCATCTCTCATTCCAGAGAACAACACGGAAAGGATCCGCCCTTCAGCCTCAAAGTTTGTCAAAAAACTTGATGCAATCCCGGAAGTATCGCTCCCCCCCGCCCTTCCAAGGAGAGCTGCTGTGGCTCTTGCTGAACGAGGCTTGGTTGGCCAGTTCACGGGGTTATGGCCTTCTCCTCGCACGGTCCAACGTTGGGTTGAACGAAACTGGAATGCAATGGTCCAAGGCAAGATCGCAATAAGGTTTTGTGGAAGGGGGTTCTTCACCTTCCTCTTTGAATCAGTGGAAGATCGTAACCTCATTTTCAGAAATGGTCCCTACTTCATGGACACCAGAGGCCTTTATCTCAACCGATGGACTCCCGACTTCGATCCAGAAATGGACGTCCCCAACGCGGTCCCCGTCTGGGTCCGCCTTCCACATCTGTCGCTCCACTGTTGGGGAGATGAATCTGTGCGAGCCATCATGAACGCGGTAGGGAAATACATCGATAGATCGGAGCCAAAGGAGAATATGCATGCATGCGCTAGGATATGTGTAGAAGTGGATTTGGGGAAAGGATTACCGGAGGCAATCAAACTCAAAGTAGACCAGTGGACGCACATTCAGCAGGTGGACTACGAGCAGCTGCCATTCAAGTGTAAGGTATGTCATGAATACGGGCATTTTGCTAATAGGTGTAGCAAATCTAAATCAATAGATAATAGCAATGATGAAGCCCCGGAAGAAGCTTGGGAAATCGTCAAGAAAAAAAAGACAAACCCTCCCCCTGTTTCATCAAAGCCCTCCTCGGAAACCCCAATCCTCTCTTCTCAACCCTCAGGATCTGGTCCTCCCTTCCCTTCCTCCTCCAATCCTTTTGAATCCTTGGCATCAGAGGAACCATCATCTCCTCCTCCGTCTCCCAAGGGCCCCAGGGCTTCCCCTTCTTCCCCCCTCCAGGCCTCCCCCCCTCCAACAGTGGAAATAATTCTAACTAGAAATAAAACAAAGGAAAACATCTCAGCCACGGACCCCCCAAGAAAAGTAGGAAGAAAATCAAACAAAGAGATCAGAGATGAGAATGCAGCAAAAGAAATGGCCACCGGGACCCAACAGCCAATGGATACTTACCTTGACAAGAATAAAGGAAGCGGGGAGAAGATGAAGGAGAAGAGCGGGATCCACAACAAATCAAGTAAATGATGATTTTGGTCTCTTGGAACTGTAGGGGGATGGGCTCCTCCCTAAAATCAAATGCAGTCCGAGACCTTATTAAAGCAGAACATCCAGACTTCCTCCTACTCCAGGAGACCAAAATCAATGAACAAGAATTCCATAACAGTCTTAAAAGAAGTAGAAATTATGAAGGACTAGCCATGAGTGCAATAGGAGCCTCAGGAGGCATAGGGGCAATCTGGAATAAAAACAAATGGAAACTCACAGACAACAGGCAAAACAGATGGTGGATCAGACTAGATATGCAAAGCACAGCCAAGATGGAGGAATACACAATTTATAATGTCTATGCTCCCCCCCATTTCAGAGACAAAGCCTCTTGTTGGGATTCTCTCATCACAGATCTTGTGACTGCCCAAGGGAGGAATATTTTCCTGGGAGGAGACCTTAATTTAATAAGGAATGCAGACGAGAAAATAGGAGGGAATTTTTTGGTCGATCCCTCAAGAGACAAACTGGAAGAAATCATTCAAACACACAGTCTTATTGACATCCCTCCTCAGAATGGCCGCTACACCTGGTCAAACAAAAGAACAGGCAAAAACAATATCAAAGAGAGACTTGATCGAATTCTGGTTCAGGAGAGAATTGTTGCCAACTTCTCGAGGATTCGAAGTACAATTATACAGGGCTTCATATCAGACCACAAACCAGTGGCGCTGCATTTAGACAAAGGGGAAGACATGGGTCCGCTGCCATTCAAATACAACAGAGCATGGGATTCCAGTGAGGACTTCAGAAATGTGATAAAAGAAGCCTGGGCAACGGAGATAACAGGCTCCCCACACTTCATTTGGGAATCGAAGCTCAAACTGCTGCGGATTGCCATAAAACAGTGGGCTAGGAATCACGCGTTAGAGGAAAGGAAGGAAAAAACCGACCTGCAAATGAAATTAGAGCAATGGAATCAGGAAAAGGAAGCCGGCCAAGATACAGAAGAAGACCAAAGGAAAGAAAGTGAGTTGTATAAGGCGCTCTACAACCAGCATCGTAAAGAAGAGGACGAGCAAAGACAGAAATCAAGATGTCTCTGGCTCAATTCTGGGGACAAAAACACCTCGTTTTTCCATAACAGTCTTAAAGTAAGGAGAGCTGGAAACAACATTGAAAGGATAACATTTGAAGGCAGAGAGCTTATGGACCAAGGGGAAATCAAGGAGGCGGCATCTAGACACTTCCAAACTCTTCTTACAGCGGACCCTCACTATCAGGAAAATCCGGAATTCCTCAATATCATTGAGAGAAAGATCTCTGAAGCACAAAACTGTGAGCTGGACAAAGAAATCTCAAGGGAGGAGATTGAATGGTCAATCCATAGTATGCCCTTGGACAAAGCCCCTGGGCCTGATGGCTTCACGGTGAGCTTTTATAAAACTCACTGGGATATCATCAAGAAAGATTACATAAGAATGGTGAAAAATTTCCACTCAAAATGTAAAATGGGCAGCAGCATCAAATCTTCACATTTAGCGCTAATCCCAAAAGAGCCCAATCCCCAATCTTTTGACAGGTTCAGACCTATTTCATTGTGCAATGTCTCTTACAAAATTATCACTAAGATCCTGGCAAATAGGTTAAAAAAAATCCTTCCCTCACTCATTTCTGAAAACCAAGGAGGATTTGTCCCCAAGAGACATATAACAGATAATGTTATTCTCATTCAGGAGGCGATACACAGCAGCTTAGCCAGAAATGAAAAGGGTATGATCATCAAGCTGGACATGGCGAACGCTTTTGATAGGGTAAACCACTCTTTTCTGCAGGCAGTCCTAAAGAACTTCGGTGTCTCAGAGCTCTTCATCAGCAGGGTCATGGAA
This sequence comes from Pinus tabuliformis, assembly GCA_031772625.1. Taxonomy (NCBI): domain Eukaryota; kingdom Viridiplantae; phylum Streptophyta; class Pinopsida; order Pinales; family Pinaceae; genus Pinus; species Pinus tabuliformis. The sequence goes on from CM062804.1 coordinate 609,722,215, forward strand.
TGCATCTCCTACAATTGGACAGCCCCTTTAATTAATGGTAGGCCCTGCAGCGCCTTCAAAAGTTCAAGAGGCCTGAGGCAAGGATGTCCTCTATCTCCTTTCCTCTATATCATCATGGCAGAAACACTAAGTTTGCACCTGGAAAACAAGCGAAAGTTAAAGGAAATAATAGGAGTGGACATTGTTCGTGGAACCAAGGGGATCAATCACTCCTTATTTGCAGACGACACCCTTCTAATCGGCGGTGCATCAAGCCTCATGGCCAGGAGATTCAAGAACATCCTGGACCTCTTCCTTCAAGCCTCTGGGGGCAAATTAAACAAAAATAAGTGCATGGTCTATACCTGGAATGTACCAAGATACATAACTCAAAGAATCTCTATGATCATGGAAATCCCAGCCCAATCAAATTGGTCCCACTTTATGTACTTAGAGCTGCCACTAGCTAAAGAATCAATCAAAAATGAAGTTTGGGTAAAGCTAATCGAGAAATTGAGAGGGAAACTGCAGAGCTGGGGGATGTATTGGCTCAACTTGGCGGGCAGAACAATACTCATCAAGGCCATTCTATCAGCTCTTCCTATCTACCAATTTGCCATTACCCTCGCCCCAGCAAGCATCCATAAGCACATGGAGCTGATTATCAGAAGTTTCCTATGGAAGGGGGGAAAGCAAGACACAAAAAAATTCAGCTTGGTGAAATGGGAAAAGGTCATCCTTCCCCTAGAAAAAGGAGGACTGGGAATTAGAATTCCAAGACTGGCAAATATGGCAATGGGCTTCAAGTTAACTTGGAGAATCCTCAACGAGAAAGGGACCTGGTGGGCAGAGGCCATCAAAAGGAAATATCTGAATGGGATCAACAGCAACATCCTCTCTGAAGTCATCACTGACAGACATTGTACACCTGTTTGGAAATTGATCAAAAAAACTCTTCCCCTCTTCAAATCTAGCATATCTAAAGCCCCAGGTAACGGAAGACATATCAGCATATGGGAGGATAGAATTATGGGCACGGAAGCCAGGGAAAAGTCCACCAAATTCAGGCCCCTTCATCAGTGGATGACAGAAGCTAACCTCAAAACCCTCTTTGACATCTCCCTTTGGGACCAAAACAGCTGGATAGGATGGAAAGCGCTGCATCTCCCCAATGAAATAGAGAACCTCTGGAGTGACCTTAAGCTCTCTCTCACAGGGTCAGCCCCTATAAACAGAACGACAGATGACAATTATGTTTGGGATCCAAACGGAGGCAACTACACAGTGAAAGAAGGTTACAAGGCACTCCAAAATTCAACAGCAATCAACAACTGGCATCTATATAAAGCAGCATGGAGAATTGAAAGCCTGCCGAAGATAAAAATATTCAATTGGACCCTGCTTCATGGCAAAATCCTAACAGCAGAAAACCTTAGGAAAAAGGGTATCCAGGGCCCCTCATTTTGTTTCATGTGCAGGGAGGCAGAGGAAAACATCAATCATCTTTTCATTGACTGTCCAGTAGCAAGGTCCTGTTGGAAGCTTATAACTAGTCCTCTAAATATTGGAGACCTTCCCAATCAGATTTCTCTCCTCCAGAAAGGTTGGGGGAAAAGCTTCCCTTACGCCAACAAAAACATGAATCTGGCAAAGAGGATATGGACCAGCATCCCTTCAAATCTCTGTTGGCAGTTATGGTTAGCTAGGAATGAAAGTATTTTCAAAAATACGAAACCTAGTATATCCAGCATTCTGGCCAAAACAACTGCTCTCATCACAGAAACAATAGAAGCAAATGGAATCTCTCAAGCTGACCCAGACTATACAGATGGCAGGGTGAAGGAGTGGGTTCGGAGATTCAACTATAAACCAAGAGCAAAAAATAATACAATAACAGGCCCTGGACAAAAGGATTGGAAACTGAGAGGGACAAAGGATGAAGTCAACAATTGGATCCAAAATCAAAAGAGGTTTACACTCCACTTTGACGGGGCTTCAAAAAATAATCCAGGCAGAGCTGGAGCTGGGGGAATAATTAGGGATCCTCAGGGGAAAACGATTGTTACATATGAGTGGGGCTTGGGTACCATGACGAATAACAAGGCTGAAGCTTACAGCCTTCTAATGGGGACCTCCATCGCCATGAAACTAGGCATCCAAAATCTTCTAGTACTGGGCGACTCTGCAATCATAACAGCAGCTATGAACTCTGGAAAATACTTTAACCAAACAGCCTTAAACAGAATCAAAGGCAGAATCATGGATCAGATCGGGGGCTTCAGCAAAGTGACATTCAAGCATATCCTAAGAAGCAACAACGTGGAAGCGGATGAGCAAGCAAACAATGCAACAGGAAGATCCACGGGCCAGGTAAGGGAAAACAATGAGTCTTATGAAAGGGATATTCCATAGACAGGCCTCTATCCCCTCTCTCCAGGTTATCGGTCACCTCAGGCATCCGTATCAATGCATTTGGCCCTTCCACAACTTATCTTCATCATTTCCTATCCTTCTCGACTGCCAAAACAGGTGTTACAGGACAGCATATCGCCCTCAGGATCCGAGGAACGCAGGCAGGGTATGGACTCTCTCACTGACCAGCGCAGACATTTTCAGATGGTGTGATCACGCCCATACTAGTGGCAGGCTCCTCGGGCACGTAAAAATCACCTCTAAAGATCTCACCGATACCAAGAACAGATACTCTACTACTCGAAACAAGAAAGAACAAGTCCTCACCGCTCCTATAAATGACAGTGAGCATCTCAGGACCACCACAGTTCAAGGCTATGCAAGACAGAGGCGCGGTGATTTCTACAGGCGAAGGCTTCAGTTAGCGGGCTCCTTCCAGGATCATAAGATCAGCTTTTTGTTTATGGTAAACATCGGGCTCCTCTCGGTTTTCATTAGTCAAACTAATCTTTCGTTCTGTTTTCGCAGAGGTCCAGGGATTACTTATTTCATAGTGGACTGCGCTTCTTCTCCTCCGATCCTCCCTCTCAGGATTTTTGTCCCTCCCTTTGTTCTTCTCCGCCCTGCTACCCTCCTCCACTACCACCCCTCTGTTCTTCACTCCGTTCACTGCCTCATGGAGAACCAAGACCTGATAAATGTCCATGACCCAGCCATCAGGCCAATCGACAGACTCTTCAGCAGAGACTGCACCATGTGTAAAGCTCACACAATAACGATCAACAGTTTTGTGAAGCAGTTTAAGGATTTGAAGGATGATTTCGAAACTGATAGCAGGTCGAAGAGAAAGAAGCCAGAGAAACAGAAGGAAGAGATTGAAAGTCTCAAAGGAAGGTACAGTCACCTTGAAGAAGCCATCGATCAGATTAAAGCACTCTCTCAAAGTTACCAGGCTGAAGCCTCCACCAAGGCCAGTGCAAGGAGGGATCCCAGGCCGGATGATTCGGTCACACAAAAACTCCCTAAAATCTTACATGGTTTTCAAATTCTGCTGGTTAGGCGGCACCTTTGTAAGGCAATATAGCCAATCTCTTTTTAACTTCAGTCATTATAGAGGCAGAATTGAGGAAAATGAGTCTGCGTACCTAATTTTGATCCTCTTCGCTCTAATCTCTGACATCTATGTACTAGAATTTTGATCTTGGGGTTTTATAATATGAAAGTAACCGAAGTTGTTAAAAAAAAAAAAAAAAAAAAATTATTAACATTTCACATGATGTCTCACTTGGGACTAAATATAAATGTTTCATCAATTTTAGAAGAAAAGAAAAAATATGTTAAATGCAACAACATTCTTAACATATTTCATCAAGGATCATATAGTTATATAGTTGTCATTGGGTGGATGCATGGTCAAAAATTGAAACATGCTTCTACCAAGAGAATGCATATAACAATGCGAAGTAAACACTACCAAGATAACCAAATGGAAAGGTTTCATTAGACATCAATTCATGAATTATGTATAGAAATCAATGGGAAGTATAATATGCTCATGATTTTAAATCTCTCCAATGTTAAATCTCATGTTAGTATGAGAAACTCAACAATGGTTGATGGAATGCACTGTTGGAAGATATTGGAAATCCATTTCCACTATTATAAGTGAATGTTTGTATGGGTGCCCACCAACACTCAGAGGTAATTAATTCTTCAAAACTTTGAAACTTCTAAATAATTCAATTTTTCAATTTTGTTTTTTGTTTTTCTAATTGATGAACGTTGTTATTTTTAATCTAGATAGTATAAACAAAACATAAACTTCTAAGAATTGAAGTGCTAGCACATTTATAAACTAATACCAAAATATAATTGAGAAAGAGACTAAATTGGCAAAGTTGTTGTTAATAAAAAATATTTAAGATTCAAGTGGGTGTGGCTCGGGTGGTAGGGTAGAGTTGCTCTTATCCTCCCCACCCGAGTTCCAATCCCATCGAGATTGACATGCTCACTCCTTGGGAGTAATTTCTACATGAAAGATACCCGGCTCACCTAGACATAAGTGGGCTTCCCGTGGATGCAGCTAGTATCGTTCTTTGGTACAGTGAACCAAACAATATATATATATATATATATGAGAAAAAATGAAAATGGTTATGGAAATAATAATTAAGTATACTTGTAAAACTTAACAGATCAATTGAATTAGTTTCTTAAACTAGGTTCTGGGATGATTAAGTGGACAGCCTCCCTTCTAGAACTATTATCATTTAATGTGTTTTTTTGTCATTACACTATTATGTTTTTATGGCAATTATCTAGATAGAGTTTCTTATGTTTTTGGAGAAGAAAATATAGATATTAAAGTTTGTTTTTGAGGAATTGGGAAATTTTCATGTTGTGATTCACCATGGATTAGATGGTGATATATGTATTTAAAAAAATAATGGAAAATATAAGAAATTTTCGTTCCAAAAAAATACGTCAATTGAATTGCTTTCCTACTCAAACTAGACTAACAAATTTGGCAATGTCTACTTATTGAATTAAGTATTGATCTTTGAAATTATTAGAAATAAATGGAAAATGAGAAGTTTATGGAACTAATAACCTTATTTGTGTAGCCTTTTTTCTAAGCTTTGTTCTCGAAATTACCAAACTCATGTAGATTTTGTAATTGCAAGCAAGAATTCTTACAGTTGGAATTTGAGTCAAAGTACAGCACAACCATTGATTAATTTATATTCAATAATTTATCATCAATTTTCTCGTGCACTTATTTAATGCCTCAACCTAGTCCAGAGGTTTTTTTTTGTCATCACTTTTGTTCTCCAAAAGGTGCATCTTATTCTCTCTCATTGGTTGCCAAGAATTCAACTATAATTAAGGGCATATTGCTCTCAATATCTAGTCATGTAAGAAACCATAATAAATTCAAATGCACATGACCATAGATCATTGTAATGAAATTCGGATGAACATGTACATAGCCTAAGGATAATCCTACACCTTATATTTAAGAGCTCGCTAATTAGAGAGTTTATTGTTGATGCACATCACCTTCGCTTTGCACCTTGTCATGTAATTTTGTCCTTGATTTTAGGTGTAGTTCCCTCATATTAGGTTGACTTTTCACCCTTGACACTCTTTACATTGACCTTCACAACCACCTTTGAGATATTTTGGAAATGATTGTCTTGTTACCAAAGCCTATTACAAAAATTCTTTGGACCCATGCGAGTAATTTAGATTTTATTACACCCTACAAAGTTGATCACGGTTAAAAAAAAATGGTTCTCCTTCAATTTTTCTCTAATTCACATGATTTGTACTCATTCAGTACTTTGTGCAATCCTACCACAATTATGCATAATAGATCTAGCATCGTGATGGAATTGGAAAAATTAATGGAATAATGTAAACAAAACATGAAAATACATATCATCATATTAAAACACATCTCTCTTTCCTATTTAGCACTCTTCTCATCATGTTGCATAGAGAGATGATCAAAATTGGTTTATTGAGGACTAGAAAAGAAGAAAATAGAACAATCCTCGAGGAATAAAGAGGATCAAATAGGACCACAAAATAGGGAGAGAACTAAGCACTAAGATGTGGAAGAGGCGTGGAGGGATAAAGCTCACCCATTTCCTTTGTCATAGATCTCTTGAAAGCTATTTTGATTCCTAAATAGGTAATAAAGTGCACTTTATATGTTGATCACAATAGAATTCAAAATAATAAATCTTGAGAATTCTTTCCACCATTAAACCTCTTTGTAATCAATTTGATGAATACCATGGTTTAGTCAAGTTTACTAGGGCCTTCACCCCTTGCAACAAATCAATTACTAGGAATCATTTTCTTGTATTCAAGCATTACAAAGAGGTTCCCCTTTCATTGCATCTTAGAGATTGCAATAGGTTAGTTTAGTGAAAGATAATTGAGACTCGCATTGGAGCATGAACTTCTAAGGATATACATATTTACAACTACTGCATTGGCCTTCTTAGATCCAAGTTTCTTTGTTCATGTTTATTTCACTTCCCAATAGTATTTATTTGGTTTTTTGTTTGCTAATTTTCCAAAATTGAAGTATAATTTTCTTTAGTCTCTCTATATGTTTATTTGTATTTTATGCACAATTAAGGATAAGCCAATAAACTAGCAATTTCATATTAATTTTTAGCCTCAAGTTGGCAACCAAAGCATTATTTGTGGTTTTTCCATGTGTTTACACCAAACTTTCGTTTATAACATCCACACAAAAGCATGCATCACCGGTTTTCATCTTATATCCTCTACACTATTATGGTTGAATGTATGTTGAATGCGTGGGTAAAGGATTTCTACGAATTGCAAATGTGTCATTGGTGGAAAATCCAAAAGAATTGATTTTGTTGTGGTCAAGGTCATATCGACTGCAAAGAGATCTAATGGTGGAGATAATGGTTCACATGAATTCCTTACTCTTTTGCTCAAAACCTATTTTTCACTTTATCATTGTTTAGAGATCAAAATGGCAACAAAGAGATCTATGGCGAGGGAAAGATTGAATTTCATTCCTTAATTATTATCATGTGTTATCATTGTTAGGTTTTCTCCCAATCTTTTTGTGATGTTCAACCTTCTCTATTTATGAGGTTTGTTGCATTATGTTCCCTCTTTGCCTACTATTGATCCTCCATGGGAAAAAAATATGGATAAATAAAAATTCAAGGTGTGCATTAATGCAAAGCCATGTGGTTTCTCAATCTTCACATCATTGAGTTAATATGTGTAACTTGATTGCTAAGTCACTTACAGTATCCATAATAGTGGAGAGATCATGCAAAGAATAGAGAAACATGAATTAAGTGAATAAGAGGATATTTGAAATGGGAAAAGTAAGCTATTGAATTGGACTAAGGATTTGAGCTCCAATAAATTTTAAATTAGCTAGATGAGTCTTATTTGCACAAGGGTTCTAATCGTGATAAAATGAATGGTTGACTCCCTTATAGATGAATAGTAAGGTCAAAGTAGAAAGCGTCATGATGAAAAAATAATCTAACAATTTAAGGGAATTGTGTTTATCCCTAGGGAAATCATATAGCCTAATGTGTTAAGCTAAGATGATACCTAGTGGCAATGAGTTCTAAAATTACTAAGGTCCCAAATACAACGCATAAGACCATCCTCAACCATAAGAAAGTATCATTGCCAAATTTTTTATTACATTTGATCCATTTGGAAAAGTAACATGAAGAGATGAGGTTATGAAGTGCTAAACAACCATCCAATTGTGCAACAAAATCCATAAAAAGAAAAACAAGTGAAATTTAAAATTATAAGCAAGTCAATATCAAACATGATGAGAATTCTTCCCAAGGTTAGTGTGACCAAACAATAATTATAAGAAAATCATTGTGGAATGCATGATGCAAGAAAATCCAACAATATGGTGAAAGAGGAAATCAAGCAATCATTTAAATTTGTTTTAACTATGTTTTGAGGACAAGAAATTCATTATGCCACAAGTCATTGATGTTCTAGGAATGTGTAAGTTGTGAATCAAGGGAAAGGAATTGAAGTCAAAATGTGATAAAAGGGAATGATATGTACCACTCACTTCTTTTAGTGATGTGAGAGTGATAATTCACTAAATTCGACATAATAAATTGTGTGCTTGTGATAGCCATATTAAAATGCACATAAGTAAAATGGAATGGTCCACTACAAGACAAGGTAAGGATGGTTCACTAACACCTTGATGGAATAGAATCATATTGGCATGTGTTCATCAATGTGCAATTAGAATAAATGTGAGTTATTAAATTAAAATTGTGGATGTGGCATCACTCCACAACCACAAGGTAAGGACAAGTTTTGCAACCCATTAATACCCACATTGAGTCATTACACAACCAAAATGATACACAAGGTAAGGATAAGTTCTTGCTACCCACTAACACCTCAACAAGGTTGTAGCATGCCAAATGATGTGGATTTGGTTAAGATTATTAATGTTGCAATACCCACCTTTTTTGCTTTACATTTTGTTCTTTTTTCATACTATTAAGATGATAGGACAGGGTAACCACAAGGCCACACACTCAAAAAGATATGTTCATTGATTATTATTATTTATTCTTATTTGAAGGGAGCAAGACAGTAGCATATTTAACAAAATTTTGGTGAATAATATATTGATGAATGGGCAATTGTCAATATTTCAAATCAAATAATATGAGTAAGGCCTAGGGCAATTGCAAGAGGAATATGCATAGGCAAGCAACATAGAAACGGTAAGAGTGTGTTTGCTCTCAAGTTTAAGTTGATAATATGCTATTAAATACCATGAAGCATAAATTCCCCTAGAGAGTGCTAACAACATGGATGAGCGACATTCATTGACAACATATGATGAAAGTGTGTATGCAATGAATACCCATTCAAAAGAAAATACATGAGGCTTGTGCCCAAATAAGCACATGAATGTGCCCCAAGCATGTGCTAAAGAACTAAAAGTGAAATGACTCGTCACCCAATTGTTGAATTTCCACGACCTTGGGTCGAGGATAGAATCTTAAAATCTCTGACGCTACTAAACCAAGAATCTCAACGATACTACTTTGCACGGAGGAATATAAACACCAGTAAATCACACATGCACAGAATATAGACAGCTTTTTACAATTTTCAACCTAACTTCGTTATATTAAACAACATATAATACAACAGTCTAGGGATACCAGGGATAATGGCCCTCATACATCCACTAGTACAAGATACAAAATTGGGGCTTGGTGTCAATCCATCGACAACCAATCTACCCTCAATAAGATACTCTGACCATCCGGCTGATGTATTCTACTCTCTCAACTCCTCTCGATCGTACCCTATACCTACCCAGTCTTGCAATGTCCGATCTGTAGCTCCTTCCTCTATCAATGCTCCAAGTCCATCTGGCCACTAATCCTCGGCTATCCAATCTTCTCTCTAGTTGATCATTCGTCCATCAATGCATCAACACATCAAGACTCATTTTGAGTTGTTCACAGCTCCACTTGTGACAACTCTCAATCTTCCCACTGTTGATCATCGGCTACTCAGGGACTTCAGCCCACTATGGTCTTCCTGCGCTACTCCGATGAAGACCAACATAGGGCACGAAGGGTTGCCACCTATCACTGCAAGATGTCCATCTCCCACAATGAACATGGGCTAGGAGGAATGTCCATCGTTTGTTGTAGAATTCCTTCTCCAAGCACAAGTCTCGGGCTCCACAAATTGTCCCTCAGGTTCTTCAACCTTGAGCTCAACCACTGCCTCTCTCATAGCTACCTTTGTCCATCAGGGTGTTTCTCAACGGGCACCAACTTGGACACTGTCACGATGTCCTCCAACAGACCATAAGTGCCCAATCACATCCACACTTGGTCTTCTCTCACGATGCCCTCCATCAGTCCATGAAAGACTAAGTCCACGTTGTAGCATCTGCACCTAGTTAGGGCATCCTCACACCTAGGAGACCCTTACACACAGTTGCCAATGGACTTCTCCCAATCTGCCCTTTTGCTCTGCAATAGAGGAGTTATTGCACAAATCCGGGCACATTAATATGTCCTCACCTAGGACATCATCAAGCCATCATCCAAGGGAACATCTGCAACTCTCGTTATTGTTGTCCTCTTGCTTCTCATTTGATGTGTGTGTTTTCATCTTGGCTACTTAGTAGACTTCCCAACATTCCACATGGTCTCCTTCAAACAGCTCCCAAGGTTTCCTCAAGTTGCCCATCAAGTTGATCCAAGCACTGGTCAAATTCTTTGACCCAACATCCCTCCATAAATATTGTTGCGCATGTGTTTGTATCTTGTTGTTCGTGACACCTGGTTTAGGGCACTTGTTGCAGTCCTAAATCCTCCCACAGTCATCAAACAGGCCCTTTAAGGGTTGCGACACACGTCAAGAAGCCTCCTCCTCACCCACGTTGTCACTCAGGATAGATGCCAAGCCTCAAGGCACATCCTTTGCAACTCAATTGTGTGTTATGGCCTGCGGCCTAGCACAACAGCCCTCCTGAAGCAGTGGCCTCAAAAACAGTGCCCAAACACTCCTCCAATAGCAACGTCTTTGCTCACAAGGAGCTCGGCCTAACAACCAGCCTCCTCGACCTCTAAAATAGTAAACGCGGTCCTCTTTTCTACCCCAAAGACAAGCCATTTCCACTGCATCTCACTCGCCCTCCATCACAGAATTCGGACCCTCCTCCACGTTGTCTAGGTCCTCTCCTTTGTTGCGGCTAGGGCTAATTTCAGAGCTCCTTTTCCTTGAGATTATGTTGCATGAATGGATGCCTATAACACATCAAATCACCCTTTATTTATAGCCAATAAAGGGGCTCCAACTAATTAGTGAAGAGACACATCTATGGGACAAATTTTACTTGAAGCCTACATGACTCGAAAACCAATAATTATTTGCCAACTTCAAAAAATCATTTATCCACTTCTACAATTCTGAATTCGACGATTCTTGAAGCGTTGGATTCTCCTTTTTGCCCTCTATCATCTCATGCCATCACATGTCGAAATGTGCTTTCGGAACTGCCCCAAACAAGATTGGGTGCAAAACCCCAAGCTTGGGTTCCAAGCCCACAAGCCTACTTGTGGCGCTTTGACCTCCAACCCTCGAACACTAGGGCTTGGAGTACCTTCCAAGCTACACAAAAATCAACACCAATGGGGTAACTAATACATATGAATTATATGAGAACTAAAAGTGAAAAGACTCATGACCCAGTGGGGCAACTAATATATATGAATTGTATGCATCTATAGTTCATGGAGAAACTATGTGCAAGGGGAAGAGTTGTCGCTCCCAAACTCCATAACATATCAAATGGAATAATATTGTAGGAACAATCCAACTTCAATTTGTTGACCATGTATGTGAGAAGGGATATGAACCTAAAATATCCTGACTCAATGAAGGAAAAGTTGAAAGTGTGTTCCTCATCTAATGGAGGATAAATTCACAAAGGGATAGTGTTTGTGTCAAAAGCATCCTTTGGCAGAAGGTTCCCAAATAACCCTAACTTGCAATGGAAAGGAGTTCTTATGAGCGAGCTAGAAAGGATGGCAAAAGGGTTTTAATGTTTTAAGGGAAATCAAGGAGATTTTGGGTGTGAATTTCATCATTCAATGGGTCGTTGTTATCATCACATCAACAATGGAAGAGGAAGGAGTTGGTTTGATAGGTTTTAAGTACTATGAAATTTGCATGGATTTAGTGATTAAGGATTCTATTTTGCAAGGAATTCTAAATATGGACAATGAAATTATGGTTCAACACAATGCAAATTCAACTCTTAACTCAGTTAATACAAAATACAATTGGTAACAAGAACTCTTAACTTAGTTAATACAAAATACAATTGGTAACAAGAATTGGTATATGAAAAAATGAAACAATTAATATGTTGTTAACTCTATGAGTTAGTGGCATGGTCATCCAAAGAAGCAACTTTAAATTTCTTAGACTTATGTTATCATGTTTCAACGTGATTAAAGCATGTGTTTGACACAAGCAAGGAAAAGGGAATTTGTGTGTATCATAGGATTCTAGTTAACTTATGTATCGAGGAAGTTGATATGGTGTCATGGCCCTCTGCGTGCAAGGAAAGGAGCAACTTGAGCAACTAGCTCAAAGGCAATTTTGGCAGGGTGAATAAATGCTTTGAGGATAAGTTCATACGAGTAGTCACATGCAAAGGTGAAGCCACAACTATGGGTTTAGTCTCATGGGTCATGGGAGCTCTAATGACAATGTTGGATGAGGAATTTTGGGCCTCACTATGAGGTATGGCATGGATAAAGTTGAGGTTGCATCCCTCTGTGATATATGTCAAGTATGGGATTAAGTGAAAAGAATATAGAGTAGTTTGGAAAATAAAGCCAATTAGGCCATGCAGGTTCATTTCTCTAAGTTCTAAGATATTTTTAATTATTACATTCACAATAAAAGGTAGATTGGTAAGAGCGTGTAGGTTTAAGGGAAAGATCATTTTGGTTTTAGCACCATTTTCATGTTATGCATGTTTATGTTTAGTGGCATATTGATTATATTTTGTTGAAATAAAACTAACAAAGACAATTAATTTCCATTAGAAACAATCAAACGAACCAAAAAAAATAGGAAAAATATGATGAAAGTTTACCTTAATCACCAAAATAGTGGAGGCAATACCAGAGGCTAGCGGTGTGCTTGTGTGTGTGGACAATCCACACAAGATCTCATTGAAATCATTTCCTATGTCCACTTGGGGCTAAGAGAAAAAGGAATGTTGAAAGAGAATTCACCATGCAATTGATAATCATTAATTTCTATGACTTGTGCATGAAAGATAAAGTGGAAATATAGAAGAAAAAAAATGAAATCCTATTTTTATTTGATCAAAGTAGCAAACAAGCAACCAAAGAAATGTTGACAGAAGGAAACAAGAGGAGAAAGGAATATGGACAAAAAGAGACCAATATAATAGTTGTAAATGTGTGCCCTCAAAGGTTACCACTCAAACCTTACATCTCCTTAATTGAATTTTCAATATGATTGTCAACATGCAATGAAATAGGAACCCTCTTCAATAGGTTAAAGAATCCTACCAATGATTGATCTATTAAGGGGGGGAGACTCTAGAAGACTCAATTTCATTCTAGTCTGGACCAAATCACTACAAGGAGGTCTAATGGTGGAAAGAATTCCTAAGATCTATTCCTTGAATCCTATTGTGATCAACACTTACATACTTTACGATTTGATTAGGAATAAAAATGGCTTGAAAGAGAGTTATGGTGAAGGGAATGGCTAAACTTTATCCTTGACTTTGATTGTGGGTTACTAGTGCTTAGTTCTCTCCATATGTTCTAGTTATATTTGATCTCATCTAGTGCATAAGGTTTGTTATGGTTTGCTCTTCTAAAGTTAGTATCTATTGATCCTCTCTTGATCTTCCCTCAAACTAATGAAAAGGGGGATAAATAGGAAAACAAGGCAAGTTTTAATGTAAAAAAGTGTGTTCATCCAATTCACATACTTCCCTTGGTTCGCACAATCCCACCGCTAAAATATTTCTATAGGAGTGGAGATGAGTGGAAGAGGACAACAAGGAGGGAGAAGGTGATAGAGTGGGGACTAGGTTTTTATCAAGGATGAAGAGATGCATCCAATCTTCTAATTATGAAAGGATCACCCTCCTAGCTAAATGGACCATGCTTGGAGTAAATGAATTAGCAGAGAAGACTCTAATAGAGCATTTTGTGGCTGCAAGCTACACATCAACAAGTTGCTCCACTAAATACATCATCTCGAACCTCCACGGTGGTGGTAAAATTTGGATTACTCTTTTTGGAGAGAGGTTTATTCAACTCCCTTTTTTATAATTTTTTGGAAAAGGAGGCAATTTTCTCTAATGATACTGGAAATCAAATCTTTGATGTTAGTTTTACCACCCTAATTCAATTTGTTTGATTCGAATAGAGTGATAAAAGAAAATTTATTTTTGTTGGTACATCTCTATTGTTTGTTGATTCACCTCTGGAATCAAATGCTTTTAAAGAGGGTGGTGACAAGCTAGGACTTTTCAAAGGTGCAACACCAAAAACACTATATTAGGTCAACACCCTAAATTGTTGGAGTTGACCACTATTTCTAAAGGTCTTCCAAAGAGATAATATTTGGAAAGGGAGACAAGTGTTGGATTCAAATGGTATATTATTGAGAATCTACCATTTCATTGCCATTGTTACTTTAAGAATTGTCTTAGGAAAGTTGCAACGATGAGAAAGTGTGCCAATATCTCCAAAGTCAACAATCATTGTATATCAATATACATCCAATGGGTAAGGAATGCCTTTGTTATGAGATTCATCAGTTCCTACGTCCTTCAGATCTAGGAAAGAGCCTATCAATTTGTCATTGTTGTCAAAGGTACCCTTAAGAGGCTCAAATGTGACATCCATTATTTGTTGGAGGGTTGAGTGAGGATCTAGGTTTTTCAATGACAAATATGTCCTTTCAATTCATGAAAAGGTATTACTCTACCTCTAGGAGGGGTAGAGTCCCATGTGAGTATGGGAAATGGTTTCAAAAGGCCAAGGATGCATAGAAATGGTCATCAATGGCTCTACATTGGGCCCAAATGATCACTGAGATCACAAATCAAGGCTTACTTAATCCCAAGGTTGGTTTAGGAACTTAAAGGTGATTTGCACGCTGAAATGGATTCTGATATGAAAACTTCAAGGAGAAAACAATAAGCAATAAGAGTTTCAAGTGGTGGTGGTTCCTATCTTGCTAGATGAGGAGGATTTTGAGCAATGGAACAACAATAATGTTGAGGAGATTTCAAATCCATGTGTTTGAAGGAAAGAAAAGATATTTGGTAATTTTGTTCAAAGATTACTTGCAAGTTTAGACATAGGTTTGGAGTCAAAGCTTCATGTACAAGATAGTTTGGTTACAAAGGTATACTTCATACAAGTTCCAAGTCTTTGATCAATTGTTTCCTTGGCAAATTGTACTAGTAGATTGAGAATGTTCATGCTTTCCCTCTGGTTTCAAGATCAGATTTCAAGTCTGAAATTGGTGCAGCTTGATCAGTGGCCTTTGTGCTCACCTTCAAATCCAGTCTCTTCAACCTCAAAAAAACTCGAGTAAGAAAAGTAAATGTCAATATTTGCTTTTGGATCCTTCACTCTTAACGCCTTCATTTCCACTAGGTTCTCATACTTGAAGTTCGAAGAGGATAGGGAAAAAGTAAACAAGGGTTTTCTTCGATAAAGTTGTTAAAATGATTTTTAGCGATATATTTTTTCGTGTTGTTACTTTATCCAATCTTTATCGTCATGGTACCCACATCTTCCTTATGTTAACCGGGTGGTGCCTACCCTTTCTCTATGTGATTGTATTCCAAAAACATTTTTATGATGGTTTCCAAACCACTTGATGTAAATGGCTTATCGCCAAATAGTTGTACTATAGTTTTTCACTTATTCTTAAAGCTTTGTTATAGCGGCTACAACCACCCTACAAAATTTAGAACTGCACCCAAATTCGGAGCCTCCCTGAAGAGTTTCACTTGATGATTGCACACACTCCGGTTCACTCTGTGAGCTCATGTGAGTCTTCGCACCCACCTTGCTTGATCATTTCACCCAAGCTTTTGCATGTTGATGTCAATGTCATGCTTGCGACCATGTTCTAGTCATGCTCAAGGTCTTCGCTTCGTGTGTACATGTTGTGTTTGCTATGAAAACATCTATCGCACTCACACATGGAGTCACATAGACTGTCGCGCAAGCGTCATAGCAGTTGACCAATGATCAATCACAACTGCCGCGCTTGTCGCTCACACCGTCGATCAATCATGTTGAGCACGTGTCTGGATGGTTTGAGTCGTCTCGTCGTCAAGTCATGTAAGTGTGTGTTTGCAAGATCACATAGGCATCTTTTCACTCGTTCACACACTTAGCCATTTCGTTGAAGTAATGACGACCAGATTCCCCTCTGACAGTCGGACCATCACCTCGTCATCGACTCGATCGATTGTCACCCAGAACAGCGCAGAAGCACAAAGCAAGCCTTTTCAAGCCGCGCTGCCCGCAAGCAAAGCGATCAACCATCATGTTAGTCAACTTTGACCAAGCAGCCACCCGGGACTCACTCCCCTCAAAAAATGCACAGACAAGTCAGACAGACACCTAGTGCTTGTCCCTGTCTCCCTTAGAAAATTGCGCAGTTTTTCCAACCAGGCCTCCCAACAGCTGACCCACTGCTCACCAAGAAAATTGCGCAGTTTTCATGAGCAAGTCCTCTGCTACCTAGTAATCCGCTCAGCTCAGAAACTGTGCAGAGGTGATCAGCAAGCCAGCCTCCCAGCATTAGCGTAGTTTTTCCCACCAGCAATTGACTGCTAGTTCCCTCCAGGAATTGCGCAGTTTTGGCTGCCAAGATCCAACAACTAACTGCCAATTCCCCTCAAGAATTGTGCGGTTTTTGCTTCCAGCGACCCAGCAGATGACTGCCAATTCCCCTCAGGAATTGTGCAGTTTTTGTTGCCAGTGTCCCAGCAGCCAGCTGCCAGTTCCCTCCAAGAATTGTGAAGTTTTGGCTGCCAAGCTCCCGTTGCCCGCTCGTTACGAAAATTGCGCAGATTTTGCTTGCCCAGCCTTCCCGCAGCCCAGACTGTTCCTCCCAAAAACTGCGCAGTTTTGTCCTCCAGCTGAGCCAGACCCCGCGAACAGTCACTGTCGATCCAGATTGCCCATCTTCATCACCCAATGACTCTTGCGTAGTTTTCATCAACAGTGCCCAGAGCCTCCATCCCGCCTCGCAACCTTGTCACCTCTCCTGGTCCCTTGCATCCAAAACGATCATACATCATGATAGACTAGGAGGTTTTTGGATTTGATGTCGTCTCGTCATGAGTGACTATAGATACAGGTAAACAAACAAACATGGCGCGACGACGGATGGGATGAACGAAGGGAGGACATGCAAAAGGACGGGTTCACCAATAGACGAACAGAGGATGCATGTAAAGAGATGCTCTCATTAACGGAAGATCATGTAAAGATGTGTCCACGAACGGATGGATGAGCAAACATGCAAGATGTGTTCACAGACAGACGAATATGCACCTTTCACGAACAGACGAACCAGTCAAACTTACTAACATGCAAGCAAGGAGCAATGTGTGAATGCAACATCAAGCGAACCAACGACCATCGAAGACTCCGCGCACTTTTCCATGCGGAGGTGAAGCTGTGACACACCATGAGGACATCTATCACCCAGCAGCACTGCAGCTCGAAATGCACACCAACAGCAACACGAATGTACCAGCACTGTCATGTCGAGTATTGTCATGAGTCATGTCATCCACATCTCTACTGTGGGCCATACTGTCAATCAATGTAATGTAATGTGGAAGTCCAAGAGACCCACTTGTTGAATGAAGAGTCATGTAAAGTCGAAAAGTCATGGAAGTCAAACAGAGATGAGGGTAGTCGAATAGCCACAAGGGTCAGTTTCACCCTTGGCTATAAATACCCCTTCATTTGTACATGGAAAGGACTTTTCACCTCAGCTCCTCCCACATAGCCTTGAGAGCCTGTAATCTTTTCTTTAAGTAGTGGCTCTAACACCCACGGAGTTAGTGATGTATGGTGTAACGATGTGTCTTGGAACTTTTGCTTAACGCAGAAGCCTGCTCAGAGGCTAGCACGTTTTCACACATGTATTGTAACTATTGTAAGACTAATCTTTAACACTTGTAATGCATGTTGCTTTAACCTTTGTTTAACACTTGAACTAATTCACTTGTTGTAATACATATATGTTAATGAAAATGTATTGTATATGTTGTTAATGTTGTCTTGCCCGTGTAGACTACCCTCCCGGACATCAGACAGACCTTTCACATAACACTTGCTATAACAATCGTTGTACTCGTGCGGACAAATCCGTTGAGTGTTATACGTGTTATCTTCCCTTGTGTGTTGTGATTTCCGCATCTATGTGGATTGTTCCACCGGAAGCTGTGCACGCCCAGTGGTGTTGTGTATTCCTAACAGACTTGGGACTTCTCCCAACCAACTTGGAACTCACTCCCACCCTCTCCCTCTACGGTGAAAGAACCGTTGACACAAGAGACACTTACAATCACCAGGCACGCAAACCTCACTTCTCGAAAGACAAAGCAAACCTCTCATGTGTTGACAAGCAAGAGTTGAGGCAAATATTTAAGATAATGGCAACCAGGCCATCATACCGGATGGGACTACCACACGAAACGGTGTGAGGTCTAGTTGGGACTTCATACCGAGGTGATCCCCTGAATGTTGGCAGGTCCAGCACCGTCCACATTTTTGGCGCTAGAAGGTGGGCCACCAGTTGTATATCGCTAAACGTCCTCTCAACTCACCCATCAACCATCTAGTCAAGGCAGTAACTCGCACTCCCTTTCACCTATGCGCGACTCTGCAGTTGGTTACTTCTCACCTCCCAGGACTGAACACGATATTCTGTATCATCACTTTCGCTCTGTCTGCCCCATCACTCACCAGTTCGCAAAAGCATTCGAACTAATCCCAGGCATACAACATCTCCCATACGCATCAAGGAAGCCAAAATCCACTCCCACAAGGGTTGTTGTATCATCCGTAGAAGAAGAAGTTCTTGCCACCCTTGAAGGTCTGGCAGACTCTATTGAAGACGGAGAGGAACCTCTGGTCTTCCGACAAGGGGGAACGAGACACTCTTGCGATCTTGGGATCAGACTCTGGTACAGCAAGCGGAGGGGAAGGCAGTGGAGGAGGCGGAGACGAACCAACAGACTCAGAACCGGAACCGTCAGATTCTGAAAGAGAGGAGGAGGACAAAGAAAAAGAAGAGATGGCTGACCCAAATCTGGAATGGATGACTCAGAGGCCATTGGCTCTCCTGGCTGTTCTACACAAGATGTCGAAGCGAGCAGAGAGAATGAACATCAAGTTCAACCCTGATAGCACGGTGAAGGCAGAATATCATTTGGATAACTTCTACCTGCAGTTGTAGACCCTTGAGGTACGACATGACGACATAGCTTGTAGATTGTTTCCATGTACCTTGGACGGTCGCGCAGTTGCATGGTATCACAGCTTTTCACCAAACTCCATACAGAACTGGGGTGCATTCAAACACATGTTCCTTGAAAAGTTTGTTGATGACAAGACCCCAGCTATGTTACTCAAAGAATTGGGAAGCCTGAAGATGGAGGGGAAAGAAAAGGTAAAAGACTTCAACCAGAGGTTTACACGCATATTGAACAAATTTGCAGCGGACACCAAACCTCATGACTCCATCATTGTTGATTACTACACGTCCGCACTGCCGACTAGCATTGCGCAGTTCGTCAAGCAAGCTGCAAAACCAACACTTTTGGAAAACTGTGAAGAGGCTATTGTTGTTGAGAAAGACCTGCGCGTGATTAGAGTCATCAAGGATGATGAACCAGCAAAGGACTCCAAAGATGCGAGCAGGAAGTCCCAAGCGATGGCGAGCAAGGGTAGAGACAAGGAAGCAAATGATATTGAAACCCTCACTCGCCTCGTCAAGAACTTGACAACATAAGTGTCCAAGCTTAAACAACAGAAAACGGACACATATGTAAGCAGCCATCCACCCAGACAGAGGCAGGGAAGCAGCTCATCACGCAGCAACCGGTTCGCTCAAAAAATTGCGTAGAGCTCTGTGTTCAATGTCGAACAGTGCGCAGATCTCAATTTTTGTTCGTTCCACGAAGAACATCACCCCGAGAACTTTTGTTTAGACTAGGAAGCAAGTCACAAACTCGGTATACTGCGATACATTCGATGCAAAAAATAATACGCAGGAGCAGTGGGATGATAGAGATAATGATGAAAGTATTGCACCTGATGAAGCATCAAGTTTTTGGCATGTCGTGAACGCATATCAGTGCTCGCAAGCAATGCCAAAGACGAACACCGAGAAGCAACCCCCAAAGCAAATGATTGTTACAATCTTAGGAGCAAAGGGGCTCCCCTTACACTTGGGGAAGCACAAGAAAAAATGAGACTATTGTTGAGGAAGGTCAATCCACCAGTGGCCCTATAGCAGAAAACACAGAACAAGTCCGGGAAGACAGTGGCGGACAAGAGTACCTCCATAAGCAATGAACTGTAGAACACTCCGTCAGACAACACGAACATTAGTCCTACCCCGGACACCTCGGTGAGCCTACCACCTCTAGACTACAACATTGTAGATGACATGAAAAAAACTCGGGCAAACATCAGTTTGTTCGAGTTAGCCAAAATCCAGAGTCAGCGAGACATCCTGCTGCGCGCATTGGGACAGATAGCAATGGACATCGCAACCTCTACCAGCAAGGGAGCAAGCACACCTCCCGGATCACTTTCTATTGTGCTAAACACACTCCGGATGGAAGAATAAAACTCAGGTTGCCCTCCATTCCTGCTATCATTTGAAATTTTTAACTGCAATGTTCATAATTGCTTGGTTGATTCTAGTGTGGCATCCAATGTCATGCCGCTCTCCATTGCGAAAAAGATCAATGCACAATGGAGCGAGACATTCACACGGATCATCCAACTTGATCGAACATTGGTACCATCCATTGGTGAACTACGAGACATGATCATCCGACTATCTCATGACGGTTGAGTCCACCAATGCATCAACATAGTTGTTGTGGACATACCGGAAGCATACGGTCTACTACTCAGCAAAGACTAGTCCAGCAAGCTGGATGAATATTTTGCTACAAACTGGTCGCACATGTGGCTTCTGTACAAGGGCAGATGCAACCAAATCCGGGGAGTGTCCGAGAGATATATGAAGCACAATTTCACTCCCCTTAATGGCGAGAATGAACCATTGGCCTTCGCAAAACTCATGTTTGGCAACTGCTTCCGGGAAACAACATTGGGGTGTTAACATACATGACCAGCCCCAACCCCACCAGACACGTAGTTGGGACTCCTTCCTTGCCCAACTGATGGTAATGAAACATGTACAGTGCATTGTACCAATAGTAGCAGTAGCAGTAGCAACAGTAGTGGCAGTATTACTAGCACATCAAGCGGTTTGTGTACAGACAAGTTGTGGACCTTGTACTTTGACAGATCAAAGACACAGGACGGCTCAGGAGTCGGGTGTGTCTTGATCGACCCATTCAACAAGAAGCATCTGATTTCAAGTCACTTGGAGTTCGAGTGCACAAACAACATTGTTGAGTATGAAGCACTCGTGTTGAGCTTTGCAGAAAGCCATCAGCCTCAACATGGTCATGCTCAAAGTGGTAGGTGATTCAAAGATAGTGGTACGGCAAGTACGTAACACCATTCATTGTTTGTCACCGCATCTCAAAAGTTACCAGCAAGAGGTATGGCGGCTAATCTCTAACTTCCAAGCATTTAACATCATTATTGTACCACATACGCGTAATGCAACTGTTAATGCTCTGGCAAACACAGCTTCAAGAATGTCACCGATTAGGGATAGATTTATTATTGAAATTTTCTACAAACCATCAATCCCAGATAACATAACTAATTTACGCGTGTTTAATGATGATCAACAGATACTGCATTTCATGGCCAACATTGGCGTCTTCAAAGATGCAGCGATAGATGATGACAAGCACGAGCGCTCTCTGCAAGCAGAAGATGGTAACATGAAAGACCACCATATCACAAAGAGTGTGGCAACATTAGAAAAGTTTTATGACTTGCAAGAACGTTTTCAGGGGCCCAGGAACAACAAGACCCACAGTTCCACCATGATGCACGAACTGATCAACCTGGGAACAGAACAAGATCCGAAGTTTGTCAATCTTGGTACATGTTGCACACAGCAAGAGCGGCAAGCCTTTGTCCGCTTGTTCAAACAGTATCGAGATGTGTTCGCATGGACATATGATGATCTAAAAACCTATGACAAGTGAATCATCCAAGACGTTATTCTGATCAAAAAAGGGGTCAAGCCATATTAGTAGAAATTGAGGAAAGTCCATCCATCACTTGAACCCCTCATACAGAAAGAGCTCACTAAGTTGTTGGATGCACGGATCATATAAAAAGTTCATCATTCCACGTGGGTTTCAAACCTTGTTCCTGTATGCAAGAAGTCTGGGGAAATCCGCTTGTATGTTGATTTTCGGAACATGAACCGCGCCTCAGACAAAGACAACTACCCCGTGTCGTCCATGGACCACATTCTACAAACAGTATGTGAGGCACAAATGTTTTCTCTTCTCGACGGTTTTTCAAGATACAATCAGGGTCTGGTAGCAGAACCTAACAGACTTAATGTCAGGCCAGGGTAACTCCAGCAATTAATGAGCGCAAGAAACAACTTGTGATTTTATTCATTAGACTATTGTTATTTATACATATACAAAACGGATCAGTTCATCTTCTAGATGACTGTCCAGCTTCACCTCATCCGTTTCGGATTAGGTGTCAACATTCCCCCCCTTAATCTGAAGGGATGTTGGTGAGTCCAAGCATCGTTCTGAATCTTTCAAGCTTTTCTCTTCCAAGCGCTTTGGTGAAGATGTCTGCAATTTGCTCATTTGTGGAACAATGACGGAGATGGATTGTTTTGGCCTCAACATGATGTCGGATCAAATGATATTTAGTATTGATGTGCTTAGTACGATCATGGAACTTTGGATTCTTGGCCAACTTTATTGCAGATGTGTTATCAATCATGAGTGGAGTAGATTGTATTTGTTTTACCTGCAAATCTTCAAGAATTTTCCTGAGCCACACAATTTCTTTTGTTGCTTCAGCTGCTGCCACGTATTCTGCTTCTGTTGTGGAATCTGCTGGTACTGATTGTTTGCGTGATCTCCAGGAGACAGCTCCTGATCCAAGACTCATAGCATATCCTGAAGTAGATACCCCAGTTTCTTTGTCTCCATCGAAGTCTGAATCAGAGTATCCAATCAAGTTGAAGTCGTCCACCTGTGTATACTTGATTCCAAGGTCTTGAGTTCCCTTCAAGTACCTTAGAATTCTTTTTACAGCAGACCAATGTCCCTCACAAGGCTTTTGCATAAACCTGGAGAGGATTCCAACAGCAAATGAAATGTCTGGTCTGGTAGTAGTGAGGTAGATGAGACTTCCTACAAGTTGTCTATACTTTGTTGCATCCTCAAATTCCTTTCCTCCAATAGATGTGAGCTTCAAGTTTTGTTCCATTGGAGTAGAAAGGGGATTGCACTCTGTCATGCCAAATCTGTTTAACAAATCTCCAATGTATTTCTTTTGAGAAAGAAATATGGACTTTGGATGTTGGGTTACTTCAATGCCAAGATAGTAATGAACATAGCCCAAATCAGTCATTTCAAAAAAATTTCCTAATTCTTTCTTTATGGATGCAATATAGCTTTCATTGTTCCCTGTCATTAAAAGATCATCTACATATACCACTAGATATACCACTGTTTTGCCAACTTTCTTGACAAATAAAGTTGCATCATCAAGATCAAAATGTTTAAGTTGAGTTTCAGAAGATGCTCAGTTAGTTTTTCATACCAGGCTCGTGGTGCTTGTTTGAGGCCATACAAGGACTTCACAAGTTTGCATACTTTATTTTCATGTCCTTTCACAGCAAATCCTTCAGGCTGGGACATAAAAACATTCTCTTTTAGATCTCCATTCAAGAATGCAGTTTTTACATCCATTTGATGGACTTTCCAACCGTTCTGAGCAGCTAGTGCAAAGAGTGTCCGGATGGTGGCCCATTTTGCTGTGGGAGCAAAAGTTTCCTCATAATCGACCCCTTCCTTCTGTGCAAAACCTTTTGCCACAAGCCTAGCTTTGTGCTTGTCAAGTGAGCCATCAGCTTTGTACTTGTTCTTGTAGACCCACTTGCAGCCAATTGGTTTGGTTCCAAATGGAGGATCAACCAGCTTCCAAGTGCCATTCTTTATGAGGGCATCATACTCCTTCTGCATCGCTTCTTTCCATTCATCATGAGAAGCAGCTTCTTTGAAGGAAGTTGGTTCAAAATCTGTAGACAAGTTCAATTCACAATCATAAGTAATATCCATATCAACAGGTGAATTAGAGTTATCTACATCACCTCCATCTTGTCGATTTGTATTTCTGGTTCCTGTTTTTCCAATTTCATCAGGATGAACACTTTCAAGTGTCTTTGTCAGCCACTTTGGGGGACCTTTCTAAGATGGTCCAGGCTGTTCTGTTGATTGAGTTGGGACTGAATCAAGATTAAGTCTCCCAATTCTATCAATTACATCACTTAAAGCATCATCCGTTGTTGGAGTGTCATGCAGGGGAGATTGTTCTTCAGAATGAGATTCCACATGTTGATCTAGTATAGGAATCCCCCCTTCAAGATGTGGAATCTGATTATCAAACTCTTGGAATGATTTCGGTTTTGTGAATCTATCCAAGCGATCAAGTTGCCGCTCAACAACACTGTCTGATTTGGATGATTCAAGAAAAATGACATCTCTAGATAAAACAAACTTTTTATTTACTTCATCATAAAGGCGGTATGCTTTAGATGTGTTTGAATACCCCAGGAAGATACACTTACGACTTCTAGCACCAAGTTTGTTTCTATGTACCTTTGGTATTAAAGCATAACAGGTGGAACCAAATATCCTGAGATGTTTTACCGAAGGAACATGTCCATACCACAATTCATAAGGAGTCTTGTTTCTTATAGCACTAGATGGACATCTATTCTTTATATATGCAGCACATAGAACAGCATCAGCCCAAAACATTGTCTTTACATTTTTGAAGAAAAGCATGGATCGTACCATATTCAAAATTGTTCTGTTCATTCTTTCAGCTACACCATTCTGTTGAGGATTATAAGGCACAGTTGTTTGATGTTTAATCCCATGTTGGCGAAGATAGTGTTCAAATTCATTTGATGTATATTCTTTTCCATTATCAGTGCGAATAGACCCAATATGAGATTGTGCATCATTTTCAATCCATTTATGAAAATTCTTGAATGTTTGAAAAGCATCAGATTTGTTCTTCAAAAAATAAACCCAACACATTCTGGTGTAATCATCAATAAATGTCATGATATATTTATTTCCATTTGCAGAAGGAACAGGCATTGGACCACATAAATCTGAATGAATAAGTTCAAGCTTCCTATGTGCTCTTGAATGTGAATCATGAAAAGACTGTTTGCTATGCTTTCCTAGAATGCAAGCATCACATTGTTTATGTTTTCTAGGAATTGTAGGCAAACCAGCAACACCATTTTTCTTCAACAAGCGGAGACTATCATAGTTTAAACGTCCAAATCTAGCATGCCATAATAAACTTGATGGAAGTGCACCTTCTTCATGATGAGAAATATATGAGAAATGTTGTGCATGAACAGAGGTTCCTTGCAGTTTAAGGAGTCTTTCTTCTTCTATACCCCTCATGACAAGTGAGTGGTCAGATGCCTTTCTTACCTCAAGCTTGCCATCAAACATGTGAATGGAGTGACCTTGCTGGCGGATGTGGACCAGGGACAGCAAGTTTCTCTTCAGCTGTGGGAGATATAGAACATGATCCAGAAGAAAGTCTGGAAGACCAGGCAGTTTAAGCCTGATTGTGCCAAGCCCTGATGGCTTGATTTTTTACTGATCTACAAAGTATACTGCTCCATCAACATTGTCAGTGAAATCTTCAAAGAAATCTCTCATATAAGTCATATGACAGGTTGCTCCTGAATCAAGCAAACAGTCATTTTTCGAAGAAGCAAGTGAAGCATTAAAAAAATCTTCATTTACTCCAATGTTACATTGTGCCTCAATATAGTGAGCGGATTCAGGTGCTTTACCTTTGTCTGTGTCATCAGTTTTACCTTTCTGCTGATTTCTTCTCTGCTCAACCTTGTCCCATGGTAGCTTGCATGTAGAAGCATCATGTGATCCATTTCGTTTGCAGCGAATGCAATGCAGATCTGCCTTTTCTGCTTGAGGATGTCTGCCCCCCCTGCCTCTGAAGTATCTTCCTCTTCCTCTTCGTCCACCACTTCCTCTTGTAGAATCTTGAGCAGGATGCTTTTCTTTATGAGCAAGGCAAACAGTCTCTTCAGAAGATTCAGGGACTGTTTTCTTTCCAAAGGCTTTCTCTCTTTCAGCAAACTTTTTCACAAGAGTGTCAAAGGTTATATCTTTAAGATTTCCATTTGCTTGTAAAGACTCAAGATAGTTAGAGTAGGTAGGATAGAGTGCTTTGAGAAAGGCAATAAGAGAGATATCCAGCTCAACCTTAGTGGATTTAATATCATGCACTATAGACTTTATTTCAGATGCAAGAGTAAGAGGATCATTATTTTTCAGTTCAAGAGTGAAGAGTTTAATCATGAGCTGAACAACTTCAAGTGCAGAATGTGTATCATAGAGTTCTTTCAGCTTTTGTAAAGCTTCAAAGGCAGTGGAATAGGATGAAATATGACGACTTACTTCCTCATTTACAGATGTTGCGATCAATGCAAAGGCTTTGTTGTTCTTGTTTTCCCAAATGGCGAGTTCTTTGTCTGATGTGGGTTGCACAGGGTCTTTGTCTTCTTCTCCGACACACACTCCTTTCCACAGCTCATTGTAGATGAGGGTGTGTTTCACCATCCGAGACCATTCAGAATAGTTCTCCTTGCCAGTGAGAACTATTCCGACCATAGAAATGATTGAATGCATTCTGTAAAAAATATCTCTGCCAAAAACTTCTGTAAAAAAAAAATCCTTCTGTGAAAAAAAAATATCTCTGCCAAAAACTTCTGTAAAAAAATCCTTATATCATAGCCTTATGCATTTTATTCTTCTTCTAACATTTGCATCAGCATATCATCAACATTTCTTTATATCACTTCCACAATATTATGTTTTGAGAAAAAAAAAAGAGGGCGCTCAAGGTATCTCTGCTACAATATTGTACAGCTCCAAAAGTAGATGCTTGATTCAGCATGCGTGCAAAACGTCCATCCAATTCATCACATACAAAGCTAACAAAATAAAGTGCAGTGCAGATACCATTCCTCCACAGCAGCACCGGATAGAGGCGCAACGGTTACCACAGCAACAATAGGAGCAGTTCTTACCACAGTCTTTACAAAAAAATACGCAGCGAATACCAGTCTTGCAATACCACAGTAGTTCAAACACATGTAGCAGTTTTTCTCAAAGCAGCAAAAAAACGCACAACACAAATTTCCTTTGGCAGACGGCAGATTCCTTTGACGGTCTTTGAGGCTTTTAAAGCCTTCGAATAAGAAAAGAACTCCAGTCTTTCAACATTCATCACAGCTTACTTCACATGAAAATAAAGCCTTTGGAATACTTGTAATTTCCTTGAAGATTGATAGAGATGTAGCGCTCATGAATTTCAGTGTTGCCAAAATGTAAATTCCAAGGGATGCAAGTATTTGTGACAGGTTGCAAAACCAGAAGTCAGCATTTTCATATTGTAGATGTATAAAGACATGTCAGCGTGCTGAATTAAAACAAACATGCGGATGCCTCTAAAGACCGTGCTCAAAAAAAGACGCAGTCACATTTCCTTTTTTTACCAAAAAACGCAGTCATAAAAAATGCTATAGAGGCGTTATCTGTATTAGAAGTAGAAGTAGACTATTGACTAATTAGTGCCTCGAACAATCGCTACTCAGAGAGGATTTTTAAAACCACTTCTCTCGGGACAAGTTAAACAATGCGAAGGTATAGGCCTGGCTTGTTATCCATGAATTATTTCAGCCGCCTGAAAAAATCGAGAGTTGGGATTACTATCTACAACCCTTCACATGCTCTCGCAGTAGCAATAGATGCTGCTCAAGGCCGAGGCAATGGCAGTCACAGTATCGGTCACTGTCTCAGCCTCGCGGGAAGAACCAGAAGTGGAACAAGAGCAGAGGCGTTGTGTGCGCAGTGGCGTTTTCGAATGCAAATGGGTTGATGCGTTGGAATATGGACAGAACCATGTCAGGTCAAGTCAGAACCATGTCAGATCAGAGGCAGCGCTGGTGCGCCAGAGAGCAGAGGCAGGAGTTACCTGAATGAAACGCATGACAGAGGCAGCGTATTCAGGCCAGAGAGCGCAGAGGCAGAGGCAGGAGTTACAGCTAATTTTAGGGACTGGGACCTGAGCTCTGATACCATGTCAGGCCAGGGTAACTCCAGCAATTAATGAGCGCAAGAAACAACTTGTGATTTTATTCATTAGACTATTGTTATTTATACATATACAAAACGGATCAGTTCATCTTCTAGATGACTGTCCAGCTTCACCTCATCCGTTTCGGATTAGGTGTCAACACTTAAGACTACCTTTCGTACCAAGTGGAGTACGTTCGCTTATAGACAAATGTCGTTTGGGCTTGTAAATGCAGGCACAACCTTTCAGCGCGCCATGGACATCGCTTTTCGCGGACTCATCAAACAGAGCGTAGTGGTATACCTCGACGACGTGATTGTGTTCTCAAAAAGACGAGAGGACCACATACGCCATCTGAAGAAAATCTTTGAGCGATGCCAGAAATACAAGATTTCCTTGAATCCCAAAAAGAGTGTATTCACAGTGTCTGAGGGGAATCTTCTCGGACACATTGTTTCCAAAAGCAGGATCAAGGTGGACCCAAACCGGGTTCAGACTATTACACAAATTCCTTACCCAGTTAACAAGAAAGCTATGCAGTCCTTCTTGGGCAAGATAAACTTCCTCCGGAAGTTCATCTCGGATTATGTGCAGATAGTCAAGCCCATGCAGGACATGATCAAGAAAGATGCAGTCTACAACTGGGGCAAGAAGGAAAAGTATGCATTCACTCGGATCAAGCAAGCTATTGCAGAAGCGCCTGCACTCTACAGCCCAGACTTCAAGAAGGATTTCCTGCTATACACCTTCGCCTCTGATAATTTGCTCGCTGCAGTACTCACTCAGAAGGATGAAACGAACAATGAACACCCAATCTCCTTCATGAGCGCAAGCATGCAGGGACCAAAACTCAACTACCCTGCCGTTGACAAGCAAGCATATGCAGTTTACAAGGCGGTGAAACACTTCAGGCCCTACTTGCTGAAGAACCACTACACAGTCTTCGTCCCTCACCCAGTAGTCTGCACATTGCTTGTACAACAAGAACTAGGTGAACGACGTGCGAACTAGATGACAGGCTTGCAAGAGTATGATCTTGAAATCAAGTCAATTCACATGATCAAAGGACACGAGTATGCAGACTTGCAACTGAAGCAATACACGCACCGGA
The DNA here is from genome assembly GCA_031772625.1 of Pinus tabuliformis. NCBI lineage: Eukaryota > Viridiplantae > Streptophyta > Pinopsida > Pinales > Pinaceae > Pinus > Pinus tabuliformis. The sequence continues at coordinate 609,751,426 of CM062804.1, forward strand.
GAGTGAATAAGAGCTCGTCGGCTGGGAGAAGGAAATTGAGATGTATGATATAAGGCAAGTAACACCCACTTAAGATGGAACCTCTTGGTACGCAGATGTGCGCCAGTACCTTCAGCACAGCACCGTACCCTCTCACTTTTCTATCAAACAGACGATGGCATTACGCCTCAAAGCCTTAGCGTATTAGATGGTGCACGGAGTGCTTTACTACAAGATCTGCATGACAGACCCGTCGCGGGTCACTTTGCGAGAAACACCACTGCGCACAAAGTTATGCAATCCAGTTTCTACTGGCCCACATTATTCAAGGATGCACATGCTTATGCCTGCAAGTTCCCGGTCTGTCAGCGATGCACCGGCAGGACACAAAGATCAGCAGCCCTACTGCACCCTGTTGTAGTGACCGAACCATTCCAACAGTGGGGCCTAGATATCATTGGGGAAATATTCCCACATTCGTCAAAGAAACACCGCTACATTCTAACAACAACTAATTACTTCACGCGGTGGATAGAAGCAGTTCCGCTCAAACAAGTGAATGACCAAGAGGTCATCAGCTTCCTCCAGCAGAACATCATCTCACGCTTCGGTGTTCCGGTATCACTTGTTTTTTATAATGCAACGTACTTTTCGTCTTTGAAACTTTATGATTTTGCATTACAGAATGGTATTGTGCTAAAACACTCATCTAACTATTACCCGCAAGGAAACAGTCTAATAGAATCCACGAATAAAAACCTCATCCGCATAATCAAAAAGATTGTTTTCTCTTAGCAGCGCAACTAGCATACCGCCCTGACGAATGCATTATGGGCTAACCGCGTAACACCCAAGCCCTCTCTAAATACCTCCCCGTACTTCCTGGTCTATGGTAAAGAAGCCATCCTTCCGCCCAATACCTACTTGCCTGCACTTCAACTTTACCAAGAATCCCAAGGCAAGCCTTGTCATCTAGTTCAATGTAGAATGGATGCTCTCCATAAGCTTCAAGAAGAAATGATGACAGCAAAAGAAAAATTCACACTCCACTAGAACCGTATCAAGAGATGGTTTGATAAGAATTCTGCAGGGAAAGCAAACTTCGATGTTGGTGACCTGGTTCTAAAATGGGATAAGTCCCATGAAGACAAAGGCAAACATACGAGTTCCAGTCCCCGTGGATTGGTCCGTACACAGTCCAGGAGAAGCTTGGCCCACACACGTACCCTCTGAAATCACTTGACGGGAGGGTTGACAACCTTCCTGTCAATGGCCAAGATCTCAAGCTTTATTTCCAGTAGGTCGAGCCGCGCCCTGTGCCATGTACATAGTCTGCTTGATGCTTGTTTTTTTCGTTTTGTTTGCCTTGCTTACTATCTTTGTTCCTATTTGGTTTATTCTACTTACTATTTTTGTTTACGTTTGTTTTGTTTGCTTGATACCTTACTATTTTTGTTCCCGGAAATACGTGTTGCCAACTACTACGTTTTGGCTTTTGAATAGAGTATGTGGCTAATATTTGAAGAGACTTGTGACACTGCAGCACTTGGACAGTCTTGTGTTCGTCTTCTCTGTGCTTGGTTGTAACCTTCGGCCGATGAAGTCTTTACAAAAAATACGAGCCGTCTGCAAGGGAAGTTTTGGTCCAACCATGAACCTATGTCCACACTAGGAAGCCCCATGCCTGCACTAAGCCTTCTACTCTGTGTTCAAGCTCATCCAACTAGTAGAAACGGAAAAGGGGAAAATCTAAACGAGCAAACCTATGTCAGAGGTCTTACATGCTTCTCTGAAGGAACAACCTCTTTTTCTCTCAATAAGTCGGGATCCCTCTTCTGCCCCAAAAATAAATAAGTGCCTATACACAGTCCTCTTGAAAAAAATACAAAGGCGAAAAAAGAGAAAGCCTTCTAGAGCAAAGAGGTGAAGCATGCAACTCCACTGGGGTACTGACCAGGCTCGCTGGCAGTGGAGCAATGCGTGTGTTCTTGTGTGACTTCGTCAGGGTACTGTTCAGGCCTGCTGGCAGCAGAGCAGCACCAGAGATGAAAACTTATACTTTGAAAATCTTCAACTAGCGAGCTAAAATACCCTTCCTGAATTCGAAACATTGTGATCAAGCTGAACTTTTGATTGTGTTTCACTGAATTGGAAAAAGGTGGACCATGTATGTCCATGAGGTAAGTGGGGAAGTTGGAGTAACCCGCACAGTGATTCAATACTTCCCAAAAGACCAAGGCCCTGTGCTAGCAATGAATCAAAATGAAGAAGTTGAAGTTCTACCAGTGTGTCGCCAAGTGTTGTAGCGACTACAACCACCCTCCAAAATTTTCGCCTGCATTCAAATTCGAAGCCTCCCTTGAAAGTTTCACTTGATGATTGCACACACTCAGATTTACTTTGTGAGCTCATGTGAGTCTTCGCACCCACCTTGCTTGATCATTTCACCCAAGCTTTTGCATGTTGAGGTCAATGTCATTCTTGCAACCATGTTCTGGTCATGCTCAAGGTCTTCACTTCGTGTGTACATGTTGTGTTCGCTATGAAAACATCTGTCACACTCACACACAAAGTCACATACATTGTCGCGCAAATGTCGTCACAGTCGACCAACGATCAATCACAACTGTCACGCTTGTCGCTCACACCGTCAGTCAGTCATGTTGAGCATGTGTGTATGGATGGTTTGAGTCGTCTCATCGTCAAGTCATGTAAGTGTGTGTTTGCAAGATCACATAGGCATCTTTTCACTCGTTCACACACTTAGTCATTTCGCTGAAGTTCTGACGACTAGATTCCCCTCTGACAGCCAGACCATCACCCCGTCATCGACTCGGTCGACAATCACCCAGAACAGCACAGAAGCACAAGCAAGCATTTTCAAGTTGCGCTGCCAGTAAGCAAATCGATCAACCTTCATGTTGGTCAACTTTGACACGGAAACCACCCCGAGACACACTCCCCTCAAAAAATGCACAGACAGGTCAGACAGACACCTAGTGCTTGTCCCTGTCTCCCTCAGAAAATTGCGCAGTTTTTCCAGCTAGCCCTCCCAACAGTCGATCGGCTACTCACCAAGAAAATTGCATAGTTTTCATGAGCAAGTCCTCAGCTACCCAGCAGTCTGCTCAGCTCAGACACTGCGCAGAGGTGATCAGTAGGCCAAACTCCTAGCATCAGCGCATTTTTTCCCACCAGCAGCTCCCAACAGCTGACTGCCAATTCCCTCCAGGGATTGCCCAGTTTTCACTGCCAAGCTCCAGCCGCTGACTGCCATTTCCCCTTAGGAATTGCACAGTTTTTGCTACCAGTGACCCAGCAACTAACTGCCAGTTCCCCTCAGGAATTGCACAATTTTTGCTGCCAGTTCCCTCCAGGAATTGCACAACTTTTGTTGCCAAGCTCCCGTTGCCCGCTCGTTCCAGAAATTGCGCAGATTTTGCATGCCCAGCCTTCCCGCAACCCGGACTGTTCTTCCCAAAAACTGCATAGTTTTGTCCTCTAGCTGAGCCAAACCCTGCAGACAGTCATTGTCGATCCGGATTGACCATCTTCATCACCCAGTGACTCCTGCGCAATTTTCATCAACAGTACCCGGAGCCTCCATCCCGCCTCGCAACCTTGTCACCTCTCCCGGTCACCTGCATCTGAAACGATCATGCATCATGGTAGACTAGGAGGTTTTTGGATTTGATGTTGTCTCATCATGAGTGACTATAGATACAAGTACACTAACAAACATGGCACGACAACAGATGGGATGAACGAAGGAAGCACATGCAGAAGGACAGGTTCACCAACAAACAAACAGACGATGCATGCAAAGAGATGCGCTCGCAAACGGATGATCATGTAAAGATGTGTCCGTGGACGGATGAACGAACATGCACCTTTCACAAACGGACGAACCTGTCAAGCTTACCAACATGCAAGCAAGGAGCAATGTGTGAATGCAACATCAAGCGAACCAACGACTATCGAAGACTCGTGCACTTTGCCATGCGAAGGTGAAGTTGTGACACACCATGAGGACATCCATCACCCAGCAGCGCTGCAACTCAACATGCACACCAGCAGCATCATGAATGTACTAGCACTGTCATGTCGAGTCTTGTCATGAGTCGTGTCGTCCACATCTCTATTGTGGGCCATACTGTCAATTAATGCAATGTAATGTGGAAGTCCAAGAGACCCACTTGTTCAATGAAGAGTCATGTAAAGTCGAAAAGTCATGGAAGTCAAACAATGATGGGGGTAGTCAAACAGCCAAAAGGTCAGTTTCACCCTTGGCTATAAATACCCCCTCATTTGTACATGCAAAGGACTTTTCACCTCAACTCCTCCCACATAGCCTTATCTTTTCTTTGAGAAGTGGTGGCTCCAACGCGGGGTTAGTGATGTATGGTGTAACGATGTGTCTTGGAACTTTCGCTTAATGCGGAAGCCTGCTCATAGGCAGTATGTTTTCATACATGTATTGTAACTATTGTACTACTAATCTTTAACACTTGTAATGCATGTTGCTTTAACCTTTGTTTAATACTTGAACTAATTCACTTGTTGTAATACATATATGTTAATGAAAATGTGTTGTATATGTTGTTAACGTTGTTTCGCCCGTGTACACTACTCTCCCGGACATCAAACAAACCTTTCACATAAAACTTGATATAACAATTGTTGTACTCGCGTGGACTAATCCGTTGAGTGTTATACGTGTTATCTTCCTTTGTGTGTTGTGACTACTACATTCATGTGGACTGTTCCGTCGGAAGCTGTGCACGTCCTATTGTGTTGTGTGTTCGTAGCAGAGTTGGGACTTCTCCCAACCGACTTGGGACTCACTCCCACCCTCTCCCTCTACGGTGAAAGAACCATTGACACAAGAGACACTTACAATCACCAGGCACGCGAACCTCACTTCTCAAAAGACAAAGCAAACCACTCTCATGTGCTGACAAGCAAGAGTTGAGGCAAATCTTTAAGATAATGGCAATCGGGCCATCATACCGGATGGGACTCCCACACCAAACGGTGTGAGGTCTAGTTGGGACTTCATACCGAAGTGATCCCCTGAATGTTCGCAGGTCCAGCACCGTCAACAAGCTTATAATGTCCTCAAGGCTTAAGAATGTTTTTTAATGCACCATGGAGCAATTTCTTCAATCACTGGCAAAACTAGAATTATTTCCCTAGAGTTGGAAAAACAAAGGGAGTGGCACAACGTCATAAAGAAGTGAATCAAATGAAGAAAGTAATTTAAAGAAAAAAATGGGATCTAAAAAACATAAATGAGTTGCAAGGATCCTAATGATGCCTACAAATGGCATTTGGGAAAAGAATTTAACAAGAAATTTGGGCTCTAAAAAGTATAAATTAGCGACAATTGTCCTAAGGATGTCCACAAATGGACTTTTGTAATGACACAATGACTAATAGACTCTCAAAGACGAACAAGGTGTCCAAATTAAAGAGAGTTGATGGTGCAAATAAACTTAAACTATAGGAACTCCCACTTTGGCTATTGCGCAAGGAAAGGGAATCACAGATAATACATTATTTAACATCAGAGTATGTTATCCAAATTCTACAATTTAAAAATAATCCCAATGCCCTGGAAGAATAGATCAAATTTGTAGCATTAAGGTAATGCAATAACGTTCTAAACTACCCTACAAATCAATTTTAAAGCTTGTCATTCAAATTATAACATTTAAAGGTTGTTTAAGAACAATAAAAATAAGGATGGAGTAAAAATATATTATTAAAAGTTAATGATAAAGTCTTTAAACCAACAGTCAGTTCAATAACATTTACCAGAGTGATAGAAAACCCAATTGCATTGATTCGAGTGATGTTGGAAACAATGTTAACACCGGGGGGCAGAGGGGGGGGCAAATCATAATTAAGGTTAATTTTTAACTTTTTATGCCAATTTACTTTTCTTATTTAAACTTGGCAACCATCCATATAACCAACATCAACATATCATGTGGCAACAATATGAAATCAACATACAAGCACACACCATGAGCATCATACACATGAGACACAAGGTTTTATGTGGAAACCCTTTCGGGAAAAAAACCACCAAAGCTTGTTGTTGTTATTGATGTAAAATAAGAGCACCTACTCTATTACATCAATCTGTTTGTGAGCCACCACTCACAGGAAGCACCAACTCCCTTTGATTGTTTGCTAGCACCCACTAGCAGGAAGCACCAACTCCCTCCTTTTGTAGACACTTGTCCAGCTTACCAGAAGCACCATGTGAAGCACCAACTTCATGGATTTGTTGCAAGCAACAACTTGCAGCTCCTTGGATTTATGCAAGCACCAACTTGCAGGAGGCACCAATCCCCAAGCCTTTTCAAGCACCCACTAGAGATGGAAGCACCAACTTCCTGTATGCAGGCTCCAACCCACACTCAATAAGGAACTCATTGTTCATTGTTATTGGCAGTCACTTTGACTGATATTAGCTATGTTCTCTGCTCACTCCGTAGCAGCCCACTAATCTTCTCAACAACAATCACTCATCAGCCCGTGCAACACTCTTTGTTCGCTGCTCTTCAACAGCGTACACACAGCTCTCAACCCCTTCTGTTCCGCAGGCTCTCTTGGCCTCTCACACCTCAACACAGGCTCTCTTGGCCTTCTTCCTCTGCACTGGCACCTTTGGCCTTTCGCACAACACTGGCTCTCTCTCAGGGTCTCTTTCCTCTGCTTAAGCGCTCTCAGCCTCTTCTCAGCAGAATAGACTCTCTTGGCTTCACACACAGCAGCGCACACTCACACTAAGCTCTCGTCACAGTTCTCTTAACAATGTTGCATTCCCCCTCGTTGCTTAATGGCAATCAGTGGTTTTGTTCTTCTGTTGCACTTTGCACAATGCTACCTCTGATGCCTGTATCCACACTGCCCGAGTGTACCTTGGCATGGCTCTCCATTTTGTTGTTGCATCTGACTTGGTCTTTGTCACTGCATTAAACATGAGGAATGGGTATGTGATTACTTCTCCATAATGAGAAATAAATTATCAGTCCATCTTCACACTCCAATGAGCCTCTCCATGCTTATTCATGGCTTCACGGAGTTTGACTGTACTTTTGCATGGCTTCTTTGCACTTCCTTTAATTCATTGAGGCGTGCACTGAAGATCAGAGGTAGCTTTCTTTCAACTTCGAGAGAGGCCTCAACACTCTTTTCTACACATCGTGGACCTTATCGCCATTGATTCCATTGAAGCATTTGTGCAATTGTGATCCTTTTTGTCATTGTCTCCTGCCTACGACAGTCGCCATTACTCCTGCAACCAACTCCTCCGCGAGATTTTACTTTTCGTTGTCGAATTATTCATCTTAAGCCCAAAGTCTTTCCATTAATAGTGTTGTCGATTCATTCATCCTTTAACACCACAAAACTACACTATTGGAGCCCTTCCTATCATAACTTTTATTAGAGAAATGTTATGAAATAACAATATGTCGAAGTGTTTTTGGCTCCTTCTTGCTTAGCCCCTTTTTTTGTTTCTCCTCCATGGGACCTGGCGCTATGAACGGCGGCTTACCATTTAGGTGCTAAGGCCTTTATGCTCTTGTCGGAGGCCTATCTCCTTGTGTTATCGTTGTTCGCCCTTGGTTCGTTTAACTTCACGACCAAATGCCAACACATACATCGAAGCTCCCTAGGCATCATAACTTTTTCAAATATGCATTTACATAGGAGTTACGAGATCTCCATCCTCCAATATACTCCATAGCACTTAGGTTCTAGCCCCACCCTGTGCGCTTAGTCCTTTGGGTCTCCCACGACCATGTGCCAGTCTCATCGAAGCCCCTTTCATTGGAACTTTTTCACAAGGCAATTGCACAGGAGTTACGAGAACTCCGACTTCCGATATATATCCTCTGAGATGATATCATGCTTATGTCATCATTGCCATGTGGCATCTCCTTAGTGGTGACACGTGTCCCCTGGATTTGCCCCATTATGCGACCCAAAATGTCGAATCTCACTGCCATGTGTCTTCTCGTACTGCCACGTCATGCTGACGTCATCTTCCACCGCAACTCCTCGAGGCCAATCACCTGCTCCCATGTGTCCTGTTTGAGGAGAGAGAAAGAGTCTCGTCAAGCCTTGGTTTTGCAATGAAAACCTTTGTTAATCCTACTCTACATCCCTTAGCGCTTTTAACAATATCGGCAACTCCATGTTTCGTAACTTCTCAAAATTCAAGTGTTAAGAAGTTCTGGGGTTCCGATATTCTAATATCTACCTACTCTGAAGTTCCGATGTGTCGTCTGCTCCATCCTCCGATGCTGCGATGACCCTATGCTCTGAGATTCTGATGGCCCCATCCTTCCGATATGTTGTCTTCTCATCCTTTCCGAAATTCAGCTCCCGATGCTCCGAGGTTTTGATGTGCTTTGACCTCCGATAGAGCCTACCCTGATGCTCCGATTAGTCCTCTGCTCCGATGTTCCAATATCTAGTCTCCTCTTAAGGACTGCAAGCTCCTTACTTTGGCGATCCATAACTTTTGATCCAGGAGGCCATTTGCAGATTTCCACACACCGTTGGAAAGCTCTTTCAAAGCACTTTCTAGTGGAGAGGGTCCAATGTAGGCTTTGAGCCCAACTGCTACCTATAAAATGGTTGCAAACTCTCTGCCACTCTTTGCTCCTTGACTCTTCTTCTTGTGCATGGAATCCTAAACTCCCAACCACCATAGTCATAATTTATGGCTTCTCCAGTAAGCATACTACTATGATGATTCTCTACAAAGCACTACAGCAACCATCGATTTCCTCCTGAACTCTCTATCACCATAGTGATTATTTTATGGTCTTTCGAATAAGCTTGCTACTATGATGATTCTCTACCAGAAGTCTACAGCTACCATAGGATTCCTCCTGAGCCTAGACTCCTAAGCTAGACACGTCAAGCATATCAATGCTAGCCCAATTACCATCACAGTTAGGCTAGGGAACATCAAAACCAACATCTGTTGCGACAAGCATCCATGCTAGTCTGGTTGACATCAATGCCAACACTCTTGCCAACAGTTAGACAATGCCAACTGCCCAACACATCTCCCAACATGATTGTTGACATCAATGCCAACACACTTGTAGATATCTTTACTAAGCCACTAGCCATCCAGACAATGCCAACTGTCCAAAAAGTGCTTCAAGGCTTTTTGTCCAAATATATCATCTATACTAAATTATTATATATCCATTTTTTAGTATCCACCACCTTGAGCAACATTATTCCTTCCATGAGAAAGTTTGACGTCTCTTCAACAATTAGTCAAACATTGCACTTCGCTGCCTACAATCATTATAAATAAAGATTTTGAAACTAAATTCAAGCTGCATCATCTGTGTTGTCATTATATTAAGAACTCCAAAACAAAATCCAAGGTACATTATTTGTACTTTGCCAATTTTTCAGTGCAATCATTTCCTGGGAAATTCATGAGTAATTCCCTGCACTCCAAGGATGGTACCAGCATAAATTGGATTCTTCAGTGCTCAAAGCCAGGTTATGTCAACAATGAAAAATCAGTGTACAAACAGAGCGCACTCCAAGGATAAAACCAGCATAAATTGGATTCTTGAGGGCTCAAAGCCAAGTTATGTCAACAATGAACAATCAGCTTACAAACAGAGCAAGCATATCATAAAGCGGGATTTGAACCCAAGCTGGAGAGGATAAAGACTTTCCTCTCAACCACTCAACTACACAATTGACAACTCTGTGCCTTTTTCTTTAATAAAAGAATTTGGAACTCCTTCAACCATTGGTCAAATATTGCGTTTTGTTATTTAAGAAGTTTGAAAATTAGCTTCAGACTATGTTGCCTATTCGTTACTTTTAATAAGAAGATTAACGCAAATCATCAATAGTGTTTCAGTGTTCTAGTTATTTTGAAACTAGACTCAAGCCGGCAGTATATGCTCTTCCTATAGAAGGTTTATAGGCTCAACACGTTCTCAATAGTTACTCCAGTATCGTACTTCACTATTTACAAGCATTGTATCTGGTGCTTTTAAAACCAAATTCACAATTTTAAAAAGAATTATCATTCAATTATGATATGTTCGGCTCTAAATACTAGTGTTGTGAAAAGCGCGATTAAATCGCGCTTTTTTCCCCGCGCCGATTTAATCGCGCTTTTTACACGAAAAAATCAGCTATTTTTTTTGCCAATTTTTTCTGAAAAAAGCGCGGGGTTGCCAGGACAGCACGATTTAACCAAAAAAAAAAAAAAAAAAAAAAAAAATTGGTTTTTCATTTGGTCATTTGGGTTTTTTCATGCAATTTTTTTTGAAAGTAACAAATAATTTTTGAGTGGGGCAGCTTAATGATCAAGTCTAGGCCCTAGTATGGATATGCTATTCATGGTAATGTTAAATTCTTAAAGTAAAAGTGGCATTCTCCTTGATCTTCATTTTCATCCTTTTACTTAAATTTTTAACATTACCATGAAATGACTCAGGATGTTTGAGAGTGGTTCCAGTCTCATTGGATTTCATATGGAGAAAGTAGAATTTTAGATTTCATTTAAAATCCAACAGACTTATCAGTTTTTCAGGATTTCAGGATTGGGAGATTGTAATGTTTCCAGGTGACACCAACTGCTCGGGCTACCCCTGCCACCAGTAGAGGACGTGGTCTACCTCCTATAGCTCCTACTTCTAGTTCTTCAGCTTCTAGAGCACATCAGACTCCACTGCCATCTCCACCAGCACAGGCACCAGCATCTACATCTAGAGGGAAAGGGAAAGTTGTGGCATTTTCTCGCAAGAGGGGCAGAGGAAATCAATAGGATTAGACCTCATTTTATTGTATATGACATTATGACATGATGAGATACATTATCATATTTTTTGTTGATATTTTGAGGCTGAGTTGGGACTCAGGAGTCAGGACTTACTATTCAGGACATGATTCAATGTTATGTGTGATTTTAGCGCTAGAAATGATATTAAACATCTTATATATTAGTTTTTTATCATATTTATGTGTCAATGTATTTATTTTATGTTGTAGATGGTTTAGATATTAAAAAAATTGAAAAAAATGAAAAAAAAAAATGAATATTTTTGTACCAAACGATTTTTTCCCGCTCTTTTCCGATTTTTTCCCGATTTTTTCTGATTCATTCCCCGCGCCGATTTAATCCCGCTCGCGCTTTTCACAACATTGCTAAATACACGTTATATCATATTCTTCAATAATTCATGCTCCCCAAACAAGGCAGCACCCACCATGAAATCAAAACAACATGGTATCTAAAGTACAAATACACATTATATTGAAGAATTATATCAATTCTTCAATAGTGATGCTCTCCAAACTAGGCAGCACCCACCACAAAATCATTGGATCTTGAAACAAACATGATTTATTCCTCTTGTAAACAATGTGGCACCTAAGTACAATTTTCCAAACAATACCACAATAGCTTCCTATAAAGTTCGCAGGAGTATACATGGCATAGGCTAACCATTATCTACATAAAAATTATTGAAACCCAATTGAACTCAGGTTCATGTTGTTCAGTTTTGGTTTTCAAATCCTCAGGAAATCCAGTTTGATAATACCCCTCTTCCTCCGTCCAGAGATGTGTTTTCTTGGGCTCGTCATGTCCAAGAAGAGGAACAAGCAGCTGATGCTTCAGTGACCTTATTTCCTGGCTCTAGTATTCATCGCCGGTCCAAGGAATGGTGCATGATCTCATTATGAGTACCATTTCCCAAATCATGCAAGCTATCCACAACCAATATTGGCTTTGAAGCAACTGCGCAATACTGGCTAATAAGAAGAAGAAAAAATAGGCACTAATTGTTTGATGCATTTATTTTGTTGATAGGACACATTTATCAATCAGCAGGGGTGAGCTCTCATAAAACTTCGAATAAATTGGATGAATAAATTGAAACTTAACACTTCAAATATAGTATGATGTCTCTCTTGCCAAGGGATCTTTCACAAGCTGATTTCCAGCAAACCCCACAAGACTGATTCAGCAGCTTTGTAGAGCTCTTAGCAAGTACCAGACAATGGGTGGTGAGAGAAAGAACTGAGTTAGAGAACAGCATCAAATGTTTTTGGACATAATAGAAAATGCTTCGAAAGTAGTCCAATTTCAAGTGTGTTATTCTTTTTAAATAACAAGAACCAGCATAGCCATGCTTAGTTCCTAGACCCCCAACACAAGATATGGAACGAATTCCACTAAACGGCATGGGATTCATATGACTTTGTTTTTGAATTTCCATTTGGAAAATGTGAAACGTTTCTACATAGGGACTGCAGTGCCAAATATCTAATTGTTAATACATGGAAGGTCTTTATCTACTAAAAGCTCTTCGAACTAAAATGGAAATATGTGCTTCTGTACGTTCTTCAATTTTAATACCATGTTGTTACATGATAATTATAAATCAATTTCTATACGCCATTTCTAGTTTAATCTTTACTAAAAGTGTGCCGATTGTTTATAACCAAGTTTCTTATCACTTCCAAACTCACAAGGCCTTGAATGCAAACGTGCAGTAGTTTTAAAATCCATGAAAGTTGAAACCAAGTTTATATTCACTTCCAAATGCGTGAGGCCTTGAATGCAAACATGCAGTGATCTTAAAATGCATGTAAAATCAGGAAAATATCAATTATCTTTGCACGGTATGTGTATGCAGTGATCTTTAGCCCCTCGATCAAAGAAGATGATAGGATTTTAGTTCAGATATATACATCTGAAACAGTTCAAGCCCTGTAGGGTGTCCCACATTGTATTAGAAAACATCCATCTTAACCCTGGATCTATTAAGCACTGGCAGGTATCAAAAAACCTGAGGTGCAAACCTCTCACTGCATAAAGATCCACGTTAAGATGGATATATGGTAGTTTAATGGAAATAAAAGTTTAAATCTTCTTTCATTTTTCTTTTTACCTTATTTGACATTAGTCAGACATAGGGTTTTTTAATTTTACTTTACCAGTGCAACAAGTTGCAATAATATTGTCAACTGAAAAATAGTACCATCCATTCTGCCTACATCAAAGTAAATCAGGTGATGGTTTCTTGCAAAGTGCACCTTCGTGTTTCCCTTCAACATATGTTTTGCATACTTAGTTATTCGAAGCCTAACATCATATTTAAAAATGCGTTGTAAAATTTTGAGAATAGGCATAATAGAGAGGTCGAAAAAAATGATACCATGTCTTTCATGCAAAGTGCAACTACTCTGTCAGAAACTGTTTGCAAAGACATTCTAGTCTGACGGGGAAGTTGATAGCCCTCTTCACACTTTATTCTTAGAAAGTTAGCAACCAACCACTTTGATCACCGAAGAATTTTATTTTGTAAATGAAAATACTCTAAGGCCTGACAGCTACTACCACACATCAGGTCGAAGCTGGCCTGTTGCAGGAGGCATCCACCTTCCTGAATTATAAACACTCTCACCAACTTTCCAACCGGGGACATCTTTCATTATTTCTGCTTCTTCCGCCAGATATTCTTTCCACGCTTTGACAAATCTGAGATGGCAAAGATGAGGCATCAATAATAATGTCTAGCATAGATAAAAGAGACCTGCCTTATCCATGTTGATCTTGGCATTTAGATACTGCATGAGAAAAAAGCCACAATCAGCTCACCTTTCATCTTCTTCTGCTTGAATCAGGGGAAGTATTGCTGAACGGGCAGCAAATTTCTCCCGCTTGAGCTGACTGCCATTTAATAATAGACAATAAACATAAAAGGGATGTAACAGATGGCATGCGTAAACAAAATTATACTAAGCATCAGAGTGGAAACTCCATTTTCAGGTTGTTAAACTCATCTCCACTAAAGCTACAAAATCCCTTGAGATGATAGTCGTTACAGATTCAATCATTAGAATTAAATAGACATCCAACAATAAGAAATGCCCACACCTACAATCAAACATTGGACAAAGCCAGGGTATGATTATTTGTCTTTCCTGAACAACAGAAAAGCAGTGAACATGATACACATTGTTACTTTAACTCGAGAGATCTACCAACCAAATATATAGATTTACAAAAGGACATTTTTACAAAGCTAAAGACCTATCTTATCCTAATCACAGTAGAATTAAGATTCGAGACCAAAGAAATAAGCAAAATCTTTGCATAAATAAAAGGATATAGATCAATTGTATTAACTATAACCAACTCTGTAAGAGGAAGAATCAACCAGATTTTGTTATAATTTCAAATTTATCACACATCTGAAACTGGAGACAAAATCGAGCAAATAGGGTTTCTAAAAGGACATACATGTCATAACTGCTTCAGAACAACAAATTTACAAAAAGCAAATCTAAACTACAAATTATGCAACTGATTTCAAATAAAATGTCTTTGATATTGACAAACAACAGAAGATTATTTCATAGAAGAAAAGATCTGAGCACGTTAAACATTTCTGCGACCAATAAGATTGCCAGCTGAAGTAACGATATTGTGAATGCATTCCTATTTATTTTTACGTCTGGTTCTGTGTGAATCCCTATAAGGTAAGATCGTTTTTTAATGCAGAAGGGAGTACCAGGAGCAAACAACAAAGAACAAAATGAAGTGTTTAGAAATAAAAATATTATTAAAGGTTTTAACTTAGGTATCAATAAGTGTTTTTCATAGCCCTCTTCCAACTGAGGACCCTCTTCCTCCATATTCTTCAGTATGATGGCAGTCTGCCTTTCCACTGAAACCATTGAAAAATTGCAAGGATTGTCCTAAAAAGACATCCAGTGCAAAACCTGCCACAAGTTGTAGTTTGCAGCTAATTCAACAACTGCACAACAATAATGTATACACTACCATAATGATGTAGGAGTGATGCAACAAATAATAAATATAGTATCACATATTCTTGTTATATTAAGCATGCATATCACTCAAATAGTTATTAAAAGCTGAGCTCTGTAAGGGTTTCTTGCTTTGGTTCTCTGCACCACCACCATGGGTCCTTGTGGGGTGACTCTGGCGATCAGCCCTCCCAACACAAACACTTCAACCTCCCTCACTGTCGACAGTGAAGAATTATTTCGTCAAATCCTCAAGAACATGGTTCAAAAGAAAAATCAAACAAAGCTGTGGAATAGAAATACATCCATCAAGCTGAACATATTCCCACGCTAAAAATCACTATTGTTGTGCCAAGACTTGCAGAGAGAGCTCTCATAGGAAAATTCATCAACTTGGGGCCTTCTCCCGAGTCCAAACGCTGTCGAATCTTGCTCAACTGCAAACTGGAGATCAGTTATCAATGGTAATCTCTCCCTGTCTGCAGAGGAGGATATTTCACTCGATTGCTCCAAAATGCAAAAGCATTGCAATCTCATTTTCAAAAACGGGTCATACTTGATAGGCCTTCAGGCATGTACCTAAAAAAATGGCAACCAGAGGAAGAAATCCCAAATTCAGTCTCTGTATGTGTGAAACTTCCTCACCTTCCTCTCATCCTCTGGGATGGTCCCACCAGCATAGACATAGGAATTGCACTAGAAAGATTTGTTGATCATAGCCAAAAGAAAGCAATTACGTGTGTGCAAGAATTTGCATTGAAGTCAACCTGGAGAAATGCCTTACCAAAACAATCCTTGATATAGAGGGGATGGAAACACACACAACCTCTGGACTATGAACAGTTACAGTATGAATGTAACATATGCCATGGTTATGGACATTTCGGCAAGGACTGCAAGAAGAACCCCCTACCAGCGATGTCCCCCACCTCCAGAGGACAAGCCAGAAGAAGCCCTGAATGCACTCAGATCAGGCAGCACACTTCCGTGACATATTAACAAGTTTGAATCCCTGGCAGTCGAGGAAATAAGTTACCAAGAGATTGTAGGAAAAGAGGGGGAAATACAAGAAAACATGCTCACCACAAAAGAGCATAGAACTTCTCCCCGAGACAGACAATCTTCAGAAAAACCCTCACATCAGATTCTCTGCACAACCTCTCGAAAACCAGCAAGCAAGTCATCCCCCTGACCCTGTCTCTCCCAGAGAAACCTCACCCCTCAGGGTTCAGTAGTGCTTGGGGAATCTCCCTGCCATTCAGATATGTTAACCAGAAACAGAACTCTAATCCTAGAGCAAGAAATTGAGCCAGAAGAATCAAGAACAACAAAATTCAAGGGAGGACCCTCAAGCAAGGCAGCAAGAAACAATGAGGCAAAGAGAAATAAATCCCGTCACCAACCTACTCTGGAACAAGCAGTTGGGCAGGCATCCAAAAAATCAGGCAAAGTATTACCTCGTGAAGACAGAACACTAGCCTTAGATATCAACCTTATTCTGGATGTCAGGGGAAAAAGGGAAGGTGCTTTCATCAAAGACCCATGCCAGCAAATAGTGGATGACAAAATGGCAGAGGGAGCCCTGATTGATATCAAGCCCAAAAATGGTATATTTAGCTAAATTAACAGAAACCTAGGCCTAGGGTTTATTGCTGAACATTTAGACAGATTTATTCTAAAATGTTTATTGTTGTCACCAGAAAAATTTTCCCAAGCATCATTCCATGCACTCTTTTGGATCATAAGCCAATATCTCTCTCTCTCACACCAACGAAACTGGGCCAATGCCCTTTTCGTACAACCCCATATCATTCTGGTCCAAGCCACTTGCAGTGGGAGGAGGTCACAAGGTCCCCCTCTTTCGTCTGGAAACAAAAACTGAAAAACCTCAAGCTAGAGAGGAGAGAATAGACATAGAAGACTACTCAATCCAACTCACCCTTCAGGTAAAAAGACCTCAACCAACAGTAGCTAAAAGCCCCATGGGATGAGGAAGAGTACTGGAAACTAATATTGAGAGGTCTCTGGTTGAAAGGAGATAAAAACAATGAATTCTTTCACAGACAAGACAATGCAAGAAGAACAAAAAATGCAATGGAAATGATCCCTTTACAAGTTGGAACCAATCTTGCATTAATCGTTATCGGGATAATATCGGTGCGAGGAAAAAATCGTTTGGTACAAAAATATTCATTTTTTTTCATTTTTTTTTCTTTTTTTTTAATATCTAAACCATCTACAACATAAAATAAATACATTGACACATAAATATGATAAAAGAACTACTATATACAATGTTTAATATCATTTCTAGTGATAAAATCACACATAACATTGAATCATGTCCTGAATAGTAAGTCCTGACTCCCGAGTCCCAACTCAGCCTCAAAATATCAACAAAAAATATATGTATCTCATCATGTCATAATGTCATATACAATAAAATGAAGAAAATAACTAAAGTCTAATCCTATTGATTTCCTCTGCCCCTCTTGCGAGAAAATGCCACAGCTTTCCCTTTCCCTCTAGATGTAGATGCTGGTGCTGGTGGAGTTGGTAGTGGAGTCTGTTATGCTCTAGAAGCTGAAGAACTAGAAGTAGGAGCTATAGGAGGTAGACCACGTCCTCCACTGGTGGCAAGGGTAGCCCGGGCAGGTGGTGTCACCTGAAAACATTACAATCTCCCAATCCTGAAATCCTAAAAAACTGATAAGTCTGCTGGATTTTGAATGAAATCTAAAATTCTACTTTCTCCATATGAAATCCAATGAGGCCGAAACCACTCTCAAACATCCTGAGTCATTTCATGATAACGTTAAAAATTTAAGTAAAAGGAGAATGTCACTTTCACTTTAAGAATTTAACATTACCATGAATAGCATATCAATACTAGGGCCTAGACTTGATCATTAAGCTGCCCCACTCAAAAAACCAAAAAACCAAAAAAAAACTATATAAAACCTCGCTGCCGCGAAGCCCCGTGATTTTTTTGGTTTTTATCGCGATAATTTCATAAAAATCAGCCAAAAAAATTACCCGCGATAATTTCGTACAAAAATCGCGATAAAATCGTTGTATCAAAAAAATCGCGATAATTTGAATTTATCTCGATTTTATCGCGATTTTCACAACACTGGTTGGAACTAAGCTTGAACTAGAAAGACACAATAGCATAGACAGATCTTCTCTCAAGCATTCCCAAGGTAATCTTTGAAGCCGAAAACTCAGCAATTTTGTCCTCAGTCACTCCCTAGTAGGCTTGGGAAGCATTAAAAGCAATGGAGACATAAAGCCCTGAGACCTGATGGGTTCTTGGCCCACTTTTACAGGAAATTCCAGTACGTTATTCAAAAGGAATTTCTCAGGTTCCTCAATAATTCTAGAACCAAGAAAGAAGTGGGGGTGGTATTAAATTCACTTTCCTAGTACTCATTCCAAGGGAGAAAAATTTATCCAAATTCGACCATTTTCACCTAATCTTACTCTGCAATGTTTCCTCCAAAATTCTGACCAAACTCCATGCCTCCAAAATTAAGAACATCACGAAACTTATTGCAGAGGAACAAGGACAAGGAAGCATCATGAAAGGATTAGACATGACGGAAAATATCATTATGGTGCAAGAAGCCATTTTATAGCAACAGGACATCTGGCAAGTGATATATGGTAAGAAAACTAGACATGGCCAATGCCTTCAATTGACCAAGACAATCTTTTCCTTTATGCAGTTCTGGTAAAATTCATATTCTCTGTTGACATAATAAGCTAGATAAAAGCTTGCATCTCTAAACGTTGGATAGCTCCCCTTATAAATGGGTGGCCCTATAGCTTCTTCAAAGCTTCTCGTGGCCTTTGCAAAGGATGTCCACTCTCATTTACTCGTTATATAATCACAATGGAATCTCTAGTCAGAACTTCGGAAAAAGCCAGGGAAGGGCACCCCCCAGGCATCCAGCTTATTGGAGGCCTCAAAGCCCTAAACCATTGTATTTAAAAAATGACACTACTCCTAGGAGGCACCTCAAGGATTGCAGCCTGCGGTTTGAGATCCACTCTGAGCAGTTTTCTCACGGCTTCTAAAGGAAATCTACACCCAGGCATATGCCAAATATGCACCTAGAGCACTTCACCTTCTATCCTTCGAGAGTGCACAGGAATTTGTTGAGATAACAAACAGAAAGATGGTTTTGAATGGTGATTACAGACTTGGCCCCTTCTTCCAACTCTATAGTATGTTAAAATCCTCTTTTAGGAGGTAATCCTGGAGGAATATCATCAAATACCTGAACATGCTTGCTCAGCAGTTGTTGAATGTCTGCTTTGTACTGCGGCCTACTATTGTTGGGTGTCTTCCGGCTTGTGATCCTGCACTCCACAATGTAGATTTTTGTAGCTATGGTCGGTCTTCATAATATACTTTTTGTATTTATACTAATGAAAAAAAAAATGAATTATATTTGTAAAAGGAAACAAATTATAAGCATGTTCTTTATGCTTGCAAGAAAAATGATTATTTTGTATTCAAAAGAAAAGTTATTATAAAGCTCATTAAAGAGCAGGAAAAATGAAATATTTTGAATTTGAAATTTTATATCCAAAAAGACCAAGTTGGCCCTCCTAAAGTCAGGCCGGCTCCAACAAGGGACGCACCCCTTTGGCCTAAGGGACAACTATATAAAGGGCCTATCCATAGCTAAGAATAACTCTCATTTGTGCATATGATCTAAGGCAAAGCGCGGATTGGTCTCTCAAATGGCTCTTGGTGGCTTGCATATACAACTCTTTGTGGCTCGCATATACACCTCTTTGTGGCTCGCACAAATGGCTCTTTGTGGCTCGCATATACACCTCTCTGTGGCTCGCACAAATGGCTCTCTATGGCTCACATATACTCCTCTTTGTGGCTCGCACAAATGTCTCTTTGTGGCTCACATCTATGATTTATGTCTGAGGCAAAGCGGAGCCGAGAACCTATGGTATAGCCCTGTGGAAAGAGGGCCGAGAACCTGAAGTATAGCTCTGTGGAGATGGGGCCAAGATCCTCTAGTTGATCTCTGTGGAAAGAGGTTGATCTCTATGGCACAATTCAAAGGCATACTTGGAGGTCAATCTAATGACTTTGTTGCAAAGCTTCTTTGGATAGGATGGGGGAGGGTTGACTTGGTCTTTGGAGGTTGGTTGACTTAAATGTATCTCTTGTTGCAGTTGATTCTCTAAAGAGAAGGTTGGTTGGGTTTTTCCCCATGAGGATTTTCGCAGGGTAAATTTATTGTGTTTTTGTGCATTTGTCTCTTTGTGTTCTTATTGTACTAATGAGTGATATGGTTGATGTCTTTCTGTGTAATTATTGAATGATGGAATGCAAATAAGAATTAAAATGATCAAAGATAATTACCAGTATGAAAGACCATGTAAAAAACAACACACAACATACACTACATCTCCATGCCTAAATATGGCATCCATTCTTCTGGCGGAAACAACTTGAGGGCTACCATTAGACATGCCTCTCAATACTTTACTCCCACTGGGTGCTTTAAATTTCATCTCCATTACTTGGTAGTCCATAGTGAACTTTCCCAGTGAGTATAACCATTGAACTCCCAACACTACATTGATATCTACAAGATCGATTACATAAAAATCACTAGTGAAAGTGTAATTACCAAGTATCACACTCAAACCTAAAATTACTCGCGCAATCCAAGGTGTACCCATCTACTACTATCGCGTCAAGACCTTTGAATTCTTTTGTGGGAAGTCCTCTCTTTGCTACTAATGTTGCATCAATGAATTTGTGCGTAGCTACCAAAGTTGTGATGCATTGTCCCTTGATAACTCCCCTGATCCTAAAAGTGTAACACCTGGGGGTTCCTGATAGAGAAGCAATCTTAACTTGCACTCGATGTTTCCTCTCTTCGCAAGGCTTTTCCTCCTCCTTAGTCTCTTCATGGGGTTGTTCTTTCTTTGGGCTGCTAGGCTCGTCATTTGGGGTGGGCTCTTCTTCTTCATTCTCGTCGTCGGAGACTACTTCAATGCAGTGGATTTTTCCTTTGCCTAAACATCGATGTCCTGGCTCCCACAGTTCTTTTGCAAGTGAAGCAAATTTTCTTTCGCCTTAGTTCGCTTCGGGTTTCATCATACAATCTGTCCCTTTTGGGCCAGTCACGTCAAAAGGGTTTCTTCTCCTTATCTTTCTGAGGGATTAAAGGCTTAGACAAAACCTTAGATTTGGTTGTTGCATTTCCCATATCTCGAATCTTCTTAATGGCATCTTGCGGGATTGAATGCCTTAACCCAACCTTGTAGGGATTTGAATAAAGCCTCTGTGAAAAGCATAACTAATCCTTCTTCAGATATGTTTGTCACCATGATTGCGGTTCATTCGAATTTTGCAATTAACTCTTCTGGCGATCCCATCTGTTTGATTTGTGACAACTCTCTGAAGTGTATGTCAGGGTTTTTTTTATCAAATCGATCTATCAACATCTGCGTAAAGTCTACATAAAGGTTGATGTTTGCATGCCGCAACGTAACCAGTCCATGATACCACCAATCATGTGCTTCTCCTTCGAGATGTAGTGTGGAAAATTGGATAGCATTTGTTTCTAACATAGGATTGAGCCTAGAGTAGGTGTCCAATTTTTGCACCCAAGCTCTTGCTGAACATTTAGATGATCCATCAAAAGAAGGGAGGGATAGTTTACTTACCTTGCACATTAGATCAGAATTAGGTTGTCCCCTGGGTCTATTTCTGTATTTGATATTGTTGTATTCTTGAAAAGATATGGCTGCCCATGTATTCTCTTCTAGTGCTACATACTCCTAAAAGTATTCATCAAAGAGTCCATTCTGCTTTGCTGCTCCCTAGGTTGTTGTTGTCTGACTATCTAAAAATTGAGGAAGTAAGGGTATGTGACTCCTCTCACTAATTGTCTTGTTGCTTGTTTCAGTGACATCATTGGAAGAGCCAGGATTATGGCTGCTACTTCCTTCAACACCATCCCTGTTACCAGCATGCAATCCATTGTTACCTAGATTGTTTATGGCTTGGACAATAACCTTTGCCATTTGTTGTTGTTCTTGCATTAACATCTTGGTCATTTGTTGCTATCCATAGAGTATTGCATTCAGTAGGATACCAAGATTTTATTCTCCTTGCCCTGCTCTATCTCCCATGGTTGGCTGATGGGTGTTCCTCTTCCGTCTTACTATTATGCTGCTTGTATCTTTTGGGAGCATACAAGGCTCATGCACTCACAAACTGGCACACAACCTGCTCTGATACAACTGTATTGTCCTGGGAAACTTTCTCTTCTTAGGGCTTCTTTTTCTAGCTAGGGTTTTCAACAAAAAATCAATAGGGTTTCATACATTCACACAATAATAGGCATCTCTTCATAAAATATGTCAATTTTGCAAATAACAATAGCAAATAGTTAGGATCAATCTACCACAAATACCTGATCTATCCAAGATAACCAGAATGTATTCAACCAATTATCTACCAATTCAATGTTGTCTACAAAATGAACCAGAATAATTGAATACTACTAACAGCTACAAAGTCTGAGCTTCTTGCTTAGCTTATTGTCTATAGTTTAGAATATTACAAATCTGTAGAATATTCTTGCCACAAAAACCCTACGAAAGGCCCCACTGGGCTCTATCTCAAAGGTGCCTGAGCTGCTTCAGAATGAGGTCGAGTTGCCTTAGGGGAAGTTACAAAGTGTGCCCCACCTGAATTGCCTCGAGAAGGGGCCAAACTCTACCTTAAGGAGGTCGCAATGCCCTAGTAACCCAACCACAGAGAAAACCAAAAAGATCGTTGCAATTTTTCCATAAAAGAAATCGTCTGTCCAAGGAAGAACACACCTAAAACCACCTTAGATTTGTCTTGAATAGCTTCAACAAGTTCGAGTTTTTCAAGATAGATAACTTCCTGCTTTTCCAGAACAGAACAAAAGATAAAAAGCTTTACTAACTAGGGTGGAATCTTTCACCAACGAAATTAATAGAAGAGGAAAGGGGTCTTAAACCCTCAAAGCCATAGCTCAACAAAACAAATGTTTTTGATTCCAATTTGATGTTGCTAATTTGATTTCCACTCTCTTCTATTTATAGATTTATTCATAAGCTCTCAAATGTAGGGGGTTGTGAGTGCACCCCCAATTTTGGGTGTTTTCCCCATTCAACCCAACTTTTGCCCAACGTTTCCCTAGCATTGGAAAAATTGGGTTTTACCCCTTTATCAAGACTATAGCCTATGGGGTCAGATAGGCTATTTCATCATCAATTTAGAGAGAGCCTTACAGAGCCTGAATGCAACTAAGGAAGCTTAAATAAACACCAAGAGTAGGTTTATGATCTTCCAATCAAATACCCCTAAGAGACCCAAAAAACAGTTGATAGAGCTCAAATACAATCTAAGAAAGGGTTTATGAATAACCAACTTAAATACAAGGGTACATCGTCGTTGATCTGCGGAGGATACACGCTCAAACCTCCACGGATCCAAAGTCGATCCTTTTTGAATCCATAGATCAGAAAGCCGAAACCATGAATCGGGCCCCCACGAATCCAATTTTCCAAGAATCTCCAAAGATTGGCAGAACCATGGATCTAATTTTCGGATCCGTATGGGACGCGGTTCAGCCTCTTGATCCTTGGTGGGGGGGGGGGGACTGTTCCTGTAACTATGGGTTGTGGGGTCACTTCACCCATGAGAAGACTCATGAGGAGGCTCTACATGGCAATTGTTGATTTTCCAAGAGCAATATAAAAGAGCACAATATTTTTGAAATATTGATAATTAATTTTGATGGTGATTAATTATACTTCAAAAATTCAACCATACAAGAACAGTAGAGATCACAATGCACAAAGAGAAGACAAGATTTACCTTGGGAAAACCCACAAAGGGGAAAAACCCAACAACCTTTTCAATAGAGAAATTATTTTGTTCAACAAAACACACACCTAGACCTATGGTCAAACCTTGTCAACCCCTCCAAGTCAAACTGCCCAATCTAATCCAGAATTTCACTTTGCCTGATCTAACCCAAAATTTCAGCCCTCCTGTAGCTGCAAGTTACCCCAATATTTCGGCCCATGCAACTGCCCAAAAATTTCGCCGCCTACAATAGAACTTCCCAAAAAAGTTGCAAACTAGAAGAGAATTTATCCACACATGTGAGCTTGAGAGAGAGAAAGAAATGCAATTAATCTTCTTTTTCGTCCTCCTTGTCCTACTTAACTTCGTTGATGTGCCCAGAAAATGTCCTCTTAAGGAAGTGTGAATTGGGTGTTGGAGGAATGAGGTCGAGCTGCCTTTATATAGTGATCTACTAGGTCGAATGGGTGTGTCCTTTGCCTTGGTATAACTTGTCTTGGAGGGAGGCTGACTTGCAACTTTTGGAACCAAAAAATTCAAATTTTCTTCTTTTAAAAGTCGCAATGGAATTTTGACTCAAAATAAATTTTCTTTTGACTCTAGCATTTAAAATACGCTTTGCAATAATCAATACAAGTACATCAAGTGGCAAATATACATTATGAAGACCGGCCATAGTTACAAATTCAACACTCCCCCTTAATTTGGGAGGTATTCATAATAACCATCATGGATGTTCTCAAGTTGACAAATTTCTCTAAATAAAAGGTTATATCAAATTATCATTAGCGTCATTATCTACTATCAACATCCGCTAGTGGCCATATCTAAGGCAGTACCAAACCCATGGCATTGTCATCAACATATCAAGACTCACTCCTCTAAAGTGATCGATCCTCAAATCCCAAGGCCTCTTGCTAGGCCAACATATTAAGACGTCAACTAGCAAGCACTCGCTCATCCTTCCCGACAAGCACTCTAGGCCAAGACCTCACTCAACCCTCCTTGGTTGGTGATCGGGTCTAGATGTTGAAGGACCTCACTACACCCTACCTGGTGTGTGATTAGGTCCAGATGTTGAAGGACCTCACTACACCCTTCCCTGGTGTGTGATTGGGTCCAAGACCTCACTACACCCTTCTTGGTGTGTGATCAGGTCCAAATACTAACAAACCTCACTACACCCTTTCCTGGTGTGTGATTGGGTCTAGACCTTACTCAACCCTTCATGGTGAGTAATCAAGTCTCCTTTGAGAGGCACTCACTCAACCCTACCTGGTGAGCACTCTAGGCCTCTTGGATCATTCTCCCCTTCGGGAGAATGTCCATCCATGCTAGCATCGAATCAGAACTCCCTCTCAACAAGAGGGGTAATCTCCACAAGCCCCAACTTGTCTCTAAAGTACACGAACTTCTTTCTAGGCAACGACTTTGTTAGAACATCAAATATCTGCTCATCGGTAGAGATGCGCTTGAGCCTTATCGCTCTCCTTTGTACCGTGTCACGAATGTAGTAGTACTTGACCTCAATATGCTTTGACCTATCATGGAACATGAGATTCTTTGAAAGCTTCACACAACTATGATTATCATTGTATATCACCGTCAATTCCAACTCTTGGTCGAACAATCCTGCAAACAACTTTCAAAGCCACGCTACTTCTATACATGTGTTATTTGTTGCAATATATTCTGTTTCTGCAGTGCTAAGTGTGAGAGATCTTTGCTTCTTGGTCATCCGAGATATCATCGAAGAGCCCAAACTGAAGCATACGCCTGAAGTGCTCTTTCTATTATCAGCACTTCTTAACCAGTCAGCATCTGTATATCCATAAAGTTGTACATCTTTGTTTGCAACATATCTCAAACCATAGTTCACAATACCACGTAGATATCTCAGAATGTGCTTTGCTGCAATCCAATGCTCATGTTTGGGTTCCACCTGAAACTGGCTCAACATGTTAACAACAAAGCAAATGTCTAGCCGCGTGTTAACCAAATACATCACGAACCAATCAATCGTCAATACATAGATGGATCTACCAAACTGATTTCGGAGCCTCCTAACTTTAAGTTAGTCACCATGGGAGTAGCCATGGATTTACAGTCCATCATGCCAAACTTCTAAAGGATCTCAATTACATACTTTCCTTGACCAAGGAAGACTTTGCCAGGTTTTTTCCATACTTCTAGTCCCAAGTAATAATGCATCAACCCAAGATCCTTCATATCAAATTCAGAAGTCAATTGCTTCTTACATTGAATAATAATAGGCTTAGCGCCTGTCAAAAATAAATTATCAACATAAAGTAATAGAATCATAGGTGCATCCTTCACAACCTTAAAATAAAGGTTTGGATCGGCATCGCTCTTGGTAAATCCCAATCTTATCAGATAATTGCCAATACGAACATACCAAGCTCTTGGAGCTTTTGCTTGAATCCATATAGGGCCTTCTTTAACCTGCAAACATGAGATTCCTTTCCATGCACTTCAAAGCAGTGTTGCGAAAATCGCGATTTTTTGAGTTTGGCGATATCATCGGCCGATTTTTACGTGAAAATATTTTTTCACAAAAAATCGCAATAACTTGAAAAAATCGCGATTTTTTGGGAAAAAATCTTTGGGACAAATACAGAAAAAGAAAACAAAAAATAATAAATAATAAATAAATTTCAGACAATGTTTTTGATGAGGAGGAGGAGCAACATGAGGAGGAGGTGACACAACCTACCCAGGCTACCTCTTTCACCAGTAGAGGATGTGGTCTACCTCCTGTAGCTCCTAGTTCTTCAGCGTCTAGAGCACAATAGAGTCCACTACCAACTCCACCGGCATCTACATCTAGAGGGGCAGAGGAAATCAGTAGTATTAGACTTTAGTTGTTTGGTTCATTTCATTGTATATGACATTATGACTCATGATATGAGATACATTATTATATTTTTTGTTGATATTTTGAGGCTGAGTTGGGACTCAGGAGTCAGGACTTACTATTCAGGACATGATTCACTGTTATGTGTGATGTAGCACTAGAAATGATATTACACATCTTATATATTAGTTCTTTTATCATATTTATGTGTCAATGTATTTATTTTATGTTGTAGATGCTTTAGATATTAAAAAAATTGAAAAAAAAAAAAGAATATTTTTGTATGTTAAGATTTTTTCCCGATTTTTACCGATTTTTTTCTGATTTTTACAATTTTTGCCCCTCGCCGATAATATCCCAATAACGATTACTGCAACATTGCTTCAAAGCCTTGAAGTTGCTCTATGTACACCTCTTCCTCAATTGCACCAATGAGGAAAGTAGTCTTCACATCCATCTGATGTAAAGTTCATCCCCATGAAGCAGCAAGAGAAATAATGGATCTAATGGAGGTGTACCTGGCAAAGGGAGCAAAGGTCTCATCATAATCTTCTCCCTCTTTTTGTAAGAACCCTCTAGCCACAAATATCACCTTGTATTTATCAATACTTCCATCTATAGTATGCTTGATCTTGTATATACACTTGGAAGTCACTACTAGCTTCCCTTCTGGCCTTGGCACAATCTCCCAAACATCATTCTTCATAATAGATTGATATTCTTCATTCATGGCCTCCTTCCACACTTGTTGACTAGTTGTTTCTTCATAAGTAGAAGGCTCTGCATCAATCAAGTTAGTCATGAGAGTTGCATAGCTAGAAAACCTTTTAAGGTTTCTTAACTTTTTGGATGTGCCATTAGGAGCTACATGTTCTTATGCTTCTTCCAATGTAGATCTAAGCCATGTTGGTCTCTTTTTGATTTTAGTCACAACAACTAGTTCCACCGGTTTACAAGGCTCTTCAGGTCTTTCTGTAGAACTTGAGTGCTCTTCCGTCGAAGCCTCCTATTTTACTTCATCATAGTTATCCATGGAGACTTCCTTGACTTCCAATATGCAACTTTCTTATCGAAAGTGACATCCCGATTGACCTCAATCCGTCGCTGCTCTAGAATGTAGACTCTATAGACCTTTGATGATTCACAGTAATCAACAAATATGTCTTTCTTTCCTGAATGTTCAAGCTTGTTCCAACCCCTAGCTTTCGTCTAGAGAACGCTTCTACAGGAGTCATGTCTTCCAAAATTCAATGAGGACTTCAATTTTGAATATGTACAGTTATCAATGATGCTTCTCCCCATAAGAACATCGGCAAATCTTGATCATGCATCATGGCCTTAACAGATTCTTCAATGGACCTGTTCTTTCGTTCTGCTACACCATTTTGTTGTGGATTATAGGGAACAATCAACTCCCTCTTAATCCCATCTTTCTTACAGAAAGCTACAAGTTCTTTTGAGGTGTACTCTCCTCCATTGTCAAATCTCAAAATCTTGATCTTCTTACCTATCAAGTTCTCCACTTCAGCTTTGAATTCCTGAAACCTTGTGAAGACTTCATCCTTGGTCTTCATAAGATAGATCCATGTCTTACGAGAGAAGTCATCAATAAATGTCACATAGTACAATGAACCTCCAAGTGATCTCACAGGCATCGAACCACACACATCAAAATGTATCAAATATAAGACTTCTTTAGATATATTGTCACTACTTGGAAATGGTTTCTTGATATTCTTTCCAAGTGCACAACCTTTACAAACACCTTCATGATCTATTTGCAATTCAGGGACACCTGAAACTATTTGATTCAATTCAAGTAATGCTCTATAATGAAGGTGACCATATCTTTTATGCCATAGCTCACTTGGATTGATTTCATCATGTACTAGGGCTTGAGTTGGTTGACTCACAAGTCTATACAATCTTCCTTCATGAATCCCAATAACCCTAGCATTATCTATACTAGAGCCCTTGGACCATACAAGTACTTTTCCATCCACAAAAGCTACTCTATCTCCTTTATCTTCTAAACATGAAATAGAGACTAGATATTCTTTTTCAAACCTAGTACATATAGAACATTGCTGAGATGCACATTATTACTAGATTCCAGCTCTATGGATGCCTTTCCAACTCCTTTGACTACATAGTTATGGTTGTCTCCAAGCTCTACCCTTTGGGACAACCTCTTTTCCATCATGCTAGAGAGATTGCCACAATCTTCGGTCATATGTCTTGATGCACCACTATCTACCAGCCACATGTCATCATCATCTGCAATAGAACCTATTACAGCAAAAAAAGTAAAAGAAGTTTGTCACCTTTGGGCTTCTTTGGGTGTTCATCTTCAACATTAGTTGTGAAAGCATGTTGTTTTCCCTCTCTTCTTGTTGTTAGTCATTTCAGGACAATCTCTCTTAAAGTGTCCAAATTTCTGACAACCATAACATTGAATCTTTGACATGTCCTTCTTCCTTTGGGGAGGAGGAGATCTTTTTCCTAACTTCTTGTGTTGAGAGCCAAAATTCTTCTTTCCTTTGTTCTTGAAGTGAGTTGTAAGTGCTTGAGAAGCTTCTTCCTTCTTATCTCTTGACATAAGCCTTGATTCTTCTTGGGCACAAGAGGTCAATTGTTCAAATGAAGGAGCTTCCTTCCAATTGCTTATATGTGTTGCAAATGCATCACATGATCTAGGTAGACCATTAAGTGTTGTAGTCACAAGTTCGTTCTCAGAGATAGTTTCTCCAATTGCTTGAATTTGATCCTTTATTTCTAGATAAACCATTAAGTGTTGTAGTCACAAGTTCGTTCTCAAAGATAGTTTCTCCAATTGCTTGAATTTGGTCCTTTATTTGAGAAATCCTTACAAAATATGAAGCTACAGTGTCATCATTCGTCATCGTCACATCACGAAGTTCATTTTTCAAACTCATGGCTTGACCAACATTCTTGATAGTGAATAGATTGGTTAGGGCATTGTACATCTTCTTGGAAGTATCAAGCTTTGCAATGTAGGGAATAAGATGATCTCTGATGGAGTCCACAATAAGACTCATAGCAGTAATGTCATCCTCCTTAAACTTCTCCTTTCTTGCAATATTTGTTGGTTCTACAACTTTCCCTGTCATGATATCCAAAACTTTGTTCTTTGCAAGAATAAGATCAATTCTAAGTTTCCAAGCTTTGAAGTTTGAGGCTACTTCCAACTTGTTCTCAGATTTCATACAGGAAGCCATGGATGTGAAGCAACAAGAAGGACTTCAATAATAGAATATCAAAGTAGGGTTTCTTCTGTTAAAATCTGAAAGTTCTATGCAAAAATGTAAAAATACTTTGCAGAAACTTGAAAGTTCTATACAGAAAACTGAATGTACTTGCATAAAATTGAATGTACTTTGCAGAAAACTGAATGGAACTAAATGTACTTTGCAGAAAGTTGAATGT
Source organism: Pinus tabuliformis (assembly GCA_031772625.1). NCBI lineage: Eukaryota > Viridiplantae > Streptophyta > Pinopsida > Pinales > Pinaceae > Pinus > Pinus tabuliformis. The sequence goes on from CM062804.1 coordinate 609,781,473, forward strand.
AATTTGCAGAAAAATAAATGTACTTTGCGGAAATTTAATGTTCTATGTTGTTACAATTACTTAGAATGCAAATTTCTTCTTCACGACTTTTCAGATTAGCAATTGTAGATAGAATATAAACTTAAGGATCATATGAAGACAGTCAAGCACAAATATGAGACATTGAGAGTTAGGTCCAATGACTAAAGAAAAACCCACAAGGGGAAAACCCAAATGATTCTTCTTCTATTAGATTTTTTCAATTGTTCAGCAGAGTACAGAGAGAGAGAGAATGAGAATGAATAAAGTCACCAATGTTTGATCAACTTGCAGCTAAAGTGTTCTTGCTCTTTGCTTGAAGATCTCCTCATTCTCTTGATCAGATCTTGTCCTTTGCACTTGCTCCAGCACTTCCATTGCTCCTACTTTTCACTTGCTCTCACACTTCTCTTGCACATACTCAACACTAGCTCTCCTTCTTCACAATGAACATGCTACTCTCAACTCTCGCTCTTTGCTTGAATAGATGAAAAATAAGAGGACTTACAAAATGAATTCATGCATTGAGCCAATAATAAGATAATCAAATTCCATGAGGGAGGAGTTACTTGAGGAGAAGTGTAACTCATCCCAAGAATAGAGAGAGAGGTACGCTTGTCTTGAGGAGTTACAATCTGAATTAGGGAGAGAGAGAATTACGCTTAATCATGACAGAATATTTGGTGAGAGTTACAAATCGAATTGAATGAGGGAGTTACAAGTGCACTTAATGAGGAGTAACACTTTTGTCATACATTGAATTAGTGAGAGAGAGTTACATTCTCTTAAGTGTGGAGTTACTATTTTATTCCAAGGGAGAGGTTCAATCATGGAAAATTTTAGGGGCTAATGTTCGCCCAGTGGGCTAATTTTCCATGATTTGTCCCAAAAAAAGATTCGCCAATTTCCAATTTTATAAAAGACGATTCGCCCAAATTTTAGAATATAAAATTATTTTACCTTAAAAATCGCCAACATTATATAGAGACTATATATAAAATAATTATAAATTTGATTAATTTTACAAATATATCAATAAAAATTTATAATTTTCATATTAGGGATTAGTGAGATTCGCCAATGTTTTAAACTTCAAGAAAATTTTCCATCCTTAAAATTTTCCTTGGGTTCAATTTTCCAAGTAAGAGATTCTCAATTTAATTTACTTATTCAATGAGAGAATTCGTTTTTATTAATCCATTAAAGGTGAATGATTTTAGACTATTTTATAAATAATAGTATCATAATAATAATAATACTAGTAAAAATAAAAATATTAATTCTTGACTTGTATAATCACGATTGATTTGGTTTTGTCCACGAGGACTTGGATAGACAGTGATCGGGTGCTCTGTTAAGGCACTCCTTGATGTGAAACCATTGGTTCAATTCCCCACTTTGATCGGAGTGATATATTGGACATGATGAAAATGTAGTCCTGCCAAGCTTACAAAAAAATATTGATTTGATTTTAAAGTGGATTCCATATGTCGAGATCATCCTTGATCATTTAAACATTATTTCTAATTTTGGAAAGTCACTTCAAAATTGAGATGTGACTTACTATTTTTGGAAAGTCATATTAGAATTGTCAGAAATGAAATTTTCTTATAGGAGGTTCAAACAGAACTGCCAAATTTTAACAGTCCCTCTTCTAGGAGATATTCGTCCTTGAACTGCCAAATTTTAACACTCTCTCTTAGCTAGGGAGAAATTTCTTTATGCATCAAAGATCCTTGTTTCCTCTGACATTAGGGGAATTTTGAGGTCTAAAATAGGACTCCTGCGACAAATGTACAACCAAAATAAACTTTATAAGAACCAATAGGATTCAAAATAATGATGTCAACCATGGGAGATGATTCACTATTTTTGGAGTACAAAATTAAAAAGATTAAAAAATAATAAAACTACTTTTTCAACTCGTATTTTCAACTTATCTCCCTAAGGTTTTACTCAAATTTCGAGTGAGAGAACTCGTTGGATGCAAAATTTAATTCCTCATCCAAGGAAAAATGTAATTGCAATCACATTTTTCATGTATTTCTCATTTTTTGTGTCGCAGGGTCTATCAAAAGTATGGAACATGAGTACTCCTTAGATGAGAAATCAAATTCTGGATCCAACGAGTGTTGCCGTTCGAAATTTGAGTAAACCCATAGGGAGATAAGTGGAAAATACAAGTTGAAAAATAGTTTTTTTATTTTTTCCCCTCTAAAATTTGATGATGTAATCTAATCTTATTTTATTATTTCCACTATTATTTTATAATTTCCTTACGAGGCCCATTTTAGACCTCAAAATTCCCCTAATGTCTATTTCATTCATCTCAATTCAACTCTGCTTTATAACATTTGTAACAATGAAGTCGCAATCTAAAGAAGAATCATCCACTTGACACAACTTTGGAAAGGAAAGGATCATCACATTTCACATAGACAAGGATTACACAACCAATTTTCATCTCAAAAAATTAAGTGATAGAACACAGACATCACATAAACAAGACTCAAACAAGTCACACAGACAAGAATCAAACACAACCAAGTTTTGTCAAATAGTGGAACACTTGCATCCTCTACAAGTCACACAGAAAAATCTCACTACACCTATTGGCTAAATAGGTGCCTCTTCCCACATCCTAGACAGTGGGTCAAATGCATACCGAGGCTTGCTCTTGTGGCACACACTACACAAGCGATCCCTCATCCTCAAGAGCTTTCTCACATGATTCCCTAATCCTGTGAGCTCTGACAGGGGGAAAGGCAACTCAGTGTTCTCAATCAGTTGTGACTTCTTCCAAAAGGGTCATGTTCATAAGTCCAAGTTGCTCTCTAAAAACCAAGAACTTTCCTCTTTTGGTAAAGGCTTGGTAAGAATGTCAGCTATCTAATCATCAGTGGAGATGTGATGGGGCTGCACTGCTCCTCTCTACACCATATCCCAGATATAGTGATACTTGATCTCAATATGCTTGGACTGGTCATGAAACATAAGATTTTCTACAAGACGAATCCCACTCTTATTGTCACAATATATAATTGTTGTGTCTGGAACTTGTTCAAATAGTTCCCCAAAAAACTTCATCGGCCAAACTGCCTCAAAGCTAGCCATGCTAGCAGCAATGTACTCAGCTTCAACTGTACTCAATGTAACAGAGTTCTGCTTTCTACTCATCCAAGAGATCATGGCAAAACCCAAGCTAAAGCAACACTAAGAAGTGCTCTTTCTATCAGTGGAGTTACCAACCCAATCAGCATCAGTTTATCCATGAAGTCTTACATTTTTAGCAGTATATTTCAATCCCAGATTGATAGTTACATGCAAATATCTGAGTACATGTTTTGCAGTAATCCAGTGGGCATGAAAGGGATCAATCATATATTGACTTAAAGTGTTTACAGCAAAGCATATGTCAAGCCTAGTGTTTACCAAAAACATCAAAGCACCAATGACTTGTCTATACTCTGTGGGATTTGCCAAACTATGTCCTGCAGCTTTGCCACATAATTTCTTAAAATTCATTTATGTAGGAGTATGCATGGACTTACATTCTACCATAGCAAATCTTTCAAAAAGCTTAACAACATATTTTCCTTGAGAAAGATAAATTTCACGAAGTCTTTGCCAGACCTCTAGACCCAGAAAGTAATGAATCAAACCAAGGTCTTTCATTTCAAATTCAGAAGCTAAATCCCTCTTACACTAGAGGATAAGAGGTTCTCCTTCTGTCAAGAATAAATCATCAACATACAATACCAAAATCAAAGGTATACCTTGGATTGTCTTGAAGTAGAGGTTTGGGTCTGCACTGTGTTTTGTGAAACCAAGCTTTATGAGGTAGCTATCAATGCTAGCATACCAAGCTCTTGGAGCTTGCTTCAGCCCATATAAAGCTTTCTTCAGTCTACATACATGAGTTTCCCTGTCATGCTCTTCAAAGCCTTGTGGTTGTTCCACAAATACCTCTTCCTTGAGGAAGCCATGCAAGAAAGCAATTTTCACATCCATTTGGTGAAGAGTCCATCATTGGCTAGCAACTAAGGCAACAACAGATTGAATAGTAGTATATCAAGCTACATGTGCAAAAATCTCATCGTAATCTATTCTCTCTTTTTTAGAGAAACCTCTAGCTACAAATATAGCCTTATATTTTTCAATACTACCATCTGCACCATGTTTAATCTTAAACAATCATTTGGAAGTGACAACATATTTACCTTGAGGTCTAGGAACCACTTCCCAAACATCATTTTAAATGATGGACTCGTATTCTTCAGTCATGGCATCTTTCCAGACTTGTTCTTTTGCAGCTTCTTCAAAGGTGCATGGTTCTGCCTTAATGATGTTGTTCATGGTAGCAACATACCCTTGAAACTGACTTGGCTTCTTACTTTCTTTGAACATTCCTCTTGGGGCAGCATGTTGTTCAGCATCTTGCAAGGTATCTCGCAGCCATAGTGGTCTCTTTCTGGTAGGAGGATCATGTGGTGGAGGATCTAGAGGATCCATGGAACCCATTGGATTATCAGCAAGCTTATTCTCAGGTTCTGGTTCAAACTCAGATGCAAACTCTTTTTCATTAACAACTTGTCTTTCAACAATGGTAGACAGCGGAAGGAGGAGAGTCTCTTGCTTTTCTAAGAGTTGCATCTTTATCAAATGTTACGTCTCTTCTAAACTCTATAGTTCTTTGACCAGGTACATAAATTCTATAAGCTTTTGAATTATCACAATAACCAACAAACGTACCTTTCTTACTTGAAGCTTCCAGTTTGTTCATTTTCTCTTCTGGCACATGAAAGTACACAGGATAGCCAAAGGTTCTCAAATGACTCACCTCAGGCTTTTTAACAGTGAAGACTTCTTTAGGAGCCTTATTGTCTAAGTCCTGATGAGGATTTTTGTTTTGCAATTGCTTCCATAATGGTTTTATTCTTCCTCTCGACCACACCATTTTGTTGTGAATTGTACGGCACAGTGGTTTCTTTCTTTATTCCAACGTCTTTGCAAAGATCATTAAAATCATTGGTGGTGAACTCACCCCCATTATTAGATCTAAAAGCTTTGATCAACTTTCTAGTTTGATTTTCAATCTGAGCCATGAAATCTCTAAACATGTCAAATGTTTCCCCTTTCTTTTTCAAAAAAAATATGCATGTCTTGCGAAAAAAATTATCAACAAAAAACATGAAATACAAGTAGCCACCAAGAGAAGTAACAAGAATAAGTCCACATAAATCAAAATGTATGAACTGAAGTACCTGACTAGTTTTCGTTCTGCTTGAAGGGAATGGTCCCTTTATATGCTTTCCACTTGCACATCCTGGGCAAACTCCTTCATGATCCATTATGATCTCAGACATTCCAGAAACCATCTTCCTTACATGAGGTACGGCTTTGTAGTGTTGGTGAGCGAATCTTCTGTGTCGTAGCTCAAACTGAAGATCGGTATCATGGACCAGTGCATGAATGGATTTACCATTGACTTTGTAATCTCTTCACATTTTAATCCAAGAGTGAAGGTTTCTCTCATACTTGAGTTCAAAATCCAAGTTAAAACTTTTCCATTAATAAAAACAACTTTCTTTATCTTCTAGAGCAAATATGGAAACAAGATTCTTTTTCAAGCATGTTACATACAAAATTCTTGCAGAAAAATAGATTTGTCATCATCTAACTGAAATGAAACTGAACCATAACCTTTAATTTGGTGAGTAGAATTATCTCTAAGGATAGCATTTAAATTAGTCTCCCTCTCAACTAGATTAGAGAGTGTTTCTTTGTAACCAGTAAAGTGTTTGGAAGCATCACTATCAACTAACCAGCTATCAAATGAATCTGCACAAGAAAAACTGGAAAAAGCAAAAACAATAAATATTATGATTGAGTTTCCACTGGATTATTTCTATACCTTGGATTTCTTGTTTTCTTAGGATGGCATTTTCTTTGATTTTCTGAAATATCTTTTCTATAATTAGATTTGCTTTTGAAACTAGGTGACCTTCTTCTTTCTTTACAGTCACGAGCAAAGTAACCATGCTTTTCACAATTAAAGCATATAACTTTTGACATGTCTAGATTCCCTATAGTTGATTTGAAAGCAGATTTCTTTTTATTACCTTTCTTTCTCTTGTCACAGGCTGAATGCAGTAGATTCTCCTTCTTCATGATGTGAAATTCTCCCCCTGGAAATCATTCTGGCATCCTCTTGGATACACTTTCCCCGGAGTTAATCAAATGTGGGAATAGTGTTGATATTACTTAATGTGGTGATAAAAGTCTTCCAAACAAGAGAAGGCCTCCAAGCACAATCAACACCATTTCTTTGTCAGGTACAACTTCACCAATTGTTGACAGTTGATTCCTGATTTTGGACATTCTCAAGAAGTACACTTGAATTGTCTCTCCTCTATTCATCTTGATGTCCTTCAACTAATTATTCAAGGCAATACTATGGTTCAAGTTACTAATTGCAAACATGCCAATTAGTGAGGACGAAGTCATCTTGATCAAAAAAACTTTGGTAGCAAGTGGGGACTCTTCAAGTAATCTTTCGTCTTCTTAGACTTGTCTTCACCAAAGCTCTGATACCATGTTAAATAAGAAAGTTCTATTCAGAAATTTAAAAATTATTTACAGAAACTTGAAAATTCTATGAAAATTGAATGTACTTTGCTAAAAGCTGAATGGAACTGAATGTACTTTGCAGAAAATTGAATATTCTATGTTGTTTCAATTATTTAGAATGCAAATTTATTCTTCACAAATTTTAGATCAACAATTGTAGATAGAACATAAACTTAAGGATCATATGAAGACAACCAAGCACAAATATGAGACACTGAGAGTTAGGTCCAATGATCAGGGCAAAACCCACAAGGGGAAAACCCAAATGATTCTTCTTCTATTAGATTTCTTCAATTGTTCAGCAGAGTACAAAGAAAGAGAGAGAGAATGAGAATGAATAAAGTCACCAATTTCTTATCAACTTGCAGTTGAAACACTCTCGCTCTTTGCTTGAAGATCTCCTCTTTCTCTTGATCAGATCTTGTCTTTCACACTTGCTCCAACTCTTCCCTTACTCTTACTCTTCACTTGCACACACTCAACACTAGCTCTCCTTCTTCACAATGAACATGCTACTATCAACTCTCACTTGTTGCTAAATAGATGAGAAAAAAGAGGAATTACAAAATGAATTCATTCCTTGGGATAATAATAGAAGAATCGAATTCCATGAGGGAGGAGTTACTTGAGGACAAGTGTAACTCATCCTAAGAATAGAGAGAGTGCTTCACTTGTCTTGAGGAGTTACAATTTGAATTAGGGAGAGAGAGAGTTACACTAAGACATGAGAGAATATTTGGTAAGAGTTACAAATCGAATCGAATGAGGGAGTTACAAGTGTATTTAATGAGGAGTTACATTTTTGTCATACATTGAATTAGTGATGGAGAGTTACATTCTCTTAAGTGTGGATTTCCTAGTTTATTCCAAGAGAGCTATTCGCTTTGTCAAGTAAGAGATTCAAATTAATTTACTTATTCCATGAGAGAATTCGTTTTTATTAATCCATTAGAGATGAATGACTTTAGTAAAGATAAAAATATTAGTTCTTGACTTGTATAATCATGATTAATTTGATTTTAAAGTGGATTCCATATGTCGAGATCATCCTTGATCATTTAGACATGACTTTCTATTTTTGAAAAGTCACTTCCAAATTGAGATGTGACTTACTATTTTTGGAAAGTCATATTAGAATTCCTTTTCTTTAGAATTTAGTCTTTTCACCCACCAGCAGCCTACCTTGCAGACAACATAATATGTAGTACCCTCCACTGAAACTGGTAAGCAGCATAAGAAACCACCGTAAAGTGACACATTCTATTTCTCTCTATGGGTCCACCCGGCATTCAACATAATGATGGGAATCACTGTCAAAAATGAAATTTTATTATAGGAGGTTCAAACAAAACTGAAAGATATGATTTCTTTTAGGAGAAATTAATCCCTGACCTGCCAAATTTTAACATCTTCAAAGGTGATCTCAATGTCCTTCCTTCACCAAAGTTCTCATACCATGCTGATTTTCCAAGGGAAATATAAACTAGCACAATATTTCTAAAATACTGATAATTACTTTTTATGTTGATCTTCTTTTAAATTATTCCAATATATCATTCGGCAATTATACTTCAAAAATTCAACCATACAAGAACTAAAGAACAGTAGAGATCACAATGCACAAAGAGAAAACAAGATTTACCCTAGGAAAACCCAACAAGGGGAAAAACGCAGCAACCTTTTCAATACAGAAATTATTTGTTCAATAAGAGACACACCCAGACTTATGGTCAAACTTAGTCAACCCCTCCAAGTCAAGCCTCCCAATCTGATCCAGAATTTCGCTCTGCCTTATCTGACCCATAATTTCAGCACTCTTGCAACTACCAGTTACCCCAAAATTTCAGCCCCTACAACTGCCTAGAATTTCAACCCACTACAACAGAACTACCTAGAAAAATTGTGAACCAGAAGAAATAGAATCTATCCACACGTGCAAGCTTGAGAGAGAGAGAAAGAGATGCAATTCGTCTTCATTTTCATCCTCCTTGTCCTTCTTGATCTTCGCTGAGATGCCCAGAAAATGTCTTCTTGAGGAAGTGTGAATTGGTGTTGGAGGAATGAGGTTGAGTTGCCTTTATATAGTGATTTGTTGGGTTGAATGGGTGTGTCCTTTGCCCTGGACTGACTTGACTTGGAGGGAAGCTGACTTGACAACTTTTGGAGCCAAAATTTAAAATTTAAATTTCAAACTTTCTTCTTTTAAAAGTCGCAATGGGACTTTGACCCAAAATAAGTTTTATTTCGACTCTAGCATTTAAAATATGCTTTGCAATAATCAATACAAGTACATGAAGTGGCCAAATATACATTTTGAAGACTGACCATATTTACAAATTCAACAGCAACTAGGTAAAAGGTGAAAGGGATGAGGAGAACGTTGTTCTTTCAAGTCATGCAAGAAAAGGCAAGGGGATTGCCAAACTGAACAAAGGAGAGGGAGGATGGGAAGAAGGACATGAGCAAAGTCAAATGCTTTGCATGTCACAAGCCAAGACATTATGTGAGCCAGTCTCCAAACTAAAAGAAAGACAATCGGAAAGAACAGGTTGCAGCGTTAGCAAAGATTGAAGAGTTTGCAACAAAATTTGAGGAGTTCTCATTGGTGGTTGCTTGTCTTTCTAGCACCAATGTTAGAAGTGCCCAGTTTGTGGACAGTAATGCAAAGTTCGTGGATAGTAGAGCATCTCACCATATGACGAGAACGAGGGAAGTGTTCCTTAATGTTTCAGAGGTGGATTCAGGCATGCGTGTGAAAATTGGCATGAGTACCATACATGCAGTGAAAGGGGTTGGAATAGTATTATTCCAACTAAAATTGGAAGATCTCTGGAGGTGGCAAAGGTGTTATATGTCCTAGAGCTAAAGATGAACTTGCTCTCAGTCTCAACTCTGGAGGACGACGGGTATGATATTGTGTTCCAGAGAGGACAAGTATTCATATGTTTAGAGAGAGCTACCCAGAACACAACAGTGGAACTTGGTGTCAAGAAGGGTAAGTTGTACAACTTGCAGGGCCATCTTGCAAGTAGATCCAAGAGGATCTTGGATTGAGGATCGATGTTAGTGACAAAGATTTAGCAAGAGGCTCTAAAGATTGAGTTGAGATCAAGGACTCATTTTTCTAATCTACAACATGGGCATGAGGCCTATTCTAGATCTATCTGAACCAATTGGTATGAGCTAACATTGATGGATGCTCAGGAGCAACCTCCTGGGAGCATGGTTAGGAGAAACAGATCTTCAGTTCAAATTCCACAGTAGGTAGCAAGAAAGTCTTCCAGCTCAGAGGGAGTAGATACTGTTGGAATTTGAGTAGTGTGCACTCACTTGAGCAGATCTGTGATCTAATTGAATCTACTTTCCATCATTTTGATCATGAGCCTCTTGACAAAAAATTGTTAAAACAACGGAAGACTCCGCATGAATCGCCTATGGATTTTTGGCAGCGCTTCTGTGTACTCCAGTTTGAAGCTCCGGATTGTCGTGATATATTTACCCCTGTATTCGATCATGATGTTGATTCTATCATTGTTGATCTTTCAAAACAACCTATTTATGATGATCTATCTATCGATGAAGTCGAAACCTCTCAAGCTGTCGAGGCACTTCAGCCCGAGTTGATGGTTATGTCAAGCCCTCGCTATCCTGGGGTTAGTTTCACTTCTAATCAGGAAATTGTTGAAACACCCAAGGCTTCTCATCACTCATCTGTATGCATTGAAGATCAATCCAACACACAGATTACGCTTACTCCACTTGAATCACATGATCCTATCCCTCATGCATTAGAGGGATCTTACACAGCAAGCACACTTGCGCGACGCAAGTTGTCTATGTTTCTTATGTTTGCTTGCATGTCACATTCAAGAGAGTGCATATGCTTAACATCTACACGTAGTGTAGCACAGCACCATGGTAAGTCCACAGATTGCATGTCTTACGCTTTCACTTTTTTCTTTTTTGTGGATGCATTTAAACTCGAAGTGCGTTTGTCTTCATTGTTATATCTTTTATGTTTACCTAGATGAAAACACAACGCTTGCGCGCTAACTAGTACCACCTAATCTAGTCGGTTGTTTTGGGATAACCCTTGTCAGCTCAATCAAGTAGAGTAAGGTGAGGGGGAAAACCTTAACAAGTATGTCAGAGGTATATACAAAATACTTCTCTGAAGGAACAACCTCTTCTGCTCTCAATAAGTCCAGATCCCTCTTCCGCCTTTGAAATAAATAAGTGCTATGCACAGTTCTTGAAAAATGAAAATGTAAAAAAATTTGAAAAAAAGAATAAGGCGAAATAAGAGAAAGCGCTTCCTGCGCAGAGAGGTGATGCAAGTAACTTCGTCGGGGTACTGACCAAGCTCGTTGGCAGCGGAGTGATGCTTTTGTTCCTGCGTGACTCCATCGGGGTACTATCCAGGCTTGCGAGCAATGGAGCAACACTAGAGATGAAACTTAAACTCTGACTATTATATTGTTTATGTACCAATATACCCCTCATCCCTAATCGAAACAACTATGTTGATTTGGCTTGGAATGTGTGCTGACCGACCAAGAGCATGGCAGGTGTTGCATCTTTCAATCAGGCTAGAGTGGAAACCAAAATGATCTAAGAATCGAACAATACTTCCGGAGGAGTTAGACTTTCTTTTCACAAAACAAGCTTCGTTCAAAGAGCTGGAGTTCTACCAGTGTGTCGCCATGTGTTGTAGCGGCTACAACTACCCTCCAAAATTGTCTTAGCTTCGTTTTGGAGCCTCCCTACCAACCATGTCTTGCACTTTCCAAGTACATATGTTTCAGTTGAGTTCCAGTGACTTACCAGCCTATGTGTGACAGCTTGTTTGCCTCAACCCGCAGGCTGACATTCTGGGACTTAGTCATTTTCTAGTTGTGATGTTCACCTGAGAAATTGTGTAATTCAGGTGGGGAACCAGCGTTCCCTCTGGAAATTGCGCAATCCATATGGGTCGCCTACTGCTCTCCAGAAATGTGCAAAATAGTCAGGCAACCTTCCCTCTGGAAACTGCGCAATGCAGTGCAACACTGGGCTTCATTTCAAAAATTGCGCAATTCTAACTAACAGCCAGGGCTTCAGTCCAGAAACTGCACAAATGTCATTCCCAAGCTTGCAGAGTGTTGCATGTGCTCCCAGGTTGATCGATCCTCTCCAGGACTAAGCAATCTTGGTTTGCATGCCTAGGTTGCTTTTTCCAAAAAGGCAAAAAGAAAAAAAACATCCCTAGATTTTAGGGATCCATTTTTAGAAGCTAGAGGTTACATGCAAAAATCGTTTTAAAAACCTCCTTTCAAGTGTCGCGTTTTCCTAGATTTGTGGCATGCGCGTCATAAGCCTCGATCTTATCAAACTTATTTATTCAACGCTTCAGAGCTCATTCCTCACATTGATCTTGGGCTCTGACATCCCACATCCAATCTAGGACCATTCTGCACATTCGGAGGTGCTTTTTTTGGGTAAGTCCAGTTTTCATGTCTTTTGTTGCTTTTCCGTCACTTTTTGTATTTTGGCTTGTGCGAGTGTTCTTTGCTTGGTTTTTTTGAACGCTTGCTATCATTTTAATGCATGTGAGTTTGTAGAAGCACTGTTTCAATTTTTTCATTGCATCTCACTGTTGTCGCATACATGACATTTTTTTTGCACCAAGGGTCGTCGTTGCGACCAGTGTTGATAATATCGCCGAAATATCGGCGATATTCGCAAATATCGCGATATTTTCGGCGAGCCGAAATATCGCCCCCAAAAAATCGCGATATTTGCCTGTTTTGAATTTCGCGCGATATTTGCGATATTTCGGCGATATTTTCTAAAATATCGCGAGACGATAGAAAATATCGCCGGCGGCCTGTATAAATTGGGTTTTTGGTTTTCTGTTTCACGTCATTTCGTTTTCGTGAGAGCTGGAGACGCTGCGAAGGAGGGTTTGGCTGCGAAGGAGGGTTTGGCTGCCAAGAACAGGTATGAATCCGACACCAACCCGCACGTCCATTATCTGTCTGCCCGTCCATTATTTGGCTGCCCGCACGTCCATTATCTGTCTGACTCTGCGTTGCCAGTGTTACATTTCGGGTCCATTATTCGGCGTTGCCAGTTCAGGTCTGCTATACCCATAGGTGTTGTGTATAAACCAATGATAAAATATCTCTATGAAATTATCCATGTATTAAATAATAAATCTACGGAGGCATTGCGTGCTTTGAAAAAAGACAATTATTCATTCCTATCACAAGCCATGGCAATTTATGGAGATTCTGTTAATGCCAATAAGGTGAGCTTTTCTTATAGATGGATTTTTTGCAACAACCTAACTTGGGTAATCATGTATAAAAATTTAAAAATGTGCACAACAAAGTTCAGAAGTTGGATTTGCAGTGGTACAAGTCCCTGGACTAATCTGATAGCATCCAGTGAACATTAAGACGTTTATGCAGTCTTGCAATCACTCATCGGTAATGGGCACAGCTATGCATGGAGCTTGGAACCTTTACATGGTTCTGCCTATTTCTAAACAGATATCATTACACGGCTGCATGGTGTTCACTGTTTTTTGGGGCAAGCAATAAGCCACATATAGAATACCTTCCCAGAACCTTGCAAATGTGTATGGTCCCATATGCCAAGCCTGTCAAATGAAGGTTCTGAGCAGAAAATCTGCATAGAGCTTATTGCTTGTGCTTAAGAATTGCCTTATCTTCCCTCAATCTGATACCAGGGATAGCTTCCAGGTGTTTGACTTTTGTCAATCCCCTTGCTTGCGACCTCAAACTAGTACTAATATCACCTCCAAGTGTCTCTCTCCTTTGTCAATCACCTTCCTTATAACCTCAATCTAAGTACTAATATTAAATATATGATGCTTCTAGGTGTTTATCTCCTTTGTCAATCAAAACTAGTACTAATATCAAATTCAGATGTCTATGTCCTTTGTCAATAGCCTTACTATCATATCATGTTTCCAGGTGTTATCTCCTTAGTTAATCCCTTTGCTTTTAAGTTTTGAGGGTCAACAAGTAACCAACATCAAAGTAATAGATGTTGTATAGGTTAGGATATACAGCATTTATTACTCTGCTGCAGGGTGCATGATGTTTATCCTTGCTTGTGATTGTTATTGCTCTTACACTTTTAAAAGCTAGGCTATTAAAAATTTAATTTTCTTTCAAGACCTTTGGATTTTTCTTGTAGAACTTTGTTAAAGTTTAGTCCATTTGTCTTTGAAGAATGAGGATTTGATATTGAGACCTGCACCCATGGAATTTCGTAAATTCGTATTACTTATTAAGTTACTAATTCCAAATTTTTTTTGGTGCTGTAGGTTTCCTTTTGAGTTAGCCCACTACAAAATACAAATATGCCAAAAAACTTGGACCCATTTTGGGAGTATGGGATCCCTGATGGTGGGACAAATCGTGCATATCTTGCATGCAAATTGTGTGGGACCAAGATGACAGGTGGGGTTACACGACTGAAATACCATCTTGCTAGACTCACTGGACATGATGTTGGCATTTGTACAGTTTCTAGTCCGGAGCTTATACGAAAAGCTCTTGAGGCAATTGAAGAAAAGGACAGAAAGAAGGAAGAGGCGGAAAGAAACAAAGCTGAACGTGCAGGTAAATCTTTCGGGATATCTTCTCCTGATTTTGATGTTGAGGGTAGTGGCCCTATTGGCCCTAGTGGGAGGGGCTCCACAACTGGCACACCATCACATGCTAGCGCTACTGCTAGTGTGAATGCGAGGTCACCATTTTTTGTTCCACGAACAGGAGCTGGAGCACAACCTGGCATAAAATCGCTTGTTAAAAAAAAGGAGAAGCAAGAAGCAGATAGAGTCATGGGGAGGTGTATTTTTTGGAGCGACTTACCTCTCAGCATCACAAAAACCAATCCATTTTGGCAACCAATGTGTGATGCTATTGCTGTTGTGGGCCCAGGGTACAAAAGTGCCACATATGAGGAGTTGCGGGGGCCAATTCTTCAAGCAGAAAAACAGGACATCAACTCTAGATTGGCGGAGTTGAAAAAGACATGGGAAGTCACTGGATGCACAGTGATGTCTGATGGTTGGACAGATAGGAAGGGTAGGACCCTTCTAAATTTCTTGGTACATTGTCCTAAAGGTACCATGTTTATTAAATCGTTGGATGCATCAGAACATATCAAAGATGCAGCAACGATATGTGAGTTGTTAGATGGGTTCATTTGGGAGATTGGCGTGCAGAATGTGGTGCAAGTCATAACAGACAATGCAGCTAATTATGTGTCTGCCGGCAGAATGCTTATGGAGAGGCATCCCACATTGTTCTGGACTCCATGTGCAGCGCATTGTCTTGATTTGTTGCTTGAGGATATGGGGAAACTCTCCTTCATCAAGGAGGCAGTTGATATGGCTAGGAGCATCCCCAAGTTTATTTATAACCATGCTTTTGTTCTTAGCCTTATGAGGAGGTTCACTAGAAACAAGGAGTTGCGGCGTCCTGCCATCACGCGTTTTGCCACAACCTTTATTACTCTTCAGTCTTTGCTTCGATGTCAGTTCGAGTTGAAGCAAATGTTTGTGTCTGATGATTGGCGTAATTGTAGATACAGCAGGAGACCTGATGGGAGAGCCATTGCAAAAATGGTGTACTCTGAGACATTTTGGCGTGGAGTACAAGAAGCATGTGCAGTTAGCGAACCTATAGTAAAGGTTCTTAGATTGGTGGATGGAGAGAAGCCTGCGATGCCTTATTTGTATGAGGGCATGGATAGGGCCAAGGAGGCCATTCGTTCCTATTATGCAGACAAGGGTTCTGCTGGCCTTAATAGGCAGATGATGTTATGGGATGTGATCGATAGTCGGTGGACAGGGATGCTTCATCGACCCATTCATGCAGCAGCACTCTTCCTCAACCCTGCATTTGCATACAAATGCAACTTTGGTTTTGATGGCGAGGTGATGGAAGGGCTCCATTCCTGTATTCAGAGGATGGTACCTGATTCTGAGCTTCGTAGCAAAATCAAGCGCGAGGTACAGTGTTATCAGGATTGTGTTGGCCTATTTGGCTTTGATGATGCCATTAAGGAAAGGGACCTCTTCATGCCACGTAAGTGACAAGTCATCACTCATTAGAAATTAGAAATTTGAATTTAATTATGTTTTAAGTTTTAACTTTTAACTTTTAACTTTTAAGTTTTTGAATTTTTTATTTCATTATTTTGTTGTAGATCTTTGGTGGCGAAGCTATTGGTGCAAGGGCACCAAATTTGCAAAAATTGGCTATACGAATCTTGAGTCAAACATGTAGCTCTTCAGGTTGTGAGCGCAATTGGAGTGTATTTGAGAAAATACACGCCAAAAAGCGCAACAGGTATAACTTTGAACTCAAGCCTTCAGTTGAGCAATTACACTTATTGTAATTTTTAATTTTTAATTTATGACCTTCAAGTGTCAAGAGTCAAGAGTCAAGACTCATTACTTTTTTTGACACTCTTACAGGTTGGAGTTCGCACGCCTCAACGATTTGGTGTATGTGCATTACAACATCCGACTTCGAGTGAGGCAAATAGAATCACCAGTGGATCCAGATGCCATTTCCTTAGACAATATTGATGTATTGTCTCCATGGAGGGTGGAGTCTCAGGAGCCCATATTGGAGGAGTCACCTTCATGGTTAGAGCCAGTCGCAGATGATCCATTAGAGCAGGGGCAGCAAGAGGAGGACTCGGAGTCAGAGGAGCAGCAGCACTTAGAGGAGGAGCAGGAGGAGCAGGAGGAGGACACTGAGGGAGCATCAGCATCAACACCATCTGCTATAGATATAGGAGAGCATAGCTCCATGCCTATCACTCATTATTTGACATTAGGTGCAGAGGCAGTGTCAGGGCCTTCTACTACTAGGGGCAGGCTTGGGAAACAGCCCATCCTGTTTTCCCGTAAAAGGGGGAGAGGGCAGTAGATAGATAGCTGCTATTTTTATTTGTTATGCTACATGTAACTCATGATGATGAAATACTTTTATTATTATATGTGATGTTATTTTGTATTGGTTCTCCACATTTGAGTCCTTGAATGGACAATTATCAGGGATTAGCACGATTTGGTATCGTCTTTGATATATCATCTCTATTTGACATCATATATATCAGTGTTTTCTTCATATTTATGTGCCAATGTGTTTATTTCATGTTGTTATTGCTTTATATGTTTAAAAATCTGAAAAAAAATGAATATATTATGCATTTTTTATGCTTGCTTTTGTTGTTTAAATTCTGAACATGAAGATGTTGCTTTAAAAATTAAAATAGTTTCTTGAGTGTTTGCTGGGCACTGTATAGTTATACTCATTTAATGCCAATTTTTTGTTTTTTTTGTGCCCTAGGTTTGAATTAGTTCACTACAAATGTCAAATATGCCAAAAGCCTTGGACCCATTTTGGGAGTATGGGGAGGCTGTTGGTGGGGCAAATCAGGCATATATATCATGCAACTTGTGTGGGACCAAGATGTCAGGAGGGATTACACGATTGAAATACCATCTGGCTAAACTCTCTGCATATGATGCAGATGTGATGCCTTGTATGGTTTCTAGTGCAGAGGTTATACAAAAAGCTCGTGAAGCAATTGTTGAACAAGACAGAAAGAAAGCTGCTAGGGAGAGGCCAATGGTCTCAGATAGATAGCTGCTAGTTTTATTTGTTTTGCAACTTTTGCTACATATAAGTTTATAACTCATGATGATGAAATTACTTTTAAAGTTTTATATATGTGATGTTGTTTTGTTTGAGTCCTTGATTGGACAATTATCACTATCAGGGATCAGCAGGATATGTGATGTTATTTTGTTTGAGTCCTTGATTGGACAATTATCAGGGATCAGCAGGATTTGGTATCGCCTTTGAAGTTTGATGTATCATTTCTATTTGACATCATATATATCAATGCCTTCTTCATATTTATGTGCCAATGTGTTTAGTTCATGTTGTTATTGCTTTATATGTTTAGAAATCTGAAAAAAAATGAATATATTATGCATTTTTTATGCTTGCTGATATTTGCCGATATTTTCGCCGATATTGCCGATAAGATATTTTCCGGACCCTCGCCGATATTTTCCCGATACCGATATTATCAACACTGGTTGCGACGACTCGCTTCACACATTTACTTGTTTTCCCGTTTTCTGAATCTTGAGCTCACTGCTTACATGCATGATCATTCACTCTTGTTTGCACTCAGCTTTGCCATGCATTCAAACCTTTTCTTGTTTTCAGTCGCTCGTCGGCGGGTCTGGGCTGTGCCTTGGCCCAGACCTTGCCTTGCCCGGCTTGCAATGCGCATTTCTGAGAGTGAAGGCTCTGCCTTCCTCTAAGAAATTGCGCAAAGCTGGCCCAACACTGGCCTCCACGCTTGCCCTGCGCAATTCTAAGAGGCAACACCTTGCTGGCCCCAGAAACTATGCAAATGCAGTTTGCGGGTTGCATTCATTACTGACTGAAACTGCGCATTACGCAATTTCAGTCCTCAGCAAGCCAGGCTAGACTATGCATTGCAACAGTTACAGCAGTCAGTCAGCCCGTTGACAGTCCTGATTGTGCCTTACGTAGTTTTGGCAGTCAATCTCCCAACCTCCCAGTGAAATTGCGCAATCTTCCCAGTGAGTCACCCAGGTATGTTGCATGTCAGTCCTCAAAGTTGTTTTGGTTTTCAACTGACAGATTGTTTGCCATGAGTGTTGCTCTATCTCCAGGTATCACAAGTGTTTGTCCGTCTCTCAGCAATACAGGTACAACAGCCTCCAAGAGAGTAGGGTCAAAGGACACCATTTAGAATGCCACTGGAGATGCAGTTGAGCAAGTGTCTATGAGCTTGCCTATCTATGAAGACACCAAGTTGTTCATAAACATGGATATCAAGATGAAATGGCAAGACATCAATGAAACCTTTTCAGGCACATTTGAGGAAAATTTAGAAGACCGCAGAGTCTATGTCACATTCACAACTTTGGCTTGTACCAGATTGCATGCAGGTATCCCGCGTTTCCATGTGCGGACATGATCCACTGGATTGTCCCGCATACTGATCCAGAGACAATGGCGTTGAGCGGTGTCAGCGGAACACAACTTGCTCCCTTCAGGGCGAAGAACTTTCAGGAGATGTATCACTTGCCACAGTCGGTGATCACGATGGATACACCCTTCAAAAGACCCAGTAGCAGTGCAAACTCAAGAGATATCTTGAAGAGCTAGGTAAAACAGCCATCCAAGTTTAGGACAACACCCAGCCAGGTTTACAAGACGAAGATACTACGGAAGGCATATTAGCTCTTGGTCATCTTTGCATGTTGCTTATATGGCCAAAAGAGCACAAAGACCTTCCCGCAGAGTTGGGTGATTGTGTTGGATCAACTAGCGAGCAAAGGAAGACCTTGCAACTGGTCTAACATGTTGGCTCTCAAGTTGAAGGAATAGGTAACAGAAGCCCGACATCCACCCAAGGGTCAGCAAGCGAAGATATACATGTTCGCTTACATACTGGATGCAATTTGTGCCCGTCAGCCATTCCCAGGCTTGGGTTGGGAATGGACACCATCGGAAACCTTTGTGCACACTTATTGCAAGTTGTTCTCCGAATGCAGCTTTCGTGGAGCCATCA
Organism: Pinus tabuliformis; assembly: GCA_031772625.1. Lineage (NCBI taxonomy): Eukaryota > Viridiplantae > Streptophyta > Pinopsida > Pinales > Pinaceae > Pinus > Pinus tabuliformis. Next base: position 609,800,775 of record CM062804.1, read on the forward strand.
TACAGTTATCAGACCACTTCGTCACCCCGGTGTACAGGATGAAATTTGAGAAAGATCCACCTTGCATGTCACAGGTAGCAATGGAAGCATTGATCGACATAGCAGATTGGTATGCCTCACCCCTTGGCACCTTCATACGGATGTACAGCATGGAGAAGGCTCTCCATCTTTTACCGAAGTTTGCCATGGACAAGCTCGTCATGCCAGAAGTGTCATATCACATCTCGACATGGTTGTCAGCTAGACTACACAAGAAGAAGGCACCTTGACCCGCTCTTCCTTTGTGGATCGGGTTGTATGAGATCTACAATCTCTAGCATGTTGAGGCCGAGATGGAGGAATTCAAAAGATTCACCTTTAGCACCAGAAGTGTCAATCTTTATGACCCACATTGCTTAGCGAAGGACCACTGTGCGAGAGTGTGACATCCTTGGATCCATGGGGCATATCGTTGACCTGAGGAAGACCCATGGAAATACTGCTATCACTTCTCTAGGCTCAATGAACCAGTCAGCATAGTTGTAGAGTGGTTAACAAAGCAGAAGGAAGCAGCGTCTCAGAGAGCAACAGCAGAGGGTAGCAGACCTGCACGTGAAAAAGGCAAGAGAAAGGTTGTTGATCGCGCAGAGGCAGAGCAAAGCTGCAAGTTCAAAGCAGATCCACTTTTGTTGAAAGCAGCTTTGGAGATTGAGGCTAAGAGTCGACAACGCGACAGAAGGATCGCACAAAGGCAAAGAGAGAAACAGAAGATGGAGGAAACAGAAAAAGAGTTGCAGGAGTTGAAGTGGCAACTCAAGGAAGAACAGGAGTTGCGCAAAAGAGAGAAGGAAGTGCAGCAGGGACCAGGACAACAAGAGGCGTAGCATGCACAGATTGATGAAATTGCGCCCATACAAGTTATAGACTCATCTAACCAACTGGCACAGAGCAGACAGGGTGAGCAGTTGCAGGAGCAGGACTTGGCTCAAGAGATTGAACAAATAATAGAGCAAATGGACACAGATATGGTTCAGCCAGAGTCAGATCAGGATATTGACTCATGCCTCAAAACCAAGAGATCACCCCACCAGCTTCACCAAATCTGGAAGCAGAGCAAGTCCCAAGCGATCAGGGACACACGGAAATCCTCGAAGACAATCTGGAGGCAGAGATGCATAACATATCTTTCGACGAGTCACAACACAGAGTTGTGCAGTCATGCAGAGTGCCTACTCCGGATGTCCATGTATCTCTTGTGCAGTTTGAAGAACGAGTGATCATATACGATGTGCGCAAACATCCAGCCGCGTTCGCTGACGCTACCAAAGCATATGCCGAAACCACCAGGTCGAGTGTTAGATTCTTGATAGCTGAGAACGAGTGCATGGCTAAGGAGTTACAAGCGACCGAGCAGGGAGGAGAACGGGTTACAGCATCCGCCAAAGCAAAGTTGAGGAGGGGAATACTAGATGAAGTATCGTCTCTTGAGACAATCATGCGGATGTTGTACTCCAAATTCGTCACCGTGCATAAGCCGGTTTTCCATCTCAACGGTTGGCAACAGCGTTGTGCTAGGAGAGCACGCATCTTATCAGATCTACACATTATTGTCGATCACATGCAAACATGGACAATGAGGTACAAAGGAGCCCCATTTCACTTGCTAAAGATGATGAAGCCAAAGGCGGTAGAGTTGAAGGCACACATCCAAAGTCAGACCCGAAACTATGAGGAACTCCCGCAGCTCATCACCAGTTTGCAGGGATCACATGCACGGGTGTTCAAGAGCATGGATGTCATTGTGCGCACGCATGCAATCCCATCTATTGGCACACTCACCGAGGCAAAGTCAAAGAACCAAGTCCAACTAGAGTTGGACATGTACTTTGATCAGTTGATGCGTGTAGCCACCAGTGCAGACTTAGAGATCAGCGCAGAAACAAAGCATTAGTATGTTGTCGGTCCGACTGCACTCAAGACAATGATGCACACGTTATCAAACGAGTTGGACAGAGGTTCCAAATCAGTGTACTCGGATCCAATGGAGGCAAGAGTTCGCTTCCAGAAGGATGTCACCACAAAGCACGCAGACACCATAATAGACTACCAAGCTTAGCATCAATTCGCCATCGTCAATCATCGCGAGGATGCCAAAGAGTTAGTCTTCCCAAAGCTATCTGAGCCTTAGTGATGTCTTACATGGCTTACTCAAGTCTATTTTTTGTCTCACATGGGTACATGTGCAGATTGTAATGTAAACATGTTAAAAAAGTGAAAGACAAAGTGTCAATAGTAGAATGTAACAGTCATGTAGTAGTGAAAGAGTCACGAGGGTAGGTGAAGAGTCACAAAGGGAATGTCAAGGGTCACCCCACCCATTGTTATTTATAGAACCTCGTAACTCACAGGCTTTTGGGAGCCAAGCTTCCTATAGGTGTAACTTAGAGAAAGTTTGGAGTGTATTATAACAAGCCTTGGCTTCTCCATAGTGCAGAGCTAGTACATCTCTTTGGAAGCGGCAGTGACTGTAATGTTCCGCTATCGGGGCTAGTGGAAGTCTTGGTTGTATGTATGATTAGATCTTTCACTTTCTTAATATAACAAAGCCGACACGTTTCATGCATATGTTGTTATTGTAGTTCGGCTATCATGGTTACTTTAATGATGTATGTAGTTGTTATTTACGCATGTATGTATAGACTATTCCGTATGTGTTTGTATGGATCTTATCGAAGTGTGTCGCTGATATAACCCATCACTTTGGATCGTCGGCTAACATGCTTTCCATCTTGTGATGTCTTACTGCTTGTGTGTTCCCTTTTCAAGTTACGTCTTATCACAGGTTTCTAAGGGGCATACTCACTCCCCCTTCCGTGTGTTAGAACCTTTCATGCACCTTCCTTGACTTGCTACAAGGTCACACCCTTGCTACCAACAATGACATCTTACTTACCTCTGCGTGTAACCACAATCAAGGCAATACCGTACTACCCACTGCTGGGACGCCTACACCAAACGGTCTGGAGTCTAGTTGGGACTTCTTACCAGGGAGATCCCATGACATGTTGGCGGGTCCAGCACCGTCAACATTTTTGGCGCTACAAGGAGAGTCAGATGACAAGTTGAGTCCTCACATCCTGTTTTGAATCTTTGCACATCTATCATAGATATCGTTAGAGTCCACCCTCCGCGATGTTTGTCCAATGCCCAACTCTTTAACATCACGAAGGAGTTTTATGATCTCTTGTCGGAATTCACATACGATGGTCAAGGCGAAGTGGCTTGGCCTGAGCACTTACATGACCTCCTTGCATTCTTAGTGGATGCAGATGAGTTCAATGAAGTCGAGGTCAACATGCTTCTTTCACACACACTTCGTGAATCCTCAGAACGATGGTGCCGCAACCTGCCTCACAATTGCGTGCACTGACTTGAGCAGCTCTATGATCTAATTGAATCTACTTTCCATCATTTTGATCCTGAGCCTCTTGACAAAAAATTGTTAAAACAACAAAAGACTTCGCATGAATCGCCTATGGATTTTTGGCGGCGCTTCCGTGTACTCCAGTTTGAAGCTCTGAAAAACCAAATGAAATTCCACAATCTTTGGGACAGAATTGAATATTGCCTTCACAAATCATTCTATTCCAAGATGAAGTTGAAGTTCATACCCCGCTTAGCATACTTCAGTGATGGAGTTGCGCAATCACAAGCGGATGCAGTCGCTATCACAAGTGACTGTCTGCCTTCCCCTCATCAAACAACTCCACCACCGCAAAGTGAGATGGGAGAACATGCACACACCTCTATTCAACTGTCACATCGTCCCATCATCACTACTCTCAATTTTTGCACAGATTTGGTTGGGAAGCCCATGGTTTGTCACACACACTTGTTACCTCAACCTCCGTCTTCATGTTTTGCTGATCCTCCGGATTGCACTGTCTTGTGTTCTTTCGTTCTGGACTCTACACCTGTTGTGAACGAGGATCAAGCCATCGACGGAGTTGGTGTTGCACAACCAACCTGCGTTGTCATTTATGATGAGTATGACTGGGAATCTGAACATCAACCTGCAGTGAAGGATGACCTCCTTCGGTTCGCGCCTCCTTTCCTTTTTCCTGACATCTTTAATGATTTTGCTATCTCAGATTCTCCTTGTGTAAATCCATCCACGGATGCATCTACTTTCGATCATTCGCAGAACACACCCGATGTCAGTACATCATTCGACAGCGAAGAGGAAAAATTCTTCATTGAAAATCCACTTGATTTTTCATCTGCTTTTTCCGAAAACACAAAGGGTGAACGTTCTTGCTTCTCATCTACCCCTCTGTTTGATTTATCAGATCATGAGGATGTCGATGAACTCACTGATTTTTCTGATCATAGTTGTCGTGATCTATTTAACCCCATATTCAATCACGGTGTTGATTTTATCGTTGTTGATCTTTCAAAACCACCTGTCTATGATGATCTCTCTGTCGATGAAGTCAAAACCCCGCAGGCTGTCAAGGCACTTCAGCCTGAGTTGATGGTTATGTCAGGCCCTCGTTGTCCTAAGGTTAGTTTCACTTCGATCAGGAAATTGTTGAAACACCCAAGGCTTCTTATCACTCATTTGTATGCATTGAGGATCAATCCAACACATAGATTACGCTTACTCCACATGAATCACATGATACTATCACTCATGCATTGGAGGAATCTTACACAGCAAGCACACTTGCACGACGCAAGTTGTCTATGTTTTTTACGTTTGCTTGCATGTCACAGTCAAGAAAGTGCATATGCTTAACATCTACACGCAGTGTAGCACAGCACAATGGTAAGTCCACAGATTGCATGTCTTGCGCTTTCACTTTTTTCTTTTCTGTGGATGCATTTAAACTCAGAGTGTGTTCATCTTCATTGTTATATCTTTCATGTTTGTTGGTACGCCTAACTGTGTTGTTTGCGAACCACACCTTCACCAACATGGGTCAACCAATGCGCCGGTGGCTGCATTGGAAATATTACTTCACGTGAGTAAACCCATGCACCGTTAGCTTAGGAGTAGGAGTAGCGTTTGCTTTATGTTCTGTTTGCTTGCATGCATGTTTGTTTTCTTGCTTTGTTGTTTGTTTGCTTGCCTGCTTGCTTTGCTTTTGCATTTGCTTTGTTTTGTTTTGTTTACTTGTTTACGCCCGTAGGTTAGTTTCGCATGAAACCTTGACAGACTCTTTAAACAAGCAGGGTAAAGTACAAGAGGACTTGTACATCTATCAATACTTGGTTATCTATTGTCTTCTCTCTTTATGCAGAACTCGTTGTCTACAGTCAATGATACCCGAATGGAAAATACGTTCTGTTCGAAGTGAACCTGGATGAAAACACAAAGCCTTGCACCCTAACTAGAACCACCTAATCTAGTCGGTTGTTTTGCGTTAACCCTTGTCAGCTGAGTCAAGTAGAGTAGGGTGAGGGGGAAAACCTTAACAAGTATGTCAAAGGTATATAAAAAATACTTCTCTGAAGGAAAAACCTCTTATGTGCTCAATAACTCTGGATCCCTCTTCCGCCTCTGAAATAAATAAGTGTTATCCACAGTTCTTGAAGAATGAAAAATGAAAAAATGAAAATGTGAAAAATTTTGAAAAAATGAACAAAGCGAAATAAGAGAAAGCGCTTCCTGCGCAGAGAGGTGATGCAAGTAACTCCGTCGGGGCACTGACCAGGCTCGCTAGCAGCGGAGCGATGCTTTTGTTACTGCGTGACTCTGTCGGGGTATTGTCCAGGCCTGCAGGCAGCGAAGCAACACTAGAGATGAAACTTAAACTCTGACTATCATATTGCTTGTGTACCAATATACCCCTCATCCCCAATCGAAACAACTATGTTGATTTGGCTTGGAATGTGTATTGACCGACCAAGAGCATGGCAGGGGTTGCATCTTTCAATCAGGCTAGTGTGGAAACCAAGATGATCTAAGAATCGAACAATACTTCCGGAGGAGTTAGACTTGTTTTTCACGAAAAAAGCTCCATTCAGAGAGCTGAAGTTCTACAAATGTGTCACCAAGTATTGTAGTGGCTACAACCACCCTCCAAAATTTTGTCTTAGCTTCGTTTTGGAGCCTCCCTACCAACCATCCTTAGTAGCATGTCTTGCACTATCCAAGTACATATGCTTTACTTGAGTTCCGGTGACTTACCAGCCTGTGTGTGACAGCTTGTTTGCCTCCCACCCACAGGTTGACATTCTAGGACTTAGTCATTTTTTGGTTGTGATGTTCACTTGAGAAATTGCGCAATGTTGGAGGGGAACCAGCCTTCCCTCTCAAAATTGCGCAATCCATATGGGTTGCCTGTTGCTCTCCAGAAATACGCAGAACAGCGAAGCAGCCTTCCCTCTTGAAACTGCGCAATGCAGCCGAACACTGGGCTTCATCTCAAAAATTGCACAATTCTAACTGACAGTCGAGGCTTCAGTCCAGAAAATGCGCAATGCATGAGGGACAACCAAGTTTGCTCAGCCCAGAAACTGCGCAAATGTCATTCCCAAGCTTGCAGACTATTGCATGTGCTCCTAGGTTAACCAATGCCGTCCAGGACTAAGCAATCTTGATTTGCATGCATGGGTTGCGTTTTTCGAAAACGCAAAAAGGCAAAAAAGAAAAAAAACATCCCTAGATTTTAGAGATCCATTTCTAGCAACTAGAGGTTACACGCAAAAGTCATTTTAAAAACCTCCCGCCAAGTGCCGATTTTTCCTAGATTTGTGGCATGCGCTTCATAAGCCTCGATCTTATCAAACTTATTTATTCGACGCTTCAGAGCTCATTCCTCACATCGATCTTGGAGCTCTAACATCCCACATCGCATCTAGGAGCATTCAGCGCAACGTTTTCTGGGTAAGTCTGGTTTTCATGTCTTTTGCTGCTTTTCTGTCGCTTTTTGTATTTCGGCTTGTGTGAGTGTTCTTTGTTGGGTTTTGGTGAATGCTTGTTGTCTTTTTAATGCATGTTAGCTTGTAGAAGCACTGTTTCAAGTTTTTCATTGCATCTCACTGTTGTCGCATACACGACACTGTTTTTTGCACTAAAGGTCATCGTTTCGGTGACTCGCTTCACACACTTACTTGTTTTCCCATTTTCTGAATCTTGCACTCACTGTTTGCATGCATGATCATTCACTCTTGTTTGCACTCAGCTTCGCCATGCATTTAGACCTTTTCATGTTTTCAGTCGCCCGTCGGCGGGTCTAAGCTACCTTGGCCCAAACCTTGCCTTGCCCGGCTTGCAATGCGCATTTCTGAGAGGGAAGGCTTTGCCTTCCTCCCAGAAATTGCACAAAGTTAGCCGAGCACTAGCCTCCAAGCTTGCTCTGCACAATTCTAAAAGGCAGTGCCTCGCTGGCCCCAGAAACTGCGCAAATGCAGTTTGTTGGTTGCAGTCATTACTGACTGAAACTACGCATTGCGCAGTTTTAGTCCTCCGCAAGCCAAGCTAGACTGTGCATTGCGCAGTCACAGCAATCAGTCAACCCGCTGACAGTCCGGACTGTGCCTTGCGCAATTTTGGCAGTCAGTCTACCAACCTCCCGGTGAAAATTGCGCAATATTCCCAGTCACCCAGGTATATTGCATGTCAGTCCTCAAAGTTGTTTTGGTTTTCAACTAACAGATTGCTTGCCATGAGTGTTGTTGTCTCCAAGTATCACAGGTGTTCGACCATCTCTCAGCAGTACAGGTACAATGACCTCCAAGAGAGCAGGGTCAAAGGACATCGTTGAAAGTGCAATTGGAGATGCAGTTGAGCAAGTGTCTATGAGCTTGCCTATCTATGAAGACACCAAGTTGTTCATAGACAAGGATATCAAAATGAAATGGAAGGACATCAATGACACATTTTCAGGCACATTTGAGGAAAATCTGGAAGACCGCATGGTCTATGTCAACATTCGCAAGTCTAGCTTGTACCAAATTGCATGCAGGTATCCCGGGTTTCCATGCACAGACATGATCCATTGGATTGTCTCGCACACTGATCCAGATACAATGGTCTTGAGCAGTGTCAGTGGAACACAACTTGTTGCCTTCAGAGCAAAGGACTTTCAGGAGATGTATCACTTGCCACAGTCGGTGATCACGATGGATACACCCTTCAGCAGACCCAACAACAGTGCAAACTCAAGAGATATCTTGAAGAGATGGGTGAAAGAGCCATCCAAGTTCAGGACAACACCCAGCCAGGTTTACAAGACGAAGATACTACGGAAGGCATATCAGCTCTTGGTCATCTTTGCATGTCGCTTATACGGCCAAGAGAGCACAGAGACCTTCCCGCAGAGTTGGGTGATTGTGTTGGATCAACTAGCGAGCAAAGGAAGACCTTGCAACTGGTCCGACATGTTGGCTCTCAAGTTGAAGGAACAGGTAACAGAAGCCCGACATCTGCCCAAGGGTCAACAAGCAAAGATATACATGTCTGCTTACATACTAGATGCAGTCTGTGCCCGTCAGCAGTTCCCAGGCTTGGGTTGGGCATGGACACCTTCGGAAACCTCTGTGCACACTTATTGCAAGTTGTTCTCCGAATGCAGCTTCCGTGGAGTCATCATACAGTTATCAGACCACTTCGTTACCTCGATGTACAAAATGATATTTGAGCAGGATGCACCTTGCATGTCACAGGCAGCGATGGAAGCATTAACCAACATAGCAGATTGGTATGCCTCACCCCTTGGCACCTTCATACGGATGTACAACGTGGAGAAGGCTCTGCATGTTTTACCGAAGTTTGCGATGGACAAGCTCATCCTGCAAGAAGTGTCATATCACATCTTGACATGGTTGTCAACTAGACTACACAAGAAGAAGAAGGCCCCTTGGCCCACTCTTCCTTTACGGATCGAGTTGTATGAGATCCGGAATCTCAAGCATGTTGAGGCCGAGACTGAGGAATTCAAAAGATTCACCTTCGGCACCAGAAGTTTCAATCTGTATGAACCGCATTGCTTAGTGAAGGACCACAATGTGAGAGGGCAACATCCTTGGATCCACGGGGCGTATGATTGGCCTAAAGAAGACCCATGGAGATATTGTGATCACTTCTCCGGGCTCAATGAACCAGTCAGCATAGTTGTAGAGTGGTTAACAAAGTAGAAGGAAGCAGCATCTTAGAGAGCAGCATCATCAGCAGCAGCAGAGGGTAGCAGACCTGCGCGTGAGAAAGGCAAGAGAAAGGTTGTTGACAGCGCAGAGGCAGAAAAAAGTTGCATGTTCAAAGCAGATCCACTAGTGTTGAAAGCAGCTATGGAGATTGAGGCTAAGAGGCGACAGCGCGACAGAAGGATCGCACAAAGGCAAAGAGAGAAACAGAAGATGGAGGACCAAGTGTCGACAGTAGAATGTAACAGTGATGTAATAGTTGAAGAGTAACAAAGGGAATGTCAAGGGTCACCCCACCCTTTGCTATTTATAGAACCTCATAACTCATTGTACAGGCTTTTGAGAGCTAAGCTTCCTATAGGTGTAACTTAGAGAAAGCTTGGAGTGTATTGTAACGAGCCTTGGCTTCTCCACAATGCAGAGCTAGTACATCTCTTTGGAGGAGCAGGCGACAGTGACTGTAATGTTCCGCTATTGGGGCTAGTGGAAGTCTTGGTTGTATGTATGATTGGATCTTTCACTTTCTTAATATAACAGAGCCAGCACGTTTCATGCATATGTTGTTATTGTAGTTCGACTATCCTGGTTACTTTAATGATGTATGTAGTTGTTATTTACGCATGTATGTATGGACTATTCCGTATGTGTTTGTATGAATCTTATCAAAGCGTATTGCTGATATAACCCATCACTTTGGATCGTCGGCTATCCTACTTTCCATCTTGTGATATCTTTCTGCTCGTGTGTTCCCTTTTCAAGCTACGTGTTATCACAGGTTTCTAAAGGGCGCACTCACTCCCCCTTCTGTGTGTTAGAACTTTCATGCACCTTCCTTGACTTGTTGCAAGGTCACACCCTTGCTACCAATAGGGACATCTTACTTACCTCTGTGCACAACCGCGGTCAAGGCGATACCGTACTACCCATTGCTGGGACTCCTACACCAAACGGTTTGAATTCTAGTTGGGACTTCTTACCGGGGATATCCACTGACATGTTGGCGGGTCCAGTAGCATCAATAAGGCCTAAATCCAAAGTTGATGATCTTATTCTTGTTGACAAATGAGAGACAAATTATATATCATTCTTTTGTGGCACCTATTCATGTGAAGGTATGTTCATGTGAAATTTTTATGACTCCTCTTCTGTGGCTCATGAAAAAGTTTTGTGGCTCCTGCGAAAGTCCTTTTGGCACCTCTGTGGCACTTTTATGCGAGTTCTGTGGCAAATTTCATTGTGGAAATATGTGAGTCCCATGGCATCATATCTCTTGTTTTGCCCTCGCTCAAGCTGAACTACAAATGAGGCCAAGAGCCCTTGTTGTGAACCCATCAAGCTGAGTAACAATGATGCTATTGTCACAAAGATGTTATTCTACAAATACTAGTGACAAGACTAAACCTAAGAAGAGTCCAAATTTTATTAGCCCTTTGAAACTCGTCTCTGTGGAAGAAAGGACTAAATAATATGTGCCATCCGAGTAAAGTAAGTTTTGTCATTTGTCTCTTTGTCTTGCGAGATAGTAACAGATCTATCTATTATGGAAGAGTTATGAAGTTTATGCTGAGGAGATCTAAGACTCATCTAATTAATGATCTTAGTCCAAGCTCCCTCATATTTTTTATAGTTTTGAAGAAGGCCGAGACAAATTTTATCCCTATAAAACAAATCCAAATGATAGAAGGATTTGATCCTGAGGCAGTTAAGGACCGAAAGCCTATTTTTATGTATGCCCTGTGGCATCATTTATGTGAATTATGTGACCTGAGTTTCTGTGCCAAGGATTGTAGTTTGCCTTTCTAAATCCATGGTGACAAGTCCGAGCTCCTTCATAAGGTTTGAAGTTTGTCATCTCTATGATTATAGTCCGAGCTATGTATCTGTGGATCAAAGCTAGAGATCATTGTAATTATGATGTTCATGACAAAGTGTTTGGGGTTGAAACTACAAAGCCAAGGCATTCGAGTTTGACATGGCCTAAGATCATCTTTGCGCAACCAAGTAGTTTTAGCTCATTATAGTGTCACAAGCTTGTGGAAGATTCAGATCTATGGTGTGACAATCACTACTTGAAGGAGACTCTATTCTATACATAAAAGAAGGACAAATTACATTGAAAAAAGAACGATTTTGAGCATCAAGTTACTAAGGCACTATTTTAATGCAAGTGGCTCTATCTTTGTAGCTATGCAAAGTCTATTAAGCACATTCTAAAGCTCAATCAAGTTCGAGCTCCCTCATGAAACGATCAAACTCGAATGAGGTCTAAAGGTGATTTATTTTTGATCAACTTTCTGAAGCTTCAAGTCCATGACATACAAGCTCTTTGAGGCAAATGTTAAACTCTCTGTGTTAGTATTGTTTCTCAAGTGAAAAATGATGCCTAGAAGATACGAGCCTCCTCCTCCTTGTGGTCATTTCAGAGGTTCTTTAGGTCTGAAGAATCATGTGTTAAATGCCATAAAGAAGTCAAGGACCCTAGACGGATATTGGAATGATTTAAGCCCTCAAGGCTGATTGATTCTAAAGAAGGATGTTCAATCTAATGTTTCTTTTTATATATATAAGGGTGGACGAAATTCACTAAAGAAGGTCGACCTGGAAGCAAAGGAGTTGACTCTTATAAGTCCCAAGACCATGTCCCCTGGAAGGTCTATATATATATATATATATTTGAAAGCCATGCTCCTCTGTAAGTCTTCAAGTATAATTGTTGCAATAATTATTGAAGTTTCTCAAATGATCTCCCTTTGAGTTTTGTCCTATAGAACAATCAAACAATGATAGGTGGCTCTATATCCCAATGAAAGTAATAATGTCAAGACACTGTTTTGGAATTTCAAAGAGGTTTGCTAAATATGTTGTTTGTCTCTCTCTTAAATAGCGAAATACTGGCATGAAAATTTGAGAATAAATCTTAGACTTGGATAATAAAATTTATTGCAAATCAATAGTGTTGTTACATTGTCATGTTTTTGAAGATCAATGCAAGCATTAGAAATAAATGCTAGAATGTCAAGGCAAGGTAGAAATAATAAATAGGTTAGAGCTCCCCTTCAAAGCATGAAGTATGATCATATTATCGTTGAGGAATTGTAACTTGATGAGATTACATAATCTAGGGTTTGGAAGGATAAAATGTTTTGGATTTGTAAACCCTAGCAAGGAAACCCCAAGGTTTGTGGGATAAGCCCTAGGACTAACCTTCATAATGTTGATACTGGAAAAATCGAGATTGATGAAATTGGAAAGAATGCAAGGATGAATATCACTCAAAGACCCTAGGACTGATTTATTTGTAATGATGAACACAAGCATTAGGGGTTGTAAAACCTAGACTAAACCTAAAAGATCATTAGGGTTTGGAGTTAAAACCCTATCCAGACAAAAAGGGTTGGAGAAGAAAGACTTGAGCTTATGGATTGATTGCTTCCACTTAAAAGAAGAAGAAACCCTAGCTCCTAGAAAATTTGACATCTTTGATTTGCAGGTTAGATGCAAGAAGGCTAAAGATTAAGAGGGAGCTGGCATGTTCTCAGAAGATAAGTATCTTGTATTTCTTTTATTTTTAATCATTATTGATGATGTGGACTCCTTGATGATGATACAGACTCCTCGATGATGTGGACTCCTTGATGGTGATGTGCACATGGACTCCTTGATGATGTGGACTTCTTGATGATGATATGGACTCCTTGATGATGTGAACGAGGTTGACTCCTTGATGATGTGAACGAGGTTAACTCCTCGATGATGTGGACGAAGTTGATTGGATCTGAGAAGGCTAAGATAAAGAGGGAGTTGACACTTTCTCAAGGGATAGGTACTTTCTTGTTTGTTGTTTCACTGTGAGTCTCTTGTCTTTGTATATCTTGCTTGGTTGTATTTGTTCTTCCATGGCCTCCCAATGAAGATTGCAGGCATAATGAAGACTGCCAAGGTGTGCCAATCGTTGAAAATGGATGGAAGAACAAATAATAAGAAGACTCGTGATTGGATGAGCTCTAGACTCAAAGGGAGCAGACAAGATCAACCTGATTGAAGCATGCTTTGATCCATGATGTAAAGAAGTCAATTGTGACTTCCAATATATAGATGGCTTGAAGTCTTGAAGAGTAATGTTGTCCAAATCTGCTGAAAAAGAGCTCATGACTTTTCTGCTTGATAATATGTTTCTGACAAGGACTAAGGACTTTTGTGTCTTGTGTAAGAGGGAGTTGTTTTCGTAAAGCCATTAGCCTGATGAGATCTTTGTTGATAATGGACTACAAATCCATGGACATGCATGATGAAAAATTTGAAAAATTTGCGAGACTCTATTGTTGACTTGATTAATTCTCTGATTGGCTCATTGAACCACTCGATGCATGGAATTGTTGACTCTATTTGGGCTAGAAGTATTAAAATGAAGAGCACTTATGGGTGTTGTGTTGGTTTGAATGACACGGATGTTTCTATTGCATATTATGATGATTGCTTCGATAAGAAGCCACTTGTTGTCTGTTGGATTCGACCATGGTTGTTGATGTTTGCTTTTGTGAGAAGCCTCAACTGAAGTTGAATGAATAGTTGGATGTTGTTGTCTGTTGGAATGTTTGATCAAGTGCTGAAATCCACCATGGCTACTTTTCTGTTGTTGAGTAGGTTGTTGATGTTTGCTTCTATGAGAAGCCTGGAATGGCTAAGAATTCCTCTTGGAGAGGGAGTATTGATTATATAGCATCATGAATCTTCCTTAGGTTGCAGCTGTGAGACCAATGGATTGGTTGAGAAGATTGTCACTCCCTTAGGTCAATTGACCAAGAGACCAATGAATCTAGTCGGGAAGATTGGTTCTGAGGCATAGAATAATCCCTTAGATCATGATGACTATGAGAGGACACTGAGTTTGTGATATTTGGTCATGATGACTGTGAGAGGGCACTGAGTTTGTGATCTCTCTCTTAGGCAATTGATGTGAGACCTATGGATTGGTCGGGGAGATTGATCTCGAGTTCTCTCCCTCAAGTCATGGACTGTGAGACTATACAATCGGGGATTGAGATAAGGATTCCTCCCTTAGGTCATGGACCGAGAGACCTTGTTTGTGGTCAGGGAGATGTACCTTGTGCATATGATTGGTTTAGCCTCATTGATTGATATCACTGGTCAGTAGGGCATTGAATTGGATGCCATAGGGTTGTGAATTTTGGGATGTGTTGGATGTTATGTATCTTTTCTTATGATGAGACTAATGTTATGAATAAATAATTCATAATACAAAGATAATTTAATAATTAATTAATTAAATTAGTAATTAACATTAATAAAAGAAATTATGTAAGTGAAAGGTCAAAAGGCATGACCAATAAAAGAAATTATGTAAGTGAAAGGTCAAAAGGCATGACCAATCAACCCTCGTGACCAGTCAATGCCTATTTAGGCACACCGTCAGAGGGAATGTAAACCACCATTCATATTTTTAATAATAATACTACTACTACTTACTACAGTACAAGTCTACATACACAAACTCATGCTTACATACAAATTTATCTGTACTAGTGGTATCAGAGCGAGTACGATGCTCAACCTACAAACCTTCGTTGTTACGTTGCCCCTCGATCCATTGCCCTCACTATTTGTTGCCCTCACGCTACCCCACGATCCACTCACAATAATATCCATTCCATCGTGCCTTGCTGCCTTATCCGTCGATTCCCTATCTAGAGTTGTTTGCCCCTGTACCGACGACAATAACACACGTAGCACATCGTGCCCTGTCCGCAATTCTCCGCTCCTGCACCGACAGCAACAGCACACACAGCATCGTTTAAAGACCAAGTCGTCCTCAACCGTCAAACGACGTGCTCCGATCGGAAGGTCAATCGCTGGTGTCGTTTCTTTCGAGTGTATAAGCGTAAGCCATCCGGTTAAGCGTATATTTTCGATTTGATAGCAGCATATAATCATAATCGATTTGGATAGCAACGTATAATTAAATATAACTTAATTAAAATCTATTAATTAATTCATATAAATTAATTAATCTAATTAATTTAGATCATTTAATTAATTAAATTATATAATTTAATCATTTAAAATATATATATATATATATATATATATATATATATATATTAATTTAATTATTTTTAAAAATTGGGTCTACAAGGAAAAAGAGGAACAAAATGGCAAACAGTAAGAGAGTGATGATAATTTGATGAAATTCCAAGAACAACTCGACAGAGTGCGCAGGCGCCTCGACGAGGTCGAAAGAAAGCAAGATGATTTTGGGGTTCATCAAAATGAAATGGCAGGGAATATCATAGCAATAAAGAACACGATGAGCCAGTTTATGGGAGGAGCCAACCCACCTTTTAATCCCTCAAAGACGCAAAGTCCAAAAACTCCAGAAGGTGAATTTTTTTCAAATCATGAAATTCCATCGATGCACGAAACTTCGTGAACACTGCATATACAGTTTGAAGGGAATCAGTACCATACAAAGTTCTCCGACAAAGATTACCTCAAAATTAAAAGAGAGTTATCAAAATACGATTGTATGGGTAAATAAGATGGACGCCATTTTCAGAGCAAATCCACCAATAGGTGAACAAGAGAAGGTCATGATGCGTAGCTCGCTCATTCAATTGGCAGAATTTTAAAAACGCCTTGTTAAAACGATTTTGTTGGACACCTAATCCTCTAAGGGTTGGTGTGGAGCTTGAACAGCTAAAGGCAGTCCAAGAGACCTTGGAATATGGAATCCAATGGTCACTCCTATGTATTATAAAAGTATATCATGTCAATAATAGATGTACTCTCAATCTTATCATTCATACTCTGTCGCCGCCATGTATGTGTTTAACATGGTATCAGAGCGGGCGATATCCTACCTTGCTCATATTTGAGCCACTTGTTTTATGGCCTTTCTGTGCAGGTCAGTTCTGCCATCAATTCTGCATTTCATAAATGTTTTCTCAGCTAAATTCTAGCTGCAATCTCTGCTCACATTTGCACGTAGTAACGCTCTTCCTTCAGTGTTAGTCCTTCCTGCATTGCATTTATTTACCTCTCAGTTTTTGTGCCTACTCGAATAGTATGTCGGTGGTCGTTTCTTTGTCAGTGTGTCAGGCCTGAAACCTCCTCAACACTGTCCTCGGTAGTTTCTCTGCTGGTGGAATGAGCGCGGTAGTTTCATATTGATTTTGTGGCATCTCTCATGTTAGTTCTGCCCTTTCTGCTGCTTGTCAGAACTTGAGCGTTTTATTCCTCACTGTGTGCTTGTCCATAGCGCTCCATTAATTTGTTGTCTGTTAGAAATTCGTTGCCTCTCCTTTGCATACTTGTCTCCTAAAAACGCTTTCTTCTTTCAATTATCTACCCTGCGAAGTTGCATACAACCACATTTCACCGCCACATTGGCTACATTCTGTTTGCGTAACAGAGTTGTCCATTGGAATGAAATTCGAACTCAAAAAAAAGGGCACTGTTATCATGAGATTTAAATTACTTTTTCCGCACAAAGTGTTGATGAATTATAACCCAAAACAATTGTCATAGTAGAGGATTGTCTCTTATAACTCCTCATCACGACTCATGGGAGAGGAACTATCTCTTCTGCGAGGTTCTTTGTTTTCAGAGCAACTCGGTGCAACAAGACACATGGAGGAAAAGTATTTAAGGGAAGAGGTGTTGAACAAAGGTAGAGGTAGGTTATCGATGTAAGAGCACAAAAGCAGTCAGAACTATTATGCGACTTTCTAGAACAGAGGTATCAATCGTTGATCTGGCTTAGTTTACAAGATGACGAATGTTGTTGGTAAAGTATTTTTATGATTCCTTTATTTGATTGACCACTTTAGTCGTTTCATATTCTCCAACAAGGTTCATTATTATGCCCTCTAACTTGTGACACATATATGAGTCATTGAATGTGGAAACTAGAAGTCGCTCTTGTTAATGGATGTCAGTTAAGGAATACAAACCATCTCGCGTTGAGTATCTGTGCAGTGAGTGCGTTCAATCTCTGCATTTGCAGTGGCGTTTTGAACCCTGTCAGCTGGGGTCATGAAGCACGAATCAGGTTGCTGATGGGTTTCGGCTCGTATCGGAAAAACTCTGATGGGCGAAGAGCCTGCAGGAGAAGAAGCAGGTATCATCTTCATATAGCTTGTTACTCCATTGGTATCATTACGTTGAGAATCTGGATCGCCACAGCTAGCGCAGGAGGATCGATTATACTTAGATATACATGATGAGTCCAAATTGGGGAAGATCTGAGCCATGTATTGATTTGGGGTTATAGCCTCATGAGGTGTAGTACTACTCACAGGCTGAATTTCATGATGTTGGTCTTCTTGTGAAAGGCCTGACTTATCCCTGGTTTTCTTTGATGATAATCTTGATCTAGCGAGTTTAGATAATTTACCTCTAAAAACTATCATCTCGTCTTCCTCAAGCTCGGCCTCAATGGATTCATCACTGTAGGTCTGGGCTGACCTCATTGTTTTCTTTGGGGCGTTCATCCCCCTGCACTGGGGATTAAATCGTCGAATTGCTTTGGGGGGAGTGTAAAAAGACTCTACAGCTTTTAGGATTCTCCATGGGCGATCCGCCTTGCAAGATTCTTGTTCTGTTGGAGACCCTGGGATCAAATCCGTGAAACCTTTAAATTGCGTTGGCGGGATTGTTGTCCCAGCATTTTGCTTCGGTTGAGGCGACTCAAAGTTTGGAAACTTAGTAATATGACTTGTTGATGGAGTCTAGGAAGAATTCATCGTGTACTCCAGTTATGATAAAAGAGCGTTGAATTGATACATAAAATTTGTGCGTTCATTAAAACCTCATCATATGTGCGTTGGTCCATTCATATGCCTCTATTGTTGGTTCATATATGAGTATATATGATATCTACATTATTACTCTCTGCATTGAAGTTTGTGCCTAATTTCAGCATCGAATATATTGTATGTTGATCGAGCTCTCCATATGTCTTGGTCTATATTTGTGCATTGAAAATGCGATGAATTATATGGGTCTACAGTTGTGATCAATTTTTAAGTGTAATTTTGACAATGGATAAGGTAGCCAGAATTGGTGAAGTATTAGAGTTCTTAAAAACTCTAATACATTCCTCTGATCATGATACAGTAAGAATCAACAAAGCTTCTCTTGTTGACATTCGAACCTGCTTACATAATGCACAGTAAAATATTGATTTTTTGCAACTAGAATCTCAGTTCTAGCGAGATGAGCTTCATCAGATTTGTCATTCTAAATTGTTTTCTCCTCAAAAGAATTCTCTGTTCAAGGCTAAAACAAACACCCATCAACAACCAGCAAATGATAAAATCACTAAGGTTGAGGAAGATTCGCATTCAATGCCTAATGCAACAACAAATTTGCATGCAAAAGAAGAAATTCAATCTGCACTTCCCAAGCCAGTCATCAGACCTTGGGGAGAGCTTGTCCATAACAGGCACAGAACAAGCCTTGGATATGATAAGGAGGTTTCCTTTCATATTCCAGATTACTCAAAGCCCATTCAGTTTCAAAGTGCTGGATTTCTTCAATGACAGTTCACCTTCAGCTGTTCCAGATTATGCTCCTCTTCCACAGCAAAAACAACAGATTGTGAAATGCCAACACTGTGACCAAGTTGGCCATATGAAAGATCATTGTTTTGATCTCCATCCATGTAAGCATTGTCATAAAACCAACCATTCTTCAAAAAGATGCTTCAAAAACAAGCCTCTTGAAAGAACAAAGATTCATCTTGGATGGATCGCTTCTTGGCAATGGGCATCAACAGCCAAGAAGATATTTCAGTCATATGTCCGAACTTGTTCTAGAGTATTGAACAGTCTTGCAGTTGAGTTTTCTCCATCTTCTCACCTTGTATCTAGCAGGGGGGGAAATGATAGTCATCTATAAGCTTCAAAGCCACATCAAGCGAGCCTGAGCCACAACCTGCCATACCAGATTTAGATTTGTAGCCAGAGACAAAGATGCCCCTAAGCATGCCTTCAGTTGGTGATGCCTCTTCAAAGAATTGGGGACACTTCCTCTAGCAGAAGACTTCAACTTCTTGCCAGTTTTGGAAGAGTTCCAGGAATTGCATTAAGCATTCTAGAGTTGTTGGTCATCCTTAAACCATCACAGGTTGAGACCTCCCTTTTCAGGTTGAGGTTCTCCCTTTTATGCGAGGTGAGACCTCCCTTTCATGGTTGAAGGTTTCCCTCTTCAAACATCAAGAGCACTTCCTCTAGCAGAAGACCTCAGCTTCTTGCCAAACCTGGAAGAGTTCTGGGAACTGCACTAAGCATTCCAATGTTGGTGGTCATCCTTAAACCACCTCCCTTGATACCAACATTTCAGAGAGCACATTCAGCCTAGTGCTACCATGCATTTTTGCATGTTTTGTATTACAGCTCTCTTCTTGGACTCATACATAACCCTTCGGATTAAGGGGGGGAATGTTGGACACCTAATCCTCTAAGGGTTGATGTGGAAGCTAAACAGTGAAAGGGAGTTCAAGAGACCTTGGAATATGGAATCCAATGGTCACTCCCATGTATTATAAATGTATATCATGTCAATAATAGATGTACTCTCGTGCTTATCATTCATACTCTGCTGCTGCCATGTATGTCTTTAACAGATTTCACGACGAAGAAGAGGATGATGTTTACGAAAGATTCGTTCACCTCAAACAGAAGGGATTGGTAAGTGAATACACACATGAATGGTAAGTATTGACGATAAGGCAAAGGGGATTCTTTGACGAAGAGCTATTAAAAATGTATTGTTGTGGCCTTAAGGATTACACTCGAGAAGAATTAAAATTATTTAAACCCCAAACCACTGAAGATGCCAGACACACAGCGATAATTATTGAGAGAAAATATAAGCTCAGAACGTCATCATTTAAGAAAGATGAAGACCAACAACAACACTTGGGAAGAAAAGAAACTAACAAACGTAGGTATTGTGGAGACAAATGGACATCAAGACACAAATGCTTTAACAAGAAACTATATACTTATGAAGTCGAGAAAGAATAAAACACTTCAAGTAACGATCCAAAGATTAAAAAAAAAAACAAAAACAAAAACAAAAAACAAAAAAATGTCGCAAACATGGAGAAAATTGGACGCCAGGCCATAAATATGAAGACACATCCTTGCGCTACTATAAAATAGTAGATGGGAACCAAATTGAAGTACAAGAACATGATGAAGGAATCGTTGTCACACACAGTGAAGATTCAGATTCTGAGCAACCGTCATTAGCGGTAATCTCATGTAACTGGGAAACACCTGATGAAAAGAATAACTCTCTCGAAAATCAAGAACAACAACCAACTGCAAAATACATTCCACCACATCTTCGAAAGAAGAGAAACCAATCGCCAGGAAGGTATATTAAACCCACTACACCACCAACAAACATGAGGAAGAGACTATGTCCTAAAACCCTAAAGCTCAAGGGACTCATAAGAGGCAGAAATGTCAATATACTTGTAGATTATGGCAATACTCACAATTGTATAAACATTGATCTTGCTAAACAACGTGGTCTTTTTATATGCCCGATCAAGGACCTGACCATGTCTGTCACTATTGGAAAGAAAATCAAGGAAATAGGAGAATGTCAAAAAGTCTCAATCCAAATACAAAAATTGGAGCTACAAACAGATTTATTTGCCCTACCACTCAAAGAAATGGATGTAGTTCTAGCTGCAAAATGGTTAATACAATTAGGAAGCTATACTACAGACCTTGAAGAACAATTCATGGAGTTTAATTGCAAGGACGACAATATAAATTAAAAGGTGTTAACACTCCCAGTTCCATGGAAGGTACAATTACTCATGATGAATGCACCAATCAACGAAAAGATGCCATTCCATCACAACATTGTTCAACTAGAGAAACCCCTTCTGGTTGTGCTTTGAGGACAAAGCATCTCTAAAAGGGGTGGCAATGTTATGAATAAATAATTCATACTACAAAGATAAGTTAATATTAATTAATTAAATTAGTAATTAACATTAATCAAATTAATTATGTAAGTGAAAGGTCAAAAGGCATGACCAATCAACCCTCGTGGTAATGGTATGAATAAATAATTCATAATACAAAGATAATTTAATATTAATTAATTAAATTAGTAATTAACATTAATAAAATTAATTATGTAAATGAAAGGTCAAAAGGCATGACCAATCAACCCTCGTGACCAGTCAATGCCTATTTATGCACATCGTCCGAGGGAATGTAAACCACCATTCATGATCTCTCCCTTAGGTTGTGGGACGAGAGACCTATGGATTGGTCGGGGAGATTGATTTTGAAACAAAGAGGGAGAGAGAGAGACTTGTACTTGTAATCTCTCCCTTAGTCTGTGGGCCGAGAGACCTATGGATTGGTCGGGGAGATTGATCATGAGAGAGAATGAAAAATACCTCCCTGGCTAAGAGGGAGTGTTGGAATTTGAGTAGTCATGGTTGGTATTTTCATCATGTGAAGAAATAGAAAATCTTATTTAAATTTTGCCTCCTAAAACATTCAAGTCGACCTCCTATTGTTCAAGTTGGTTGGGCCCCTTAGAGGCATCCATTCAACCCCCTTCAAAGACCTATATAGAGGAGACCTTTCCTACTCATTTGGCACATCAACTTGTGGTGTGATTATCTATGATCCAGCGAAGTTAGAAGCAGAAGGAGGCCGAAAAATCGAAAGAAAGGCTTGGCACTTGCTCTTGTTCTTGATTATTGGTTTGGCTATTATCTTGATGAAGTCTCTCTCTCATAAGGAAAGATTTCTAAGTTTTCCCCTTTGTGGGTTTTCCCGGGACTCAAACTTAATTTATGTGTTTCTTGTCTCATTGTCTCATGGTTATTTTCTACTGCTCTTTCATGTTTATTGGTTGAAAATTTATTTTGTATAGTTGCGTAATGATATTGGATAAATGTTATGTGAAATTAATGCTAATTGATCATTGGAAGCAATCATTTGTAGAAGAAAATTATTTCTAGCTTGTTTGCCCTAGAAAACTCAACAATACAACAATGGATCATATTGTGGGATTGGAGACAAATCAAGGTGGAGGAGGTTCTTCCAGAAGTACCTCCCTCACTAAGAGAGAGTGTTGATTTTTGTAGCTTGGACAGGTACTTCTGCAAAAGCCTTGTGTCTAGACGTGCTCGAGTCGCCCACATTCTCCTTAAAACACTTGCTCTACTGTGAGCAAGTTGCTAATGTAACTTAGCCTAATTCTGACTTAGGAAAAAACACATACTAATATGTTGGTTTATTGAGCTAATAGAAACTTAGGAAATGTAAAATTATTTACATTAGTAAGTTTTAATTTTAGCCATTGATCTCAAGTGAGACGAGATCTAATCCAGACTGTTAATCACTTTGAGGCTAGGGTTAGGGTTTTATCTCAATGTATAGTTATAAACACAAGGCTAGGGAGAAGGAGAAAGACACACAACAGCAGCATAAGATTGAGAGCAACATCTCAATTAGTGGTGTTGGCTCCGAGAGAGTGCAGAGAAGCTAGAGATCTAGATCTGAGGGATAGGTTGAGCAACAGCCTAAGGCGTATCTGTTGGATCAAATCCAACTTATTGTATTTGGTATTTTCTCAGGTGGGTCATTGCCCAAGACGAGAGTCCACATAAGTTTGGATTTGTTAATAAAAAACTTGTTGGGCAGAAATATGTTTGTAACATTGTGATTGACATCATAATATTTGCTTCTGCTGAATATTTTGTTAGGAACCTAGTTGTGTGTTTATTCAGTAAGTTTTATGCTAAAAATTGAATATCGAGTTCTAGGTTCGCAGGAAAACTAACACCTATGGCATATTTTTCATGTCTCATGACCTCTAGATTAGAGGCTCAATGAGTTTTACACACAAGAATGAACAAAACTACACTTTAGGATGACCAAACATGGATTCATTCATATGTTATTCAATGATACAATGTCTTATTACATAGTAGGAGAAAAGTATGTTACATAACTCCCAAATACATAACCATTAACAGCTACATTAAATAACTCATTATTACATCACTTTACTAGTAGGACTTTATTATTAGCCTAAATCCTAATTAATACATCTATGTTCCAAATATGACAATTAGTTATAACACCCTCCCATGACGGTCGTCTCACATGCTTGTTCGTAGGCAAAAAGGCAAAAGCTTTGGACAAGCAAAACATTTGCAGCCCACTCCAAGATAAGGTCTTCTATTAGTGATCAAAAGCGCACTACATACAGCAAAGTTGATGAAGTACAAATTACATCACCATCATTATGTATGACCGTTGACTCACCAACTACATTAGAGTCGATGTTAGCAAAATAGTCAACCTTTCCACCTTTGACATAGACCTTGGCTTTTTCACCAAACTCACCTCCTCCACATCTCGGCGGTCCAACACATCAAAAATTTATGTTTCTTTCTCTAAGGAATCACCAACTCCTTTTACGACATCTTCACCCTTCCCAAGTGTCTTCATAATATTAATTATAGTAAACAATGCATTGCTTTCTCATTTTCTTCTTTTCTGATTTGGACTTGTTTCAGCAACAACATCCTCTATGGTTTTATTTCTCAAGATCTATCTTGATTCTCACCTAACAACCCTTTTACCTATGTTGAGTTATTGATTCAATTGTTGTTGTCCTTTGTCTAATTGGAGAATTTTTTTTAGTTGTTAGTGCACTCATATATCAAAAAAATAATTTGAGATTGAGATAAATTATTTACGAGTGATTTTAAAGGTTGTTTGTTGAGTGATTTTGGGGGTTGGTTGTTTCATGAGATATTTCTCATTCATGTATAAAGATGAACTTTCATGATGAATAAAGTTGAGCTAAGTGTGCGTTATTAAATTATTATATAGCTCCATTATTGTGTAATTTATTATTGGTGTCAATTTTATTGTTGAAGAAACAAGAATTAGAAGCTATTTATTACAAATTTGATGGCACATAACAAAGAAAGTGAGGCTTGGTACGATGATTTAGAATGTTCAACATATGTGACATCTCATGAGAAATTGTTCACTACAATAGATGATAGTTACTATGGTAAAGTGAAATTTGGATATGACATTGCATAGAACGTTAAAGGAAATGACATAAAGGTTATTCTGACAATGAATGGCAAGAAGAAGTTTATTGATGACACGTTCACACGACCACTAAAAAAGAGCCTACTTTCCATATGCCAAATGATGGAGCAAAATAACAAGTTAGTATTTGATAGGAAATAATGTTTAATCATAGGCAAGCTTAACAGAAATGTAGTTGTGGCAAGAGAAGAAATGATTTCAAATGGAATTTTCAACCTACTTTTGCATCAAATGAGTAACACGGTTTACAAAAGAAGTGAATAGCAAGCTTTTGCATTTACGAATGGGACATTTGAATTTCAAAATTTTGGTTTTGATGAGAAAGACTAACATGGTCAATGGTCATCCCTACATTGTAGTTGATGGTGAGATTTTAGAAGGATGCACACTTGGGAAGAAGCGGAGGGAGAGCTTCTCAAATAGAAATTGAAGGCTAGAGAACATATTGCATTACTACATTCAAATTTGCATGGTTCTATGGAGAGCATCTTTTGAAAAGGTGAGTTATAAGCTAACTTTGGTTGATGATTACTCCAAAAACATGGGTATACTTTTGCAAGAAAAGTCAAAGGTTTTTACGCATTTTGTTTAGTTTAGAAACATAGTTGAAAAACGTGGTGGTTTGAAGACTCTCGCCCTCAGATTAATTAATGGAGGAAAATATAAATCTAATGAATCTAAGAACCTTTGTAAGACGAATGGTATAAGGCAGAAATTTACAAGTTCATATAGCCTTAACAGAATGGTATTAAAGAAAGAAAGAATAAGACAATTGTTGAAATGGCTAGAAATATGTTGAAACATAGCAACTTTGGCAATGAGTTTTGGGTTCCTATGAGGGCAGTTTGGATTTGACTCCAAGGGCAGCATGGTGAAGGTACAAACTTAGTGTTGCAAACATGAGTATATTTTGATTCATCACATATGCACATGTCCCTAAATAAAAGAGGAAAAATTTGGATGCTAATAGCATTAATTGTATTCTTAATGGGTATAGCATAGAAACTAAAAGTTACAAGTTATTTGATGCCCATGAGAAGCAAATTATAATAAACAGAAATGTTGTGTTTGATAAGCAAGGAATTTATGAACCTGAACATGTTCGAATTGAATAAAGCCTCCTAGATCCCATAATTGATGAATCGTCCTAATGCTACTTCTAGAAGAGCCATATATCCAATCACCACACATTTGAATCAATTAGGCAAGGGCTATAATGTCGATGGGTTTTGGGCATGATCACTCTGTGTGGTAATAATTGAAAGATGGGGTGATTAATTGTTTTTGAAGAATCAATTACAATTTGAAAAGGCTATTAGAGTAAAGAAAAATTTCACTAAGCTAAGAAACCAGATTCGTCCCCCAGGGCTGACGTGTCGCGAATACGGAAAATCGGACATGATTCATGCCGATTCGTGTCCAAAAATAGGGACACGTCATGTCCGATTAGGACACAATCGAATCCAGATCGTGTCTTGGTTTTCAAACACGAATCCGAAAAACAGTGACCCGCACGGCATTAAAAAGAAACTTCTCTCTTATATATTTTCACATTCACTTGTTTACTTTGCTGTGGGTTTGTTGTGGGTGTTTGGGAGCAAGGAGCAAAGGGTTTGGGAGCATTTTCAAGGAGATTCAAGCAACATGTAAGTGCATTTTTATTATAGCAGTTTGCATATGCATTTCTTTTACAAATTTATGCATTTTTTGTTTGTTTTTTTTATAGCATTCATGGTTCAATCAAGGGCAGCAGGGAAGGGGCAAAGGAAGGGGAAGAATGTCCCCATTGGAGATGCCCCTCCTCTCCCAATTTCATCAGAGTCTGTTGCAAGTATTCCCTCTATTGCAAGTAATGTTGAGGGAAGACTTCCTTCTCAATGTAACATTGACAAATATCCCTTGTGGAAATATGTCACAAGAGAGCAAGGGCCACCCAGCAAGGTGAAGGGAGGAGGCAATGTGAGTTGGAAATGCAACTATTGCCACAATACTTTCAGGAGCACATATTTCCGTGTGAAAGGTCATTTGTTGGCTTTACCACGTTGTGGAATTGGAGCTTGTGCAAATGTGCCTTTACCAAAGAGGAAAGAAATGCTAAGAGAGTCCAATGTTGGTATGGCAAATGTGGCTGCAAAATAAAAAATAAAAAAACCAAGAATGATGACCCCCTTCCATTCTTGAGGAAAAGCAGCAACAAATTCCCATTTGAGAGTTCTAGTGGGGGACAAGCAGCAAAAATAAAGGCAATTTCACTTGGTCCAATGGACAAGATTTTTCAGAAGGAGAAACGGGAAGAGCTTGATCTCACCATTGCCTTTTTTTCTATCAAAACTTCATATCCTTTAATGTTGCACGCTCACCTCTATTTATTGAGATGTGTCGAGCTCTAACTCAAGGGGCTCCATCAGGGTATGTGCCTCCTGGGTCAGAGAAGCTTAGAACCACATTGTTGACAAAGGCAAAAAAAGAGGTGGAAAAAATGTTTGAGCCTATTAAATCATCATGGCCAACATCTGGGGTTAGCATTGTTTCTGATGGATGGACAGATCCAGCACGACACCCACTCATCAACTTCATGGTGTCTTCCTTGAATGGTCCAGTTTTCTTGAAAGCAGTGGATGCACTTGGACAATACAAGGATGCACAATATATGGGTGAGTTGTTTATTAAAGTTATTGAAGATGTAGGTGTTGATTCTTGTGTGCAAATCATTACAAATAATGCACATGTTTGCAAGGTTGTTGGCATGCTTGTGGAAACTAAATATCCACAAGCGTTTGGGACACCTTGCATTGTCCATTCATTGAACTTAGCACTGAAATCCATTTCTTATGATGTGTTTTGGATTGGTAACATTATTGAGGATGCACAGTCGTAACTTTGTACAAAATCGTACAAATGCCCTCACTATCTACAAGGAATACAACAATCTATCATTGTTGAAAATTGTGGATACACAATTTGCCTCTTCATTCATCATGTTGAAGAGGTTGAGGGAGGTCAAAACCGCTCTTGAGGCCATGGTTATTTCAGAGTTTTGGTCTTTTTGGAGAAAGACAGATCAAGTAGCCTCTAAAAGAGTGAAGGACACAATGTTAGATGATGCTTGGTGGGAGAGGGTAGATCTACTTATTCAGATCATGGACCCTATCATTTCTTTGCTTCGATTTGCAGATACAAACCAACCCATCCTAGGAGAGGTTTATGAGGGATGGGATTCCATGATTGAGTCTGTGAGGAGCATTATTTTACAGAGTGAGTGCCCCGAGTATGAGACATCACCAAAGGCCTTCTTCACCACTATACAAGATATTCTTGTCAGCAGATGGGACAAGAATTGCACACCTTTACATTGTTTGGCTCACTCATTGAACCCAAAATACTACAACCATGAGTGGTTGAATGGTGGACCTTCCCGCAGATTCCCTCCTCACATGGATGGTGAAATCTCATAGGGGAGGAAAGATGCATTCAGGCAGGTTTTTCAGGATAGAGCATCCCTTGATGAGGTGGAGGATGCCTTTGCAGAGTTTTCCACTGGCACTGGTCGATTTGTAGGATATGATCTGATTAGAGACAGGGGGGCTAAGAAGCCCTATTCTTGGTGGGAAAATCATGGGGCAACAAGCCCTCCTCTACAACAGTTAGCCATGAGGCTCCTCTCTCAGGTGACTTCATCCTCTTGTTGCAAGAGGAATTGGAGCACATATGGGAATTTGTATAGTGTCAAAAAGAGCAAGCTTGAGCAGTCCAAGGCAAAAAATGGTGTATGTGCACATCAACCTTCGTCTTATTTACAGGCAGAGGGATGAGTGGTTGAAGGGAAAGACAAAGATGTTGGATGTCTTTCCTGATGATATGGGTCTAGACAACAATGTTGAGTTGGCATTGGCCAACTTGGATCTCAATGATCCAGTGCTAGAGCCTGTCAGATTTGATGATGGTGATACTGTAGAGGGGTCATCCTACACACCAGCAGATGCAAAGATGACTTTGAATACAAAGGAGGAGGATGCAACAGAGGAGAGTAGTGGTGACCATGATGATCAGGACAGCGATGTTGATTTTGATGATGATTATGAGGATTGATGACTCACGAGTCATGAGCTACCTACTGCCTTGAGGCTTGTATACTAGTAGTTGTTTTGTATTTGCTATTTCTATTTGTCATTGGCATTGCACTACCTATGTAACACATTTTGAATTTGATGGCTTAATGAGAAAACTACAGTATCTTTATCTTGCTATCTTGTCTTCCTCCTATTGGATCATTGATGAATTGAATATGTACTATGATTTCTCATTTATGTCACAATGGTATTTGTATGGATAATGTTAATTTGTAAATCTTACATCTAGATGAAGATCTATGTTTGAAATCAATGAATTTGTATCATGAATGAGAATTTGTGTAAGAAATATCTGAACGCATCCTGTTCCGGAGGGTCAACGTGTCTGTATCCAACACTCAAATCCCCGTATCCGTCGAATCCCGAATCACTGTGTCAAGTGACTTAGTCACTAAGTTATGGATAAGCTTAAGATGGAGTACCGTGTTCACAAACTAAAAGCTGTGGTTTGAAGGAGGGTGATTCAGTACTGCCCTTCCATTGCAGGAGAAAGGATATGCTAGAGGAGTTATGATTCAAGAGTCTAGGTTGATTTACCCTACAATAGCTATATAAATGGACTCTGTCGGTGTTGAATTTGTCGCTAAGGTCGGTCTTCAAACTGATGTACCTGTATTTATCAAAAGAACAAAATTTATTTTTTTTTAATACTGATTTTTGACTCCCAAGTTTTCAAGTTGGCTGTCTCTCTCCTACAGGTCAGCTCAAGCTAGAATTGGCACCCAATCAACCTTATGATTGACTACAAATAGAGGTTTTTTCGTCCTCCTCGACAGGAAGTTTGTCTGAGCAATCAAGCAATATAATTCTGGGCATATGAAAGAAGAAAAGGAGCAGATCAAAGCTGGGAAGAACAACATATCTCTGTAATCAATCACTGTTCAAAGAAAGACAAAATTCTTTGTGATCCATACCCTGAGGAGGAGGCCAGAGTCCTTAATTTATATCTGTGACAGAAGTCCGATTTTTGTGGTATGTGAGCTAAGCAAGAACGCCGAAGTCTGAAGCTTGTATCTGTGACAGAGGTCTGAACTCTGTGGTTACTATCCTGTGCAAAAGGTCCGAAATCTGTGGTTACTATTCTGTGGCAGTGTTCCGAACTCTATCTTGTGCAAAAGGTCCAAACTCTGTGATTACTATCCTGTGGAAGTGAGATCCAAACTTCTGTGAGTTGCATCTGTGACAGAGGGCCGAGAAATCTGAGATACATCTCCGTGAAGAAGGGAGCTACATCTTTTATGTCATCTCTGTGATTACATTCAGTTTGATGAGGGCTGACTTGGACATTTGGAGAAGCTGGTTAGTTTGATCATAACTTAACTTTGATATCTCTTGTTGGATTGGTTCTCTAAAGAAAGAAGATTGTTGGGTTCTCCCCTTGTGGATTTTGCCCTAGTCACTGGCCTAATTTCTAGTGTCTCGTCTATTGTGCACTGTGATCTCTACTTTCTTGTTATTGCTATTAGTTGAATTTCTGAAGTACAATTATTTGATGAAGAAGAATAATTAAAAGAAGCCCTAATAATTCACAAATAATTATCAGTGGTTCAGAAATAGTACTTGTACACATTGTACTTGGTTTTTCAACACGATATCGGAGCTACAGTGAAAGGAAGAAGCACTGTGATCACACTCCAAAATGATGGTTGAAATCATCTACTTTTCAAGAAGTCTGATATATATACAGAAGCCCTAATTCAGATCTCCCTCTTTTCAAGATAGTTTAGATGTTTGGGGATCGAGACAAAGACAAACATGAATGGAATATCTGATCTTTGTGTAGCACAATTCTGTGACAAGACTAAACGTTCAGTTCAATAAATAGTCCTAAGGCTATCCACAGAACCCAGCCTCAGAACCTCCGAAGGTCTGAGAATTCTACTATCATATTACAGGAGGTTGAAAAGAAATTTGAAAGCCTCAAGAGATGACTTTAGAAAGTCCGCAAAACCAAAATCCTGTTCAAGCAACAGAGAACCTCAGTAAAGTCAGCCTGCATTTTATTTGTAACCACCTTAGTAATTTGATCAAGGCATCAGAAAATCATGAAGCATTCCTCATTTACAAGAAAGTCCTAACTTGTAATGGTTGTTGAAAGAGCTAAAGATAGCACGTCATTCCATAAGTGAAATCTCCATTGCTACAAAACCTGAAATCATTTCCAAAAGTAAGATCTCCTAAGGAATGAAGCTGATGTCTCTATCAGAAGAAATTCTAAACCCCAGAATTATGGTTTGAACTAACAACGACAAAGTGTTCCGTACTTCTTGAAGATTTATTATAAGATTCAATACATGACTCTGTTTCTCTGGTGATCAAGGACATATATGAGGTCTGAAATTGATATGTAAGAAGTATCAATTTCACTAGCGTGCCTTTTAAACTTATAGTAATGAAGGAAGCTCGATAACAATGGAAAAGAATTCCTCTACAGTTCAAAATCTCTCTCTTGAAAAGGTATTTGCAGTAGACCAAAGACATAAACGACACAGTACTAAACTTTTGAAAATATGCTATGAGACTTTTGGTTATCCTCTTGGGGCCGGCGGGAGTTAAATGGAGCATTGAAGCTGGAATATAGTGCTGAGATCAGATGATCAGTCCAGAATGATGAAGTCCACTCCTAAAGGCTAAGATAAAATGTTGTTACTGCTGCCAAGCTCTTATATTGGTAAGGGCAAGAATGAACATTGACAGATTGATGATCATGAAGGATTTCATAAAGACTCTAGGGTTATTGGACAATGGGACATCTAGATTTTGTAAACCCTAGCAAGGGCTTGAATGAGAAAAACCCTAGGGTTTGTGAACACAACCCTAGGATTAATCATGTTCGCTGAAAGCAGTAAACCTAGTTCATACAAGGAAGGTATATCATCTTGCTAATGTTAAAGACGACGATGTTGATTTGCAAGAAGAATGCAAAGAGGTCTAAGATCAAGAGGGAGCCAACACTCAAAAAATAAGTATTCTATCTCTCTCCTCTCTTATTGCTATAATTATTGTCTTTACTAATTGTTAGTATATATATATATATATATATATATATATATATATCCTTTGCTTGATTGTAATAATTCTCTATGACCTCCTAGTGAGGATTGCAGGTCAATTACAAGGACTGCCTAGGCTTTGGTAGCAGATGAAAGAAGTGGAAGAACGAAGCAAAGCAAAAGAACTTTCCAAATTTGTTATGTGGAGAATATTGTGCTAGAAAAAGACCAGAGTTCAGAGGGAGCAGATACTCTAAAATATGCCTTGATTATGCTGAAGATCTAGCATGCAGCAGATAACAACATGGAAGCAAGACTTGATGAAGGTTCTCTCAGAAAGAGGGAAAGGATTGTGTCAAGAAGTTTGCCTCAGTTGTGGAAGTTGCCTCTCTTTTTTTGAAGAGCATGAAAAGAAGCCTCATAATTAAAGAAGATTTTATACTTTGGGCTTGATTGAATGAATCAAGGATGATTCTATAGGATTTATATCTAACGGAAGTTGAAGGACTCGTGTCAAAGGGAGCAATTGTGGAGAAAGTATTACCTCCAGAGGGAGCAATCAAAAACCTTGTTATGACCTCAGAGAAAGTTGACCTCAGATTCCTAGATGATGGACTGTAAGCATCTGCAGTGATGAATCCTGTGAAGTTGCAAGGATTCCCAGATTCAATTTGATTTTATTGCCTCAATGTGGGCCTGGTTATAATTTCTTGAATGAGCAAGTCACCTTGTATGGGAGAGGCGAGTATATTGCAGTTGGATTCGCACGTTGAGAAGCATTAAGGCTTCAAAGACTGTTGTCGGATTGTATGATGACAAATATGGTGATGAAAGGTGCAGTAAAGCACAAGTATATCTCCACTGATGAAATGATAGCCGATATTCTTTCAAAAAATCTTTCTAGAGGGAAGTTTACGTACTTTTGGACAAGCTTAGGCTTGTGGAGATTGCTTCCCTCATTGAGAGGGAGAGCTAATGAGACTTCATTATGAATGGACATTCTCCATGTGTCTTCATGACCTTGGTTGGAGAATGGTCTAATATTCTCCCTCTGTCATTATGACCTTGGTTGGAGAAGTTCTCCCTGTGTCATTATGACCTTGGTTAGAGAATGGTTTGACAGATTAGATAGCATCATGGACTGACATTCTTCTTATGTCATGTACTTCGACCTAATTAGGGAGGTTATCCCTGTGTCAAGTACCTAGACCTGATTACAAAGAATGGTCTAGTGGACTAACATTCTTCCTATGTTGTTGTACGATGACCTGATTAGGGTTGTAGGACCTATGTCACTTTAAATTGAATTCGGAAGAGTGGCCCGATGGACAAACATTTTCTTGTGTCATTGTATAGTGACCTAATTAGGGTTGTAGTCCCTGTGTCACTTTGACCTGTATAGGAAAATGATCTGGCAAGAGAACAGTGATTCGCTCTATGTCATTAGTCACCTGAATAGGGAGGTTATACTTGTGTCACTAATCCAAGTGGATATTGGTGGCCACCCGCCTATTCCACTTGGACCCCCACCATTGTTCTTTCAATTTCTTTAATTGTAGCACAGTTTATTATTTTTGGCAATTGTTTAGGTCCTGAACTTTCGAAATCGTTTTGAGGCCCTCAACGACGTTTTTTTTTAAACGGGCAAACGTAAGTCTTACACTGACGTTTGCAATCAAAAGTTCTAGTCTTTGGATAGATATTTCTAACGAGGTATCGTATGCGTCAAACAGAGATCGTATGCCAAAGTTACAACCCCAAGAAGTTGATGCACAAATTTATCCCAACATGGCCCACAGACTTTTGGCGCTTCATCTCTTAAGGTTAGCTTTTTGGATGTTTAGGGCTTTCCATTTTTTTCAATAATAAATAGGCCTTTGAGCTTCATTGTAACACAGTTCAATAGACATGTAATCGCCACATCTCTTCTCAGAGATAAGCTACCATCGCCCGAGCTAGTTTATTTCCATTCTGCATGTAAACAGTTTTCAGTACTTTGTTATGAATGAATTGAAGTTTTGTTTTCACTATACCTCTATGTTTTTGTTTATATTTGTATTTCATTTCATTCTTTCATAAATCCGGACCAGTCACTTTGACCTAAATTAGAGAGAATGGTCCTAGAGGTTGTAGCCTCCCAGCATCATGCTCTGATCTCTTTCTAAAAGAGAGCTTGCTCATCTTTAAAGAGGCCTATGGTATTTCAACTAGACTATGTCTATAGTTGTTTGATGGTGAAACACGATTATGTTGATGTCGCTAATTATGATGATGCTTATCTTATTCTTTATCTTTCCTTAGAGAACTTGTAAACTTGAGATCATCTTGATAATCATTATGAATACCTCCCTAGCTGAGAGAGTGTTGAATTTGCAGCTGTGGTCGGTCTTCATATTGATGTACTTGTATTTATCAAAAAAACAATTTTTTATTTTTTTTGAATACTGATTTTTGGCTCCCATGTGTTCCAGTCGGCCCTCTCTGGTCTTCATATTGATGTACTTGTATTTATCAAAAAAACAATTTTTTATTTTTTTTGAATACTGATTTTTGGCTCCCAAGTGTTCCAGTCGGCCCTCTCTGGTCTTCATATTGATGTACTTGTATTTATCAAAAAACAATTTTTTATTTTTTTTGAATACTGATTTTTGGCTCCCAAGTGTTCCAGTCGGCCCTCTCTCTCCTACAAACCGACTCAACTAGACTTGGAACCCATTCGACCTTATGATTGGCTATAAATAGAGGTATTTTCGCCCTCCTCAACAGGCAGCTCCTCTGAGCAGTCAAGCAATATAATTATGGGCATATGAAAGAAGAAGAGGAGCAGATTGAAGCTTGGAAGAAAAACTTCTCTCTGTGATCAATCACTATTCAAAAAAAAAGACAAAATTCTCTGTGATTTGTACCCTGAGGTGGAGGCCGAAGCCTGTAATTTATATCTGTGACAGAAGTCTGATTTCTGTGGTATGTGACCCATGCAAGAAGGCCGAAGTCTGAAACTTGTATCTGTGATAGAGGTCCAAACTCTGTGGTTACTATCCTGTGCAAAAGGTCTGAAATTTGCGGTTACTATTCTGTTGTAGAGATCCAAACTCTATCATGTGCAAGAGGTCCAAACTCCGTGATTACTATTCTGTGCAGGAGAGATCTGAACTTCTGTGAGTTGCATTTGTGACAGAGGGCCGAGAATTCTGAGATACATCTTTGTGAAGAAGGGAGCTACATATTTTATGGCATCTCTGTGATTACATTCAGTTTGATGAGGGCTGACTTGGACACTTGGTGAAGCTGGTTAGTTTGATCATAACTTGACTTTGATATCTCTTGTTGGATTGGTTCTCTAAGGAAAGAAGATTGTTGGGTTTTCCCCTTGTGGGTTTTGCCCTGGCCACTGACTTAATTTCTGCTGTCTCTTGTTTATTGTGCATGTGATCTCCACTTTCTTGTCATTACTATTAGTTGAATTTCTGAAGTATAATTATTTGATGAAGAAGAAGAATTAAAAGAAGCCCTAATAATTCACCAATAATTATCAATAGTTCAGAAATAATACTTGTACACATTGTACTTGGTTTTCCAACAGTCGGGAATCAAGATTAATGACCTGGATGGCCAATAGGGAAAGAATCTAATGAGTATTGCCGCATGAGAAAATTCCATTATTGGTCGATGTTGTTCACATTTTCTATACGTGCAATATTTGTAAATTGATACAGTTACAAATATGGGTTGGTTGGCTTTTGTTGGTTGGATGGCACAAAGGTGTATTTCTACCTTTGAAAGTTTGAAGATATCAAACTGTTATGATTTTCAGAGACTTGAGTTCATGGCAATATATGTTCCAACCCAACAAGTGCGTGGGTTGGATTTAAGTTGGATTAAAGTCAAGAAGTTCTATCAATCAATTCATATTTGATGCTTTACAGTTCAAGACTTATCTTTGTGTCTCTAATAGCATATTGACTTTCAATATAAATGTCATCTTGAGTTGAGGGAATAAAGAAGCATTGGCAAATTATCAAATTTTTAATTTGACCATCGATTCTTATATGCATTGCATTATTTTAATAGCACTTAAGGGAGGCTCATTTCAAGGTACAATTTAAGTATTGAATTTTCAAAGGCGGTTGAATGCCCACCACCTCAATGTCCAATAACAAAGAGTCAAATTGCACATTATAGAGAAAGAATGGGATTTGTATACATATACAAGTGTGTAGCACAGCAATCAAGGACAGTTATTGGATGTGATGGTTTGGATACATGATTCTTGGCAGTGGTCACAATTAAGAATTGACGAAACAAGACATTTAGTCTAACAAATTGAATGTTGAGATGAGTAAAAGCATGCAATCATGGCAACCAATAGGATGCACACAATGTAACATGCATTTTTAGCGCCAATTACAATGTCATTGATTTCCTTGAAGAACACTCATAGAATTAATGTTTAGAAAATTGCAGCGAGGGATATTTTCACTTACATCGCTCACCCTGAATCTTGCACTACACAATAGTTGTGTATTAGCTAAGTTTGCTTCAATATATTTGCATTTGCTTTCTATTAACTCTATTTTGAAAACTTCTTGTTTTCAGTTTCCTATTGCAAACCAAAGCCAAATAGTAACTAGCGCTCTCAAGGGTAGCATTTGTATGTCTGTGTAGTTGTTATTCTTCAACCTCGATTATTCTAGCATCTCCTCATTGTGAAGTTGATAATGGTTGCAACCATCTCACAGAAAATGATAGCATCAACACCATAGACTACGACTTTGTTCAGTTTTTTTATTTTCCCTGGAATCTTGCACAATTTACCTATTTGTTCTAAGAATTGTGAAGTTGTAGGGCTTCCCCAGGTATAAGCATAATCCTCAACTGCTGCAAATTATTGCTGATGAATTCTAAAGATGCTTCCATTAATACCTCACTGATGAGCATCCAGCACATATCAAGAGGTGAGGTGCTGTTTCCACTGTGAAACCACTTAGTAAAACTTAACAGCCGCATGCTGGCCACTTGTTTTGAGGAGTCAAACCCTAGAAGGGCTATAACAGCACCCCACTTT
Source organism: Pinus tabuliformis (assembly GCA_031772625.1). Lineage (NCBI taxonomy): Eukaryota > Viridiplantae > Streptophyta > Pinopsida > Pinales > Pinaceae > Pinus > Pinus tabuliformis. Next base: position 609,837,232 of record CM062804.1, read on the forward strand.
CACCAACCTGCTTCCATCTTGTGGGTGTTGCTGATCATTTTGACCCAAATACAGGAAATGTTTGCTCATGGAATGGTGAACTTCTTTATAACATGTGTGCAGACTCCATTCCCGACATTGATGCCAAAGTCATTTTGTAGAAAAAATTTACCTTACAATTACATTTTAAAAGTTTCATAACACGGAACCTGGGTCTGACACACCTCTATCTACAGTTAGCTAACCAACATCTAATCCAAGTTTCACCTCATCCCATACTTAACTGCTAAATGGGTTTAAGAGGCTACTCATAAAATCTAAATCAGAAATGGCAAAGGCCTGCGGGACCTGCATCTGAAAATTTGAAATATGGAAATCGTAAGCATTATGCGCATATACATATCCTATGTTTTAGCACATAGGATTATGTTATCTGTGCACTCCTCTTGATCAATTGACATGAAGAGGACAAGAAAGGGCTGTCAACTCCAGATTAGGGTGCATATTACATAATAACACAAAACCTACTCATAAATGGATATTATTCAACATCTTAGATGACAAACACAATCACATAAAAACCATGCTATGAACAGAATATTATCAGCAGAATGAATATCACAGGCAATTTATTACACCACAGAGTAGTGTAAATGTAGGCCAAACATACAAAGATCCAGAAAGTGATTAGCCCCAAAGGTTAGCTCAAGTGGTCTAGAGCCAGACGTGAAGTTCTTTGACATTGTGCTAGTTGTTGCCGATCATAGGTTCGATTCTCTTTGATTTCCTTGGGGCGAGGCCCCATAATCAGGGCTGACGGTTCACCCGGTTTACCATCCACGAAATGTGGTAAAATACTCTGGGGTTTTAGCTATGTTTTAGCACATAGGATCATGTTATCTGTGCACTTGTCGTGATCAATTGACGTGAAGATATTAAGAACAAGAAAGGGCTGTCTATCACAATTCCAGGTTAGGGTATTATATGACATAATAACACAAAGCCTACTCATAAATGGATAATATTCAACATCTTAGATGACAAACACAATCACATAAAAACCATGCTATGAGCAGAATATCATCAGCAGAATGAATATCACAGGCAAATTATTACACGACAGAATAGTGTAAATGTAGGTCAAAGTTCAAACATACACAGATCCAGAAAGTGATTAGCCCCAAGGGTTAGCTCAAGTGGTCTAGACTCTAGAGCCAGACATGATGTTTTTGGATATTGTTGCTAGTTGATGCCAATCACGGGTAAGACTCTTTTTTATTCCCTTGGGGCAAGGCCGCGTAATCAGGGACAATGGTTTACCCGGTTTACCATTCACAAAATGTGGGGAAGTACTCCGGGGTTTCCCGTGCTTTCATTCCAAATAAAAAAAAAAAGATCCAGAAAGTGATTATGAATATCAAACAGCATATTTGGAAACAAATCTTTCCACACAAAGATATCCATAAGCAGCTGATTACAAATGACAACCTCTATAAAGATTTATAATATTCTGAATCTTTTAATAACTAGATCGATTTTTTCTTAATGACAGACATTAAACATGTATATGGACATCATCAAACATTAATTATCATTGATTAGACATTTAACTCAGACTTCATGCCTGGTTTCATAAAAAATTCCCAAATTAACTCCATAGATAAAGCTTACGAGCTAAAATGTAACTTCAAGAATATAGGCTCTGCAGTAAAAGGGATAGTTATGCACCTTTCCCACTTGATCTTAATTGGATACCGTTCTGAACTTCTAATGTGTATTATTAACAGAAAAAAAGATAAAAAAGCATATGATAGTACTGTTAGAAATTTAAGTATCATACATATATCATGTTTGAAGAAAAAATCAGAGTCAACCAAGACAAGTACATTGCTTCTTCTTACTTGAAGCATTTTAACGACTAGACAGTAGACCATATCTGATTCATTTTCACATAGTTTGGGCGCTGTATTAATTTTCTCACACTCAGCTCTATGACAATTATAGAATTGCACATGCTGCTCAACATTAAATTGATCTTAGGGTCTTGAGACCATTGGTATTTCAATTTTGTACTTTCAATCTCCTAAAGAGCATAACCATAGCTATGTATGAGAATAAGAAGGGAGGTTTTGTTCATTACCAAAAAAAATGGAAGAAAACCAAAAAAGAAAAACGCATTCATTGAACTCACCAAAGTAAAATTTCCATTCAACTGATAAGAATGTCTGACAGACAATTACAAGAGATAATGCAGCTAAATTGTAAACATTTTCCACTAGATCGAAAAGGCTTTTGCCAAGGGAAAACTTGAGAGAATATTTATCATCAAATGGTTATTTCTCTACCAAAATCTGGATAATCAAATTTACCGATTGGCAAATGTTCCCAAAGTGTCCACCAAAGTTTTATAAAATAGTTATCTTGTGTCTATATATTCTCTGGAGGACTAATAGCAAACTATCAAATCTTTCTTGACTTTTCCTATAATCCATGCATTTTTCACTTTATTAGACCATAATATTAAGCAGCCATACAACAATTATGTAAAATATTTCATCTCCTAGAATAGTCCAATGGAGGAGATATCTTCACTCGGAGGGTATGCACAAAAATAGATTTCTTCTTAGCTATCTCTAAAAATCTGTTCTTATCCGAGTGGATATCAAAACAGATATGGTTTTAGACAATGGACAACAATAAACAGTTCCAATAAGAAGATTGTATCATTGGGAAGTTGTTTATAGGGAATTTAGTTGAAAAAAAAAAGAAAAAATATCTACTTCATGTAGCTGACCTACAAATTTTAAAAGGAAGCAGGGACCAATCTCAGACATTTGGACAAACTCAGTTCCATGTTTACCGGTATGGGAAGCATGGTTGAATTTAATGTTCTTAAGTTAGTATTTGTTGTTTTTCTGGTCCCCCACCCCTCCAATCGAGTTGTATCATAGTATGTTTTGAGTATTTTAGGCAAAGGTAGAGGGGAGTACAGAATGGAGTTTTACATGGACTTTCTTTGAAAAAAATTGAAATGCTGCCAAAGACAAAATATTCTACTCAGGAAGCCAGTTATTGAAAAGTGGGATTGATTATGTGCGGTAAACTCTAGACAATTCATAGAACATAATGGATACTATTTTGCAAGCATATAAACAGCGGTCAAGGCAATTTGACTAATAAGGGATAAACTTCATAGCACCAAGAACATCATCATAAAGCTAATTGAGAAGAGTTGAAACAAGCTGGTTTTTTAGATTCTTTGAGTCCTGGTTTTTCACTACCAAATAGGCTGCCTACCACCATCTCCTCAGGTAGATTATGATAAGAAGACAGGAGATGAAACCTTTAGGAAAAGGTCACATTAGAGAGAATATTAGTCCATGTGCCACACCAGTTCTCCCATAGCTCCAAAGAAAGATGGGACATGGAACATGTGTTCTGATTCAGAAGTGATTAATCCAATCACTATCAAAAATAACTTCCTTGTACCCCACATGGGCAATATCATGGATGGACTTCAACGTTCAAGTTTCTTCTCGAGAACAGATTTAGGAAGTGGTTACTGTTAAACTTAAATCAAGGAAACAGATGAAGAAAGACAGGCTTTAATACCAAGAATGGCCTATATGAATGGTTACTGATTCTATTAGATCTCATCAATGTTCCTATACCTTCATGCAGTTCATGAATGAGGTCTTGTATCCATTTATTGGCAGTTTTTCTTTATACTGAAAAATCGAGATTTGTTTAAGAGCAGCAATACTTGTGAATTTGAAGGGGGGCATGTTTTACAATGAAAAATGGTATATCTTGGCCACATAATTTCAAAAAATATATTGAAATGGACCGAGGAAATGTGAACACTATTTTGGGAGTGGCCAACTCCAGATAATGCAACACAAATATGGCAATTTCATAGACTTGTGAACTTTTATCAAAAGTTCATCCGAACATTTAGTAAGATTGTAGCACCTATGAATATTTTGATGACAGCAAACAATAGGTTTTAAGATCAAAGGTAGCTGAAGAGGATTTCCAATCTCTTAAAAGATGACTAACGGAAGCTACAGTTTTAGCCATTACAGATGGTAACAAACTTTTCAAGGTTGAATCTGATGATCAAGTTTGGTTCTTGGGGCACTAGTTAGCCAAGAAGGACATTCCAGAGCATACCACCATGAAAAGTTTAATCAAGAAAAAATTAAATAGAGAATTTCCAATCAGGAATTATATACAATTATACAATATCTATGTCATCAAAGGCAATACTTGATGGCTAAGGAGTTCATGCTATATATAGATCATCAAGCTTTGCAACACACATCAACTTCACATCATGCCAAATAGTTAAATTAATTGCAAAGTTTTGTTTCTAGCTTACTAAGATCGAACATAAGGCAGGTAAAACACATGTCAATGCAGCTGCACAAAATTAACAAAGGACATCTTTTATAACTACGACTGATGAGATGCCTGGATAGGGATGCATATGAGATTGAAACTATTTTGGAGAAGCTTATGGATCTTGCAAGGAGCCAAGTACCAGGGGTAGGCATACCCATTTAGACTGTAAGGAGTAAGAAGAATTTGTGTTTCGTGGTAAACAGTTTTGCATTCCTAAGGATACCATGAGGGAAACACTAATATATGAAGCACATGCTGGAGATCTTAGAGAACATTTTGGGAGGGATAAAACCCTCAAATAGTCAGAAGAACATTATTAATGTTCATACATAGCCATAGTCACCAGATACGGAATCAGGAAATATTCAGCTGTTGACTGGAGTAGAGAAGGAAGGGTTTTGCTTACCTAAGTGATAAAGCTAGCAGAGGGACCCCCACTTTAGCAGATTATTAATTTATTTAACTATTTCATAAAGTTGGACTTAGGAAAAATTAAAAAATTCTAAGTTACCTTATGATTTAATCTCAGCCTTCATCATGATTTAAACTCAACCATTGAAAGTGACTTTAGGGTTTGGGTCGAAATTATAAGAGAAGATAGAGCAACTAAGTGGCAAGTCACTTGCGCATAAGAAGTGTGTTAGATCAGCGAGAGGAACAGACCAGAGTTCAGCAGATCACAGTGTTTCAGCATCTGGGAAGGAGAGACCGAGTGAGGATCGAAGTTCCTCATCTCAGACAGCCTTAGCACAGCCTCCAATTCGCATGTGTGCACAGGAAAGGAAAGCTTGCGTGTCTGTACTATTCGCACAGGGCACTGAGAGCCAAATTTGCGCGACTGTACAGCGGATCTAGTGCATGAGAGGGAGATCAATCTCAGAGCTGATTAGTTGTTTCTATGGAGAAAGGGAAGTTTTCCCTTGTAATTTTCTGAAGAAAATCCTTTTGCTGAAGATAATAAAAGACACAAAAGTTGCAGGTTTTCCCCGGAGTTGGGGTTTCCTGGGTATATCTTGTGTTCTATGTGTGAGATGTGTTTGTCTTCTAATTTATTTATTTTCCATTGTGCATGCTAAGTTAGAAAACTCAGTGTATTTGCAATTTAAGTTACCAGTGTAGCAATTGTTTGTATTTCTGGTTTTTACACTTAGAAATTGTGAATCAATTACTGGGTTTTCAGAAAACCTAACATGGTATCAAAGCATAGCCTTTGATTGAAGACCAAACACAATTTTATCTTTCAGAGAGGGTTCTACGATTCAGAGGGAGCGAGTTTATCAAATCGATTTGCCCGCTAGGGTTTCTAGGCAGTTTGCATTGCTTCTGGGAAGTGCGATTTAGCAATATGGCGTATCAGGGTCTCAGATTTGAAGACAGATTGGACAATGCATCCAACTTTTGTTCATGGCGTGAAAGGATAGTAGTGGTGCTAGAGGAGCAAGGGGTATGGGATTTTGTTGATAATGTCCTAGCCGCACCCTCTGAACCTTAGCAGTTGGCTCAGCATAATAAGATGGATGCCAGGGCAAGAAGAATCATCTTGGAGGGAGTCAAAGACCACATTATTCCTCACCTGACTAGGAAGAAAACAGCCAAAGCCATGTGGACAGCCATCATTGGTCTCTATCAAGGTTTGAGCGAGGCCAGAAAGTTGGTATGAAGGACAAGCTCAGGAATATTACAATGTCCAAGTCAAATTCAGTGGTGTCTTACCTCACCAAGTTTTCCAAAGTAAAGGAAGAGTTGGCTAGTGTGGGTGAAACAATTCCAGATAGGGATCTGGTAAATTTTGCTATATTGGGTTCCCCAAATCATGGCAAGCCTTCACGGATGGGATATGTGCCCAAGAAAACCTTCTAGATTGGGAGCGATTATGGGGAGACTATGTCCAAGAGGAGATTCACAAACGAGTTGGGCACGTGTTAAAGCCGAGGAAGTTGAAGAGAATTTCACTCTAGCCAACAAAGGGAGCAAGTCCAAGGGAAAAAAACAATGGTAGTGGAGAACCGAGCTCCAAGGGCAAGAAGAGGAAAAGGGATCTCAGCAAGATCAAGTGTTTTTCGTGCCACCAGTTTGGGCATTATGCTACTAAATGCCCTAACATGAAAAAAAGGGTCCAAGAAGGACAAAGTAGTGTAGATTTTCCACGAATTTTTGTAACTGCTTAATGAACAATTTTGAACCTAGTTCTATTCATAAGACACAGAAATTCTCTCGGAATAGGAACAGAGAATAAAACACAGTCACACAATTCAAGACACAATTTTTTTAACTAGGGAACCCAACTGGGAAAACCCTTTGTTTGATGAGAATTTTATTGATAGCAAAAACTAAGCAGTTGATCTCTTACAAAATCCAATTGTTTCCATTTGAAAGGCACCCTTGTCTTTCCTGCTTGATCTAAGCTTGAAACCCTTGCAAGACTGTTGATCTCTGCTGCCCTCTACCAACCTGTGCACAAGCTTCTCTGCACACTCTTCCTCTCACAAGCTCCACGCACAAACTTGTGCTTCCTATTGCTTGGTCTCGCCAACTCATGCTCACCAAAACAATGATTAAACTTGTCCCTTCGCTCCTCCTTTTAAAGGCAATTTGAATGGTTAAAATTACTGAGTTTTCTAATTAAGGAATGATTTTGTGATTGATTGAGTTAGCATGAGTTAACTGCTCATGCAACTCATCCTATTTCAAGTCAATCAATTGAAACAATCACTTGTGTTTTTCCTCAATTAACTCACACTAGAAAATCAAGAGCTCGACCTTCAATTTCAACACATAAGTTAACTGCCACCTAACTTGTCCTAATTTTTAGGAACTGATTCCTAAATTATAGGAACTCGTTCTAATTTATAGGGAAACTCCTAATTTGTAGGAACTCGAGTCATGCACAAGAAGGAACTCGCTTTGTGCTCTTATGATTAAGGCACAAATCAAGGAACCCTTTTCTCACTAATATTTTCAACAAGTTGCAGCTTGAAACCCTTGCAAGACTATTGATCTCTACTGCCCTCTACCAACCTTTGCACAAGCTTCTCTGCACACTCTTTCTCTCACAAGCTCCACGCACAAACTTGTGCTTCCTATTGCTTGGTCTCACCAACTCATGCTCACCAAAACAATGATTAAACTTGTCCCTTCGCTCCTCCTTTTAAAGGCAATTTGAATGGTTAAAATTACTGAGTTTTCTAATTAAGGAATGATTTTGTGATTGTTGAGTTAGCATGAGTTAAATGCTCATGCAACTCATCCTATTTCAATTCAATCAATTGAAACTCAATCACTTGTGTTTTTCCTCAATTAACTCACACTAGAAAATCAAGAACTCGGCCTTCAATTTCAACCCTTAAGTTAATTGCCACCTAACTTGTCCTAATTTTTAGGGACTGATTCCTAAATTATAGGAACTCGTCCTAATTTATAGGGAAACTCCTAATTTGTAGGAACTCGATTCATGCACAAGAAGGAACTCACTTTGTGCTCTTATGATTAAGGCACAAATCAAGGAACCCTTTTCTCGCTAATATTTTCAACAAGAAGTAGCCTCCACAGAGATTGATGAGTTTTCATCTCATTTTGAGGAGTTTTCACTCATTGCTTGCATGGCAAGCTCATTGGCTACCAGTTTATGGTATGTGAACAACGGTGTGTCCGATCATATGATGGGAAACAAGAAGTATTTCAACAAACTGTCAAAAATGGACATGCAGTTTGACATTGAGATGGGAGATGACAGAAAGTACCGAGTTGAGGGTACTGTTACAATTCGATTTGAGAGGAAGTTGGGAAACCCTCTTTATCTCAAAGATGTCCTTTACATACCTAGGCTCAAGAAGAATCTCGTTTCAGTTTCAGCATTGGAGGATAAGAGGTACGTGGTGACCTTCAGATAAGGTAGGGTTTTTATAAAAACCTCAGACTCCAAGGTGGCGAAGCAGATCGAGGTTAGACACAATACCTGTACAAATTGCAGTTTGAGACACCCGCAACATTAACCAACAAAGGGGGACGTGACTCAAACAATGAGCTTGGGGAGTTATGGCATAGGCGCATGGGGCATTTGCACCATGGAGCACTAAAGATTCTCAAGGAGATAGTGATAGGACTGCCATAGTGCAATGTGGATCAGCATGAGGTGTGCAAGGGTTGCACACTTGGCAAGTATGCCAAATCATCTTTTCCTAGCAGAGATAATAGGGCCAAGGGTATCTTAGACCTTGTTCATTCAGATGTTTGTGGTCCTTTCTCTACAACATCCCTTAGTGGGTACAAGTATTATGTCACCTTTATAGATGATCACTCGAGGAAGACTTGGATATTCTTCATGAAAAAGAAGGATGGAGTCTTCTCGAAGTTTCTGGAGTTTAAGGCCTTGGTTGAGAACCAAACTAGAAATAAAATCAAGGTGTTGAGATCTAATAATGGTGGAGAGCACACCTCGAGACTCAAACGCATTCAAGGAGTTGCATGCCAAGGAGGGCATCAAGAGGGAGTTAACTACACCATATAATCCTCAGCAGAACGAGGTGGCAGAGCGCAAGAACAAGGCCATAGTTGGAGCAGCCAAAGCCATGTTGCATGACCAGGGGCTACCCAAGTTTCTTTGGGTTGAGGCATGCAATACAACAATTTTCTTGCAAAACCGAAGCCCACACAAAGTGTTGGGGCGAGTTACACCAAAGGAGGCGTTTACAGGGAAGAAACCGAATGTGTCACATTTCTAGATATTCGATAGCCTTGTGTATTGCCATGTTCCAGAGGCGAAGAAAGAAGTTGGAGCTTGGAGCCAACAACGGAGAAAGGCATCTTCATGGGCTACAGCGAGATATCCAAGGCATATAGGGTGTATATTCTAGCACACAGGAAGACAGTCGTAAAGAGAGATGTGAAGTTTGAGGAGGGAAGGGCTTTGAGTAGGCCCTTAGAGCGTGAGCAAGCTACAGTGCAGGAGTAGGAGCAATAGGATCCCAAGCAAGAGGTCCAGTCTTCCCTCAAACTACAGCTCAACATGTTGATGGGCAAACCGAGCAACAAAAGGACGAGGAGGACACACAATTGGAGGAGAGAGTGGAGCCCACTCAAGCAGTGACTCCAAGCACAAGGAAAAGGAGAGCGAGATGGGAAGATTAGTTGATCCAAGAGGCACAAGAGCGAGTTGGTGCTCCTAGCACATCAATTAGATAGAGTAGACAGCCACAGAGGTACACCGGATATATGGCGCTTATGGCAGAGTTGTTGGATTTCGAGCCTTCCAGTTATCAAGAGCCAACCACTCAGCGAGAGTGGAGAGATGCCATGGTGGAGGAGTATGCCTCCATCATGAAGAACGATGTCTGGGAGGTGGTGTCGAGGCCAAAGGGAAAATTTGTGGTGGGCTCTCGTTGGGTCTACAAGATCAAGCATGGGGTTGATGGGAGCATCGAGAAATATAAGGCAAGATTCGTGGCAAAGGGGTTCTCACAGGTAGAGGGGATTAATTATGACAAGACCTTTGCTCCAATGGTCGGATATCCATCTATCAAGGCTATTGCAACTATTACAGCGCAGATGAGATGGAGAATCCACTAGATGGACATTAAAACAATTTTCCTTAATGGGGTTGTTGAGGAGGAGATTTATATTGAGCAGTCGAAGATATATGAGACACGCCGCAAGGATACTCGCGTGTGCAAACTCAAGAGAGCCTTGTCTGGGCTCAAACAGACTCCACGAACATGGTATGCTCGGATAGACAATTACCTTCAAGGATTGGGCTTCACCAAGTGTGAAGCGGACCCCAACCTCTAGTACATTGTTGTTGGAGGTGAGTTGCTTATTTTGGTGCTATATGTGGACGATCTGATTTTGACAGGCGCAGATAAGCTCATCCAGGAGTGCAAGAGAGATCTTGCAGGCGAGTTTGAGATGAAGGATATGGGGTTGATGCACTATTTCCTTGGGCTTGAGGTTCGCAAGGTGATGGCGAGATGTTCTTGAGACAAGGCAAGTACACTCTAAAGATTTTGAGGAGATTCCACATGCAAGATTGCAAGCCGATGACCACACCTCTAATCACAAATTGGAGGAAGGTAGATAAACCCAGATCAGAGCGAGTAAATGCTTCACTTTACCAGTAGTTGATAGGGTCGCCAATGTATTTGGTGAACACGTGGCCAGACATATGTTTTGCAGTTAACTCTTTGAGCCAATTTATGGTCGAGCCTACCAAAGCACATTGGGTTATTGCTAAGCACGTGTTGAGATATCTCAGGGGGACACTAGCATACGAAATGTAGTAAAGACAAGTTGATGAGATGAGGCTTGAGGGCTTCATAGATGCAGGTTGGGCCGAGAGCTCCACAGACAGGAAGAGCACATCGAGATATGCATGTAGTGTTGGGTCAGTAGTTGTTTCTTGGTTCAACTAGAAGCAAAGATCAGTTGCATTGAGTTCGGCCAAGGTTGAGTACATGGCTGCCAATTTGGCAGGGTGCGAAGCTATTTGGTTGAGGAAGCTTCTCATGGGCTTGTTTAGACAAGAGTTGGAGCCCACTATGACCCACTGTGATAATCAAAGTTGCATCAAGCTCTTTGAGAATCTAGGGTTTGACGATCACTCAAAGCACATCGACATACGCTATCACCATATCAGGGATATTGTTCAAAGAGGTATAGTTTCACTCCAATACGTGCCAATAAAGGAGCAAACATCAGACATTTTGACGAAGGCACATAAAAGTTGCAGGTTTTCTCCAGAGATGGAGTTTCCAGGGTATATTTGGTGTTCTATATGTGAGATGTGTTTGTCTTCTGATTTACTTATTTTCCAATGTGCATGCTACGTTAGAAAACTCAGTGTATTTGCAATTTAAGTTTCCAGTGCAGCAATTGCTTGTATTTCTGGTTTTTACAATTAGAAATTGTGAATCAGTTACTGGGTTTTAACTTTTTAAGGAAATCTAACATCAGAAAGGAGAAGATTCAAGAGTTTGACTCAAATCAGAAAACATTTGACAATATAAAAATGAAAATATACCCAATTCCACTAGTTTGAATGAGCAAAAATGGCTGTTTTCTGAAGTTTTTATAGAAATCTGGATGAGTTTGACTATGTCAAACCAAGTCAACTGCAATTCAGAATTTGATTCATGATTAGTATGAGTCAGACTCAGTCAACCCCAAGTTTGACTTGGATTGAGTTGGAAAAAATTGTTTCCCACCCAATCCAAGTCAAACTCGAAAGTCCTGTAATACTGAGCATGACTAAAGAGGTGGCTAGGAATGTAGACAAGTGTCATACATTTGTCAAGATTCCAAGCGTAAGCAACAAAAAATTCGCAAATACCAACCTTTATCGACACCCAAAAAACCACGGCTACACATAAGCATGGATGTTGCATTAAAATCATTAAAAACTCAAAGAAGCAATGATACTATTTATTGTTGTTGATGAATGATACGTTTTATAGTTAGTAATCAACGTGGAGATGCAATAACATTGCAAGGATTTTCTTCGATGAGGTGGTTCAGTTACATGGAATGGTTCTCTCTATCACCTCTAACAAGGGAAACAAATTCTTCATCCATAGTTTGCAAACACTACAAAAATATTTTCAACAGAACTGCAATCTAATTTTGCCTTCGTGACTGACAAAAGCAGTAAATTGGACACTTGGGAATTTGTTGCAATGCTAGTCCAGCACCATGGAAGACAATGGTACTTGATGTGGTTTTACACATAGCTTTCTCTTAACAATTCTATCCGCAGAGCTACCAGTTATTCACCTTTCAATATATCATATGGACACTCTCCAAGAAGGGAGACAGAGTTGTAAATTTGTAATCTACACTGTGGTGCTAGTGTTTCTATTAATGTTGAACAATTTGTAGAGAGGATGATGGTTTTTAACCAAATTAAGAAAAATATTGAACAGCATAATGAAGCCTACAAGAATAGATCTGGCAAGAAGAGATGAAAACAATAAGAAAATGGCAATTTATTGATGGTGTATTTACAAAAATATCAGTTTCCCAGCAGCCATTATAATAAAAGAAAATATAGGAAATATGACCCTTGCTGAATTTTAAGGAAAAAACAGCATACTGAAGCCTACAAGGATAGATCTGATAAGAAGAAATGAAAGCAGTAAGAAAATGGTAATTTATTGATGTTGTATCTACAAAAAGATCAGTTTCCCAGCAGCCATTATAATAAATTAAATAAAAAAGGAAATACGACCCTTGGTGAATTGTAAGAAACTACCACCATGCTTATTTTTTGAATCTACCAGAGTTAGATGTCTCTTCTATTTTCAACATCGTTGGTCACTAGCCCTGAGAGTTTCTTGTACTTGCACCTTCTTTCGTATATTCTTTTGGCTAGCGGTTTTAGCTAAACTCTTAGTTATTTGTCTTTTCTGCTTTCAGTATTGATCTAGTTGCTTTCGCAGTCCCAAGTTGCCTTTACACTGGATTAACTATTTTTAGTCCAATGGACCTACTTTTGTGATCATTTGTTGGGCATTAATAAAATTAGCATATCTATCTTATGTTTTATCTATATTTACATGGGATAAGAGAATGTGTCCAGCCGATAATGTAGAAACAGGATAAAAGTCATGTAATCTCAATGATATGCCCAAAATTCCATTGAAAGTAGCTGAATGGCTTATGGAGTTTAAAATGGCAGGTCTTACCATCATGGCAAGGATCGAAGAAACGGTATATAATACATAGTCAATCAGTAAAACCTGCCAAAAGCTGAAGCTGCATAGGTGATCGAGGCCGAACTAAAAAGATTTGCAGTTGAGTTGCTAGAATAATTTCTTGAGAAGAGTATGTTTTGTTTGAAAATTGAACCAAGAGATCGAAGGCTTACGAACAGGCACAACTTGATGCAAAAGTGCAACGTTATTGGTACTGGAATTGCACGAACATAGATATGCCCTTTTAGATATTTTCGGGATATGACCGTACGCAAGTGGATATGATTGAGCGTCTGTTTTCGGACAATAGATAAAAATAATAAGCGCTCGTAATCAGAAAGCTGCATTTTAAGGAGAGCTATTTTCATGGGACTAATCCCTATGCAAAGGGCGGACATATAATGTAACTCTGTCAGATGAAGGCAGGGGGTTGTAGGAAAATGTGTGACGCAGCTATGAATTATCTGTATAGAGATTTAAATGAATTTGGCTCTCTTCTCTTCTGGTATGGAGGGCACGGTTGCGTTAATGAATTTTTAGTTGGTTTATCTATTGATTTCTTTTTGCGATTTTCCCTGATGCCTGCAGGTTGGAGCATATGGCTATGTCAAACATGGTCATGATGATTTGCCACACTTGTAAGAGGATTTCAACAACATATTTAGTGGTGTAGAGAAAAATGGAAAATCAACAGTAGCAGAGAGGGCGCTGGGCGGGGTGGGGAGGTGCGTTATAAAGCCAGATGGGAAAACCATCTATCATAAGAGATGTTAAAGGCAAGGGAAAGCGTATAAATGAGACAGACCTTCTGTATTTGTTGCCCTGACCGACTTGGTACATGCCATATGAGATGATGCCGATAGAGGTCAAGAACACAGCGATTGCCCCGGGTCCCTTGCTTGGGATCCTTCGACTGTAGCGAACGGGAGGGAATCCTCCAGGAGGAGGGCCATCCTGTAACACCGGCATCTCCTTCACGCTGGTGATGCCCGCCTTCCCCCTGATCACTGCCTCCGTCATTTTGCCTCTTGCCTCCTTACCCGCGTCCTGGCTTTACTTCGTTGTTCGATCCCTCTCTTCCCTAAACCCCCCTGATAGATCGATGCAAAGGCTCTTCTTCCTCCCAGTTCTAGTTTCAGATGCAAATGTGGCAAATGTAAGTACGAGGGGGAAGTTACTAAAACAAAAACAAACGACGCAAATCCAGCAGCTCGTCTTTCGTGGTGCCTATTTTAGTTTGCATATATACAAAGGTTGAACACTTATTGTAGCACCTACAAAAAATCGAGTTCACCAAAGAATGCTTGATGTTCAAACACAAAAAAAATATGTGGAAAAAAGATCGAAGTCTCAAAGTTTTGGATAAAGAAGGATTAGATTTAAAAACTAATATCCTTGAGGGGAACGAGGTGGCAGTTTTTATCTTGAGCTTGTATTAATATGAAGATCAAAATTATGGTAAGAATGGAGTATGGAGAATCACTCATGTTTTCAGAATTTGAGTGGTAAAAATCAAATTTTGTTTCTGAATTGAGGTTTGCCCAAATCAGTATTAAATAAATGTGAGGAGATATGTGAAATACGAAAGTTATTGTTTTTTTCAATGGAGAAAGCTTTTCAAACTTTTTTTACAATTACATTTTAGAAGAGGAACCGTTGAAATTACTAAAATTATCATCAAAATAGTTTATTTAGCTTAAATCATTTTTATATAGCTTATTTGTTTTTGTAGCATCTTTTGGTTTTAATAAGTGTGTTCATGGCCCCTACCAGAAAAGGAGGCAAGAGGAAATAAGGTTACAAACAACAAAAAATAACCATTGAGTAATGAAACATAAATAGTAATGCATTCTAGCAAATATGCATTTGGATATAGAATGCCTCAATTATAGGGTGTATATTCCATGTTCTATTATTATTAGTATTGTGGTGCTCAATCACAAACCTACTAGCTAATGTGGTTGTAGATAAGAAGGATGAGGCAATGATCATTGAATGTAAATGATGAAATTTGAGGAGAACGAGGGTGGAAAAACACAAGATCTAAACAATCTAAAAAGCACTGTGGAGGAGCATCACGAATCATAAATACACTAGATAGCATAGGTAAACTCAAGTGTAAGGTATGAGACATTGTTCTTGAATATACGCGTGAAGTTTCACACAAGGCATGCACTGGACAAATCAAAGGAGATGCAAACTATATGAAAGTTGTCTTTCTTGATGGAGAAGTGTCCTCGTACCTCCCCTACAACTACATTTTAATAAGTTGCACTAAAATTGCCCTCAAATTGCCATCGAAATATTTCGTTTACAAATTTCTAATTTTCTTGCATTAAATCATTAATTGGTTGTAATTTGGGTGGTAAGTTAGATCATTTAGTGACTTCTATTTATACCAATGAGCATTACAATCACATAAACATTCATATTAGCCACCTATAAATGTCCACATCCTCTCTATTATGACCCTATAAATTTCCATGACTACGACCAAGTAAAATTCCACAAGTATTGTTACAAAAATATCCATAATTGTGATCAATGTAACATCCAAAACTGTGACTGCAAAAGCATCACAGATTGTGATGTAAAAAATTTCTAAGGTTGTGAACCTATAAATGTCCAAATTAGCAACTCAAGAAACATTCATGTTAGAAACTTAAGAAATATCCAAGTATGACCACGGTAATGTCCTTGAATTAGGTCATTCTTGCAACTAGATTTATGTTTGCATAACATCCTCGGTGAATCCCTAACAGTGTTCACCAATGATTGAGGGCGGCACATGCAAGGGTAGCGATTGTTGATTCGAGAGAAAAAACAAGAAATCAAATTTGTTTGGGGGATTGGGATTTCTTCAAAAAAAGAAGCAAAGGCTTTAGCTCTCTTCACAGGCCTATTGCTTCTAAAAGCTCAAGGAATTTGTATGGCATCAATAGTAGGAGACTCCATAGTCATTCTAAGAGCAAACCATTGCAAATTCCTTCTAGGGCACCCAAACTTAACCAACCTACTACAAATAATTCTTAAAGAAACTTGGCCTTTTAACAAACTTGAATTTTTCCATGTTCAAAGGCATCATAATTCAATAACATATAAGCAAGCCAATTTAGGTTCTAGATTGAGTTTGATCATTGTTAAAACAAAAAAAAATGGGAGCCATTTTTTCCATATAGCCCCATAATGAAATTATGGTTCCAACATGTTATTCATCACCCACCCTCTTGACAAGAAACCTAAGTTTGAAGAAATGGTCATTTATGAACCAACAACACAATACTACATTCTTCCCACCTCCATTTGCACAAAATATTATGAGGTGTGTGAATATTTACTTTCGCTAGCAATGTGGATTACACTAGTTGGACAAGTACCCTCTCCATATTGTATTAGGGATGTGGCTCTTCTTTGTTTTGGTTCTAGATGTTTCAAGCATGAAAAAATGTGTGTTGCTATGTGAAAGAGGAAATACTCTCCCTTATTCTAAGCTCATTTCCGCCCTATAGTTTTGAGTGCTTTGGCTCCTTTTCAAATTTCCTTGTTGCTATGTTTAAGGTTTTCATGGTGCATTACCACCGTAAATGTGGATCTTGCATCCTCTGTGAGCTATGAAAGTTCAAAAAAGGGTTAAAACATTGTGCACAAGATGTGCTTGAAGCTCAATGTGGTATCATCAATTATAGGACTTGACAAGATAGGTGCCAATTTGAATTCAAGTAGAAAGTTTTTCATAGTAATACAAGGGATAATTGTGCCATAGAAACAACAAGACATGAGGTTGAAATGAGGGAATGGCAGAAGGAGGTAAAGACATTTATGGGTTTCTTTTTGGCTTGATCTTGACTTGATCATGGAGTAGTTAAGATAAATTTGATTAGGTCATCAATAGCTTTATTGTTTGTGGTTTACAACTCATGGCTTTGGGAAACCCGTGGCATTTTGATGTGATGAAGCCTATTTAATGGATTGGAATGCTCCATGATAATATGTTTAATGTCGGACCATAGAGGTTGTGCTGATTGACCAATGTTATTCCTTTTTAGCCTCATATTGGGGTATAGAGGCTTGGGTGGTTGGTCAATGTAGCATTGAGTGCATGATGTAAGCTAAGAGAGAATGTGATAGCTACTCTTTACTCTTGTTAAGATCATAGCTCTAAAAGTGTATAATAACCATTTCTAGTTTATGAGGAATACATTGAGCTTGCTTTGGAGTGTGAGGTTTTTTTCTCCTAAAAGGGGTTTCCTTAGGAAATCATATTGCCTATGGTTTGTTCTGTGTTATTTGTCTCTCTCATTTTTAACATGTGGTATCATAACTGACCGTGGAAAATGTCATAATGTGAAATTGAAACCCCATATTGAAAGCTCAAAGAGAAGGGAAAATCAGATGCCCCGATGTTTTGATTTGAAGAAACAAGTGCCTCAATGTGCAATGGAGTCAATAGAAACAATGGCTATGGTCAAGTCACTATGGCAACAAGTGGATGGGAAATGGCATAATGGAAAACTACAAAAAATAGAGCAAAAAAGGGTACTTGGCTCATGTAATTGTATTTATGTCAAGAGGGATGTGGAAATGACGCCAGTTGATGTTTCATAGCATCATGTGTTATGGCATACAATAGCAGTGGTTTTCATGGAGTTAGATTTATCACATGTAAATGGGCATATGGTGGTAAGACCTATTTAGGCATGTGTACCCCTAGTTTGATAGTTCATTGGTGTAAAGTCTAGATGTAGACTTAGGTGATAGGGTAGACATATTGTGTTCTTGGAAACCTAATAAATAATTTTTTAGTAGGGTAGGTAGTTATTTCAATTCAAATTTAAAGGGAAAAAATGTTGAATTAATCTTGAATCGATCTTAAAGTAGTTAAGATAGCCTTGATTAGGTCGTTGATGGGTTCACCACTAGTGTTTTATGGGCCTATTGTATTGGGTAACCAATGGTATTTGATGTGATGAAGCTTATTTAATGGCTTGGAATACTCCATAGTAAGATGCCTCGTGTTGGACCATAAAGGCATGGATTGTCCATTGATGTTCTCTCTTTTGCAGCCTCATGTTGGACCATAGAAGCCTAGATGGTCAACTAATGTAGTCTTGAGCGCACATTGTAGCATGGTGTAGCCCAAGTAAGAATGAGCTTGTTGCTCACTAACCTTGTGGAGAGCATAGCTCTAAAAGTGTATCACAAATGCTTTTAGTTGCTTAGGAATACATTAAGCATCCTCCAAAGTGTGGGGTTTTTTCTCTAGAAATTGTTTTTCCTAAGAAATCTCATTGTATATGGTTTTTTGTGTGTTCTTTCTCTTTTTTAGTTTTAACCCATCAGCTACAATCAATATTTGGAAATCTCAGTTCAAATTGACTCAATTGGGTAGATTGTGGGATGACTTGTGATCCATTCTAATATTCCAAATAGTGTGGCTAAGACCCCTCTCTTGAAGATTCTTCACCCACAAAAGAGCCATCATGGAATTCTAAGGATTCTCCTAGTACTAGACAAAGGAAACACTTTCAACTTGTAGCTCATGAAGGTTAGAATTATAGGGTCTCAGAAGCATGTGCAACAAAAAGACATTGTTACTCGAAACCCACAATGGGTCTAGATTCTAGTATTTTCCTTGTCTAGTTATTTTATGTTTTATGATGTGATTAGTAAGCTCAAACAATTTGTAAAGAAATGCATCTGCAAAGATATAACAGGATATAATAAGGAATCCCATCCCTCTAGGTGGAATATCTTTTAATTTTAAATTTTGAAACTAAAGAATTGGCCTAAACTTTGTACTTTTGTTCTCATTGTTTAGCCTTGTTTTGACCCCTTTTTTAATATAAACCCTTCTTTGATACTATTAAAAAAAGGTCAACAAATGATCGTGAGTTTATCCATAAGAACAAATGCAATTACATCTATGTTTACATCCCTAGTAATGTCCTATATAAAGTCCATATGCCATGTTTGGCATATTATAATAGTTTCTACAACTTTATAATCCACTCTAATATGTTTCCCATAAGAGGTTGCAATTATGTATGATGAACTTCCATGATATATTTCAATTGCAATAATGTTAACATAAAATTAAATTAAATTACATTACTAATGACTAGCAGGGTATCAATTGCAAACATATTAACATTACAATAAGTTAAATTTCGAGGCCTTTTATTGGGTCTCAAAAGTGGTCACAATTACGTGCCTCCCACCTACCCCTCACCCTCGCATCTACCCCCCACACAAACCAAAAAGAGTGTAAGCAAATAATAATAAAGATGATAAAATGTAATTATATTTAATTTTAGATCACTCAATTTTAGAAACAAATTATTAATTACTAATTGTAACTAAAATATATTTTCCTAATTTTTACCAAAAAGATAATTAACAATAAAGGTATATTAACATAATTAAATAAGATAATTAGTTTCAATTAAATAGAGAGAGAGGGAATCATGGAAGAAATTACACATCCCCTTTATTTTGAGCAACACACTAATAAAATGTTTCAATTTGCTTTTTATAATATATACATAGTTGATTCGATAAAACATATCGCGAGAGCAATGGAAACCCTAACATCTTCAATTGTTTCCTTGTTCCTAAGAGATTGTTCATCTCAAGACTCTAGCTTTTGTATGAAACCCCCTCATCTTGGTGTTATTGCTACAAATCTGGTAAATTAAGTGAAACTTCTTTTGCCACAAGGTTCCTCCTACATTGAAGTTAAGGCCATCGTTCCATATCACTTGAACTTTACGGTCTTTGTGAGACCAATCATAGGGGGTTCTTTATGTATGCAGGTGAAAGTCACAAATCTTGTCTCTTATGCCATAATCATAATTTAGAACCGCGTATGAATCCCCTCTGTATTTTTTCGGCTCCTACATGGAGGTAAACAATATATAAAACGAAAATCGCTCAACATTTATGGCATAACCAAGGACACTTCAATCTATATAGTCTCAAGATTAAATGGTGGAGCCAAAGGTTGGGGTGGACCCTCTTCCTCCCAGTCCAGATCCTTCAAGGATGCCCTAAAGCGAGGGCTTTCTCCTTCGACTACCAAAGATCTTTCAGGGTCGACATTCATTTTGGATCAAGCATAAGGCATTCCATATCTAGAGGTGGATCATTCTATATCTAACCTTTCTTCTATAGATTATTCACGACACGTTATTATTTGTTGTTTTATTGGGTTGTGGCCATCATCATATGCTTTTTGGGAATGGGTGTATAAGACCTGGTCCCCAAATATGAATCTATTTTTTTGTTTGAAAGGATTTTTTGTGGTGTTCTTCAAAAACCTTGAAGATTGTTGGAAGGTTTTTTACCAAGGACCTTGGTTTTAGAGCATATCAAGTCTCTCCTTTCAACCTTGGTATCTTGATTTTATTCCTATTTCCATGACAACTTTGGCCACTCCAGTTTGGGTAAGGCTTCCTAGTCTACCTATTCATTTTCTACATTTGGGCATCTTAGTTGATGTGGGAAATTTACTTAGTCGTTACATTAAGCTGGACATTGATAGGATTAAGAAGGGTATTGTCGCATTTGCCTGCATATGTGTTGAAATAGATCTTGACAAAGGGATACTGGATAAAATCCTCCTGAAGTGGAATGGAAAAGTTTATTCATAAGTTTATTAGAATGCTTGACCTTCTTCTCAGGGGTCCTCTCACTTCCCAGATGATAAGAAAAAAAGTCATGGATGGCAAGGCCTAAAAGATATAAGAGGATCTAAGAATTCTTTGGCTCATAAGTAGGGAAACATGCAAAAATAAAAGACTTCTACCACCAACTCAAATCCTTCAGACTCATTTTAGCCACATGTTGTGCCATCTCATCCCTCCGATGAGGGGGTCCACCCCTCGACTAGAAATGAAAGAGACTCTTCCATAATCTTGTCTTCATCAATGAGTGGGCACAAACGTTTCCACAAATCAGATCACTCAAATAATGATAAGGAAATAGCAAATATTGTCGAACCCCTAACAATGGAATTGTCTCAAAGAAATGCAGTCATTGTCTCATCTATGTTTGTTCCTAATAACCCCTCGGAATGGATTGATGTCCATAAGAGGAAAGGAAAAAAGAAAAACCCATGGTCAGTCCCAAGCTTTGAGACCAGGACAATAGTAAATGTATTATATTGATTGTGTTGATTATAATGGATGAATGATGTAATTTGTTATTTTGAGGTAATACGAATTAACTTTTAGAGAGAGAGGGAGAGAGATTGTATGTGTTATGAGGAAATTAAACAATTTTTTATTGAAGATGAATATTAATACATTTAGCAAGTTCTTCATGGCTTCTATCATAGTCCTTTCATACCCAAAACACTTTCAACTCATAAAAGAATACATGTGCCATATAGGAAGATTATAAGTCCTATAGTTGCAATTATTGGCAAGCCATAGCATCCCTTTTTACAAATATGTGATGATGTGATTTTCACATAGTTGTATGCCCTCCTTTGAGAGCCTATCAACATTAGTGTTCATTTCTTTACAAATGTGCTTGTACAAAAATTTTGTAAACCTTTTATAATTTGTACTTTGTTATTGTGTCAAATACATAGATTCACAATGTGGTAAAGGTCAACATGTGTCAATCATACTTATCCCAATCCATGAGCATTAAAAAATCTGACACGAGGTTCACATGCAAGCAAGTTGAATAAATGGTTAAAAACTAGAAAATTGAAAAACTATGATATATTTTTCTCAATAGATACCACAAATCAATATTTCTATAAATTGATTTGATGGCCCTTGATACTAATATGGAAATTGTCAATATTCTAAGTATATGATGATTCTCAAAGTAGAAATTGGCCCCTCATTGCCTCGATGAGTAATTTTCCTCAAAACAACTTCTTCTTATCCACAAGCTAGTTTGTTCTTATGATATGTGATCCTATTACTTACTTCCAAATGTGAAAAACCACAAGGAAACCACCACTTGTGGACCTTTTTGTGAAACCAATTCTCTCCATTTTTATCTTTTATTTTTTTTTCTTCTTCTTCTTTGATGCGCTTAACCCATACTAATGCACTTACTCATTTTGATAGTGGTTAAAATGTTTTGTAAAAAAATATTGGTTGTTTTATCAAAAAAATATTGTCAACACACCATATATACTTGAACACATCTTTACATAACATATCGTTCACATGAAATAAGTTAAAATGTTTTTATAAAAAATACGGGTCATTTATTCACAAAATCATAATTTGCGGACCATTTATATTTAATAACACAAATGTGTTACCATGTATTTGCAATAAAGAAGGTTAAATTTTTTTATGAAAAATGTGGGCCATTTGTCCATAAATTTTTGGTGCACCGTTTATATTTAACCACATTTATGTACCATACATTCTCATTGAAGCGGGTTGAATTATTTTATAAAAAACATGGGTTGTTTGTTAAAAAATATTGTTAGTGTGTCATTTATATTTAACAACATTGGTGCATAACCATATTGTAACACCCTCCTCCCACATTTACTTAAGTCAACCAGTCCACTTGGGTAAACATGAGATGAAAGACTACTATGACCTGATTCAACTCCCCATGTATAGTTAAGGAAGTGGAACTGACATAACACAACTAATCTGACCTTCCACACATGCTGCAAAACCTCTAAGAGCTACCAACCCTTCTAGGTGACCAACCCCAAAGGCAACTTATATTTTTCTAGAATAGAGCCCCAGTCGCTCCCTTTCCAAGCCCTCCAAGTGACTGAGAATCTCCAATAGCTCGCATGAGCCTGCTTGAGTGCAACTATAGTCTTTTTCTGTCAGTGCTATGCCAGCAACTACGAGATTTAAGGCTATTTTCTAGGGCTAGGACCCAATCACTACCCAGAACTCCATGAAACTTCCAGAACTCATAAAATACATGAAGACAATGCTTTTGATAACAAACTTGACCAAGGAATTGACTGGACCCCTACTAGCCATGACAAATTTTTTGTCAAACATGTCACAAATATGCAATCTACAAGTCATAACAACAGATCTCAGCAGAGGGGCCTCACACTTATCTGAGAATCGCTAAGAAGAATTGATGTCTTATCACAATAGTTGCATTATCATCTCTTAGGTCATACATTCATTGTACATTCATTTATTAATGAAAACATGATGAGAGCCAAACATCATCATTGTCATAAAACTTACTCATAACCAACATATAACCAACATAAATAACAAGGATATGACAACCATAAAAGCCACATATGAGCCAATACATTTACACATAAAATACCAAGGAGAAGGAGTTCTTATTAATGAATGCATAGGTCGACCAGGTATGGGACTTCCATGAACCACGCGACCATAGATTGGGTTGAACCAAATATCTCTTTTAGCCAATCACCCATGTGCCATATTCCAAGCATGAATGTGGGATCTCATGAAACAAATCCAACAAAACCGAACTAAGGCTTCCAGAGGCAAAACCACCTCAACCCTCAACTAGTGATTCCACATCACGGTCGAAATCACTAACCATCACCATATTGGTATCCACCCAAGTTGTCTAGGGATCTAGAGCATTTGTTCCAACCAACGCTTCCAGGACTAGTAACTCAACCCATAGTTGTTGTCAAGCTCAAGAGCGTTTATCTAACTAAGGCTCCAGGACTAGTAACTCAACCCACCAAGGGCTCCATAGAGTTTGTCCAACCAAGGCTCTAGGACTAGTAACTCAAGCCAAGTTGTTACATGGCTTCCAAAGTGTTTGTCCAACCAAGGCTCCATGAACTATTAACTCAACCCACAACTAAAGGAATATGAGAACCAACTAGAAAACAAAAGTAAAAATCCACAACACCATGGCTATCCAGGAAACGAAAAGGCTAGGTAAAACCATTGTTAGTCCAGGAAATGACAAGGCTAGGTAAAACCAGCGTCAATCCAGGCAATCCTCCACGTGAATGACAAATCATAACTAAATGACCACATGCATATGCCATCCATGCCAAAACTAGCAAGGAAATCATACATGCAACTAGGTACCTACAAGCAAAACCTGTTGCAGTTGTTGATCCTAATGTCCTCTTGCGCTTTCCTGCTTTTCCTTTGCCTTCTTGCTTCAAATCCCAAGTATGCCACACTCCTCCAAGAGTGCTCCAAGAAAACTCTAAGTGTTCAAGAGTATGAGAGAGATAAAATAGAGAAAGAGCTCCAAAATTGAATTGACAAAAGCCATGAACTGATCCACAGAAGCCCTTTTATTAATGAGGAGTCTTTTTTCTTCAATTTTCTATTATTTTCCTTCATTTTCCTCCTCACATGCAAGTTGTGACCTTTCACCATCCTTTTCTCCTAATTTCCATTATTTTCATAAATAAAATGCTTTCCAAAGCCTTAGCCATTGCCTTTGCTAATTTCCGTAGCCATTAATTAATCACAAGTGATCCCATCACTATGTTTTTTCCCAACATTAAACTTGGAATACGTGTCCCATGACCAAGGTCTTATTTTGCCTTTATTTACTTTATTACATGGCTTTTTTACCAGGGCTGTTACAGAACCCTTCCCCTTGGGGGAACACCGTCCTCGGTGTTCAGTGACATCTACAACCAACAAGACCGCTGAAAAGCAAAACATACTACCCATGGAGCTTTATAACTTACCTCATTGCAGTATTTACAATGAACAATGTATTGAAAAGAAAACCAACATGACAACCATAATGAGATGACATCCATATCGCTTATTAGAGCTTTATAACACATCTCATGGCGGTATTTACATCCATATACATATGTACATAACCAAAACACGACACCAAAACATATGCCAAAACATTCACTCAACTAGCGAATAGAGAAGGATACATAACCCACATCAAATCCGCCATCTCCCATGTAGCTTCATTGGGCCTAAAGAGCTTCCATTGCACTTTAACCTGCGCGATTTCTCAATTCTAGAGCATGAGCATCTTTCTCTACAAATTGCACTAAGGTTTCAGCTAGAATTATCCTTTTGGTTCCACCTGCAATACAAACCATTCAATCACATGATCAACATCTTTAACATACTTCTTAATCAATGACACATGGAAAACATCATGGACTTTCACTGTCGGAGGTAGTGCAATTCGATATGCTACTCGTCCAATCCTTTCAATAATCCTAAAAGGCCCACAAAACCGAGGTGCCAACTTGGCACATGATCCAATCCTTAAGGAGCTCTTCTTGGGATTGATGCGCAAGTACACTTGTTCCCCAACCTAAAAATCCTTAAGCAACCTATTTCGATCTTCATAACTTTTCTGTCTATATTGTGTTGCCTTTAGATTCTTCTTGATTACTTGCACTTCCTGTTCCATTTCTTCCAACATATCTAGTCCAATCAACACCCTATTCACTGGATCACTCCAACTGATGGGAGTATTGCAATTCTACCCATAAAATGCCTCAAACAAACTCATCCTCAAAGATTCCTAATACCCATTGTTGTAAGTGAACTCAACCAGTGAAAGATACTCTTCCCACTTTTGTTGTCGATGCATCACATATATCCTCAACATATCCACCAATATCCTGTTGACCCTCTCTGTCTATCCATCTGGCTACGGATGATAGGTTGTTCTGAAGGCCAACTCCTTACCCAAACCTGCAAATAACTCTTTCCAAAATCTAGAAGTGAACTTGGCATCCCTGTCTGACACAATTTTCTTCGGTATACCATGAAAGCTCACTACATCTCTAATGAATACCTCTACTACATCATTAGCTGAGTATGTAGATTTCACTGGAATGAAGTGTGCTACCTTTGTCAACCGGTCAATGGAAACCATAATATAATCATGTTGTTTAGAAATCCTCGAAAAACCTGTAATGAAATCCATGGAAATGACCTCCCACTTCCACTCTGGGATCAGAATCGGCTATAGTAATCTATGTTGATGCTTACATTCTACTTTTACCTGTTGAAAATCCAAGCACCTAGCCACAAACTCTGCCACTTCTCTCTTTAAATTTGGCCAATAATAAAACTTATTCACTGCTATCAATGTCCTCTGATATGCCAGGTGACCTGAATATGGCTTATCATGAAATTCCCTCAAGATAAGCTTCTTGAGCTCACTGTCATCTGGCACATATATCATGTCCCTAAATCTAACCAAGCCATTTGTTATGAGATGATAGTCCACATCCTGATCACTTGTACCCTGTTGTAACCTATGCATAAGCTCCATGTACCTGTCATCTTATGGATCTGCCTACAAGATCCGATCCTGTAAATATGTCCCATAGGAGCTCCTAGCTACAATAGGATTCACCTGTATCCTCCTGCTAAGAGCATCTGCAACCCTGCTCTCTTTACCTTTATTGTACTTGATCTCAAAGTCGAACTCACTGATCGTGACCAACCATCTAGCTTGCCTGGCATTCAGATTTGGTTGGTCAAATAGATACCTCAATCTACTGTGATCACTCATCAAGATGAACTGCCTTACCAAGAAGATGGTGCCTCCACATCTTCAAATCATGGATTATCGTTGCCAACTCAAGATCATGTGTTGGATAATTCTGATCGTGCTCATTCATTTTCCTCGATCCATAGCATACTACCTATCCTTCCTGCATAAGAATTCCACCAAGTCCTCTCTTGCAAGCATATGTACATACCACAAATTCTTTGTCCGGATTTGCAATCTTTAACACTGGAGCATTTGTCAACAATTGCTTCAAATGCTCAAAACTTGTTGCACATTCCTCTATCCATTCAAACTTCTTACCTTTCTTTTGCAACGATGTAATTGAATAAACAATGCGGGAGAAGCTTCTGATGAATGTTGAGCCTCAAACCTGCATCTTCCTATACACCCTCTCAGCCTTTTTTTTCCCACTTACTTCATCCATCAAGTTGTTAAATCATTGCATTATAGTCTAAAAAGAGCTTCTGACATGGTTTTCTAACTATGCTTATCACTGTTGTTTGGTTTAGATTTTTGTTCAGGCAGTTGCGGAATCTTGTCAGTTTCCGCAGCCAGCACAGGTTTCCGCAGCCAGCACAGGATTCCGCAGCTATTTTGTTAAAAGCTATGCTACAGGTGTCCTATGAAGAAACGAGCCACATGGGCAAGCTACAGGTGACGGGTACATGGAACGTGTCCCTTCAAATCTGCCAAATCATCCATAGAAGGTCACGGTCAACAAGGGTCAAAGGCAAAGCCAACCAAGGTATTTAGCGGTGGCACGTCTCTGTTTGGAGCACGTGAAAGTTTACGTGGCCCAGTCCTCAGCCCACGGAGACATCGGCACACCTGGAGATCATCCCCGTAACCTGAATCCAACAGCTACCACTCCGAAGATTTAATAGGCATGATGACAGTTACGCTAGATCTCGGTTGAGGAGATCTACGTGTCTTTGGCAACGCAGTTAATAACATAGGATTCAGTTAGTCAGTTCAACACTTTTTCATTATAAATAATGCGTTGATGAACGCTGTAAAGAAGCTTTTGGAATGTAATTTTTGAACTGTTTTCTATTATCACCCCACTGTACTCTGTTTTATATATGTTGCTGCTGCTTTAATACATGAGAAGACTACTTTCTTGAGCTCGTTCTTGTGACTGTTCATTGACTGGCTGAGGTGGCAGAGGGCCCCTGCGCACTAAAGCCCTATATAGTTGTCATTTGATTTTATTATGTTTCTGTTTTTATAATTACTAGCTTGTATATAACATGTTGTTTTGATGTTTTTAATTCACTGTTGTTTATATTTTCACTTTTGTTTTCTTATAGCTGTCAGCTGATCAACGTTTTTCTGCAGGTTTTCTTAGGCAGCCCGGGCAAATTTTCATTTTTTTGATAACTATTGACATATGAGATCATCTTGTCCTTCCTGCTAATTTCCATTTTCTGAAGTTTAATTCCAGCACTGTCCTTTTTCAAGTTGTGATTTGCTTATTTCTTTTTCTGCTACTTAGACATCATACTACTCATTTGTTTATGGTTTCTTTCTATAGTCAAGTGACTCTATTAGTAAGGAATCAGAATATTACTTATTGTAGTGTGATTTAGTTATCATATTGCTTAAACTTGTTCATGATTGCTTCCCACAAGGTAGATTGAGCTGAAGGGTAAAGGATCTGAAGAGTTGAAGTAGTGTGATTAGTTTCCTTTATGCAATTTAATTTCTTGCCACTTAGTTATCATATTGCTTAGACTTATTCATGATTGCTTCCAATAATGTAGATTGAGCTGAAGGGTAAAGGATCAGAAGAGTTGAAGTAGTGTGATTAGTTTCCTTTATGCAATTTAATTTCTTGCCATTTAGATATCATATTACTTGACTTGTTCGTGATTGCTTCCCACAAGGTAGATTGAGCTGAAGGGTAAAGGATCTGAAGAGTTGAAGTAGTGTGAATTAGCTGCTTTGCTTTTAATTTGAGTTGCTTTAAGTTCAATTTTTACTTTCTTTTCATTCAGCAGCAAGGATACTGGGCCATTGTCATTAGTTCACTGTTTGATACATTTACTTCCTCTTAAGAATTGATTTCATTACAGTTGTTTTAAAGCTTTCTCTTTGATCACTTTTAAGTTTGAGGAAATCACTGTAGAAATCACCATCACCATCCACACTTAACTTTCATTTTCGCCATCACACATTAGGAAAAGATAAATCCAAAAGCGACAAAAGACTAAGGAAATGGTTATCTAGTACATATAGTACACTTCACTTCGTCAGTTTACGAATCTCGGATTGATATTTTAAATAGCAATTTAGAATACACTAAATTGACCAAACAATGAACCTCCCATAATAACCGGCTAACCCCATGAACGATCTTACCTCATCCACATTTCTAGGAGATGCACATTCCATGATAGCCCTTATCTTCTCTAGATCCATTGTTATGCCTTCCTTGGAAACCACATGCCCCAAGTAATGTATCTTTATCTGAAAGAAACTGCATTTGCTAAGCTTGGCATACAATTGATTCTCTCTTAGCAATATCAATATTGTTGCTAAGTGTTCGACATGTTCTTCATCATTCTTATAATATATCAATATGTCATCAATGAACACAATAACAAAGTTTTCCAGATAGGGACGCAACACACTATTCATCAAGTACATAAAAGTAGTTGGAGCATTAGTCAATCTAAAAGGAACTACAAAAAACACATAATGTCCATACCTAGTCCAGAAAAAATGTCTTGTGAATGTCCTCTTCCTTAATGTGTACTTGATGATATCCTGATCTTAGGTCACTCTTCGAGAACATTGTTGCTCCCTTCAACTGATCGAACAAATCATCAATCCTCGACAACAGGTACCTCTTCTTGATGGTCACCTTTTTCAACTATCTGTAATTGATGTACAACTTGAGAGTACCATCCTTCTTCTTTACAAACAATACTAGTGCACCCCAAGGAGATACATTGACCTAATGTATCCCTAGTCAAGCATTTCCTTCAACTGCAACTTCAAATCCACCAACTCTGGTGTGCTCATCATGTATGGTGCCTTAGATGTTGGTGTTGCCCCTGGTACCAACTCAATAGAAAAATCCACTTCCCTGTGAGGTGGCAACTTTGAAACATTTGTGGGAAATATATCGTGAAAGTTGTAAGATCGGGTACCTACTCAATACCTCTGCATCCTCAACTTCTTTACCTTTATCACTGGAAATATGCATTGCAAATAACACACACCCTTTCCTACGACTGCTCTTCTCCTACATAGTTGTCACCATTCTAACTGATGTTGCCTTCTTCTCACCCAACAAAAATCTATATTCTCCATTATCATCCAAGTACTCAATAACTTTGTCATAGTAGTCCACCTTAGTCCTATCGAGATATAACCAGTCCATACCCAAAAGCATACTATACGACCCTAACGACAATACATTCAAATGTGTTGATGTAGGCATACCATTCAACTCAAATGCACAAGCTCTTACCCAATGATGAACTCTCTTCTTTGTACCTGTGGCCAACTGCACTAACCAAGATTTTGCATGCACTTCTTTATTCAAACCACACTTATCCACCAAGTCAGTATTAACATGACTATAATTATATCTAGGGTCAATAAAAATAAAAACAACTTGATCACAAAGCTTACCATCCATCTCAATAATAGATGCCTGGTGATTTAACTTCCTGTTATCCAACGTTGCATAGATCCGAGGAATATTCTATCCAACATCCTCCACTATTTGCACTTCCTGATCACTGTAGATATGTGGTATACCCCCCTAAAGATGTGGACAATATCTTTTATAATGCTCTCCTCCACAAGTCCAACACCGTATGGGCTTCCTATCATCACCCTTGTTCTGTTCAGACCTAAATCCATGTACTTTGTCAGATGCATTAAAATTATTATGCGGTGTTGCATTCTCTTTGTTACTTGTATCTTGAGGTATTGTTCGCTTCTTTCCCATTTAGCTGCATTCTTATCATTACCTTTCCAGTCCTTCTTAGTCTCTGATTTGTGCTTTGATTGCTCATAACAATGCTTTATCTTTTTGATGGCCTCCTCCAATGATCTGGGCCCATCAATTTTTAATCATGTCCTTGAATTCTACCAACAACCCATTGATGAATCTCTAAATCTTCACTTTCTCCTCCTTCAAATAAGGCACATACCTGAATAACTCCAAGAACCTGCTAGTGTACTCCTCATCTGTCATAGATCCCATCTTCAGCTCAGAGAATTATTTTTCCTTATCGTCATAGTATCTCTCTGATAGATACTTCTTCGTGAATATTCTCTCGAATTCATTCCAAGTCAACCCCTCTTCGTGAACGCCTTTGACGTTGTTTATGTCTTCCCACCAAATGTCTGCTTTACCTTTAACACTGAACGTAGCTATTATGGCCTTCATGTTCGTTGAGTAATCATGCAACCTAAAGAACTAATTCATCCCAAGCAACCATGATGCAACATCATGTGACTTCTTCATTTCCCCATCAAATGTAGGTGGCTTTGTTTTCTTGAAATCATCCGGAAAATATCGCCTCTCACTACTCCTATATGGATGATAACGATGATGATCATGATACCTATCAGAACCAGAACTAGAATAGAACATGTGTCCATCACCTCTCCTATTCGGAGTGTCCAAGAACCTGCCATCTCTAATCACGTCATCTCTATCTGACTTGTGTCCACTATGAGATCTACTACCATATGCCCCATTTGTCCTATCCTCCTTCCCATGGTTGATCCGAAGTGGCCACTATCTCTGCAATTCTGAAAAACTCTGAAGAATTACTGCATTGACTTCTGCTTTTTTCTCCCGTGCATGCATGATTTTGTCATTATCTGCTTTCCAACTCGTTATTTCTTCCTTCAAGCTTCTCAATGTGTCTGTTATGACAGAAGAGTTCCCAACACGACGTTGCTCATCCAATCCATGGGAGAGTCTAGTGAACTATAGTCTACCATCTTACTAGTCATCTTTGTTCTCTTCTTCCTGCAAGGTATATTATGTTAGCTAAACCAAATCATAAACAAACCAGTGTACCTTAGTATAGTTCGAGGAGGATATCTCATCTGCAAGATCAACCGAATTAGCAATATACATAGATAAACATAATCAATTCAACATATAATCATCATTACAACCATTATCCAGTTATTAATGCATGGCTATATTGACCACATACCATGACTTCATGCAAAACAACCATCACCAAGTCAATGTATGTGTAATAATATATAAACACTGCATTGACAGTGTTGGACCCACCAACATTTAGGGGATATCCTCGATATGAAGTCCCAGCTAGACCTCACAGCGCTTGGAGTAGGAGTCCTAGCAATGGGTGGTAATGTTATGCCTTGACTACGAAAATGCGCAAAGGGAAGTATGATAACTTTGGGTGAGAGCAAGTGTGTGACCTTGCAGAGAGTCAAGTGTGATGCATGAAGGTTCCAACACACGAAGGGAAAAGGAAGTGCACCCCTTGGAAGCCTGTAATAGTATGCAGCTTGAAAGGAACACATGAGCGAAATGACATCACAAGCTAAGATGCAGAATAGTCCACAAGTTAAAGTGATGAGTTAATACAACAACACACATTCAACAAGATTCATACAAATGCAAACGAAATAGTTCATAAGCATAAGCATAATTTAAATAACATACATTGCAAATACAACAAGAATAGTCCTACTATATTCACAACATATGCATGAAAGTGTGTTGGCTCTGATTTTATTATTATAAGTGAAAGTTTCATTCATACATACACCATTGACGACCACTAGCCCCAATAGTGGAACATTACAGTCAATAACACCTGCTCCTCCAAAGAAGTATACTCACTCTATGCTACAGAGAAGCCAAGGCTCTTCACAATACTCCCAAGCTCTTTCTAAGCCTAAGCCTAGCCAAAATCTTGGCTCCCAAAAGCCTGTTACATGAGTTATGAGGTTCTATTTATAACAAGAGGGGGTGACTCTTCAACTCCCCTTTGTGACCTTTGGAATACCCTCATGACTCTTCAACTTCTTTACAAAATGACACATTACATTACATGATGACTCTTCATATTCCAATATTGACACTTGGAATTTCACTTACAACATAATTACAAATAATATTACATTTTAAACTTGTTCCCATATAAGACAAGATAGGGTAGAGACCACTTGACAACTTAACAATATACAACACTATGATGCTTGAGTTTGGGTGAAGTCTAGCTTAGCAACCCCACTTGCTGCTTCTCGGTCACATATTGGTGCCAAGCTTGGTACTATGTGATGGTGTCTTGAAACTGCGTGATGGTGTCTTGCTAGAAGCAAACTCTGACCTCCATGGCATCCGGGTGCGCTATCTTGGAACTTGTGTCCAACTCATTCTGAAGCATGAGAAACATTGTTCTGACTTGGACAGGACCATTGTTGAAATTCTGCATGTTCTATTTGTTCATCTCCAAGTCTTCCTTGTTGGCATTCTATCTCAGTTGCTCCAAATACTCTTCGACCTCCTACCGAACTTGGTTCTTAGGTTTAGATTTGGTGAGTGAACCGACAGATGGGATCTGGTGTGTTCTCACTGATACATCCAAACTGCCGAATAACGTATGTACGAGGCCTGAATGTTGCCAATGAATGAGGTCAGTTGCTTGTTGCTCTAAATCAACATTCGAACCTTTTCCTTCTCCATCTCTACCTGTGGATTCATCTTCTTCACTAAGTCAAGTGGTGACCTTTTGTATCACATTGTCCACTCTTGTGCATAAGTATTGGAAGCTTGTATGTTCTTGAGAGTCTTAACAAACACTTTGTTCTACTATTGTAGTCCATGCAAACAGACAACTGCTTTATGTATGGTGACAAAAACCTCATAGAGCTTCCACAAGGTTTCTCCAAGTGTTGATACTTTAGTGAGTATCACTGCTCTCATTTCCTCCAAGTAAACTTGTGGAGAAACTACATTCTGTGCTATTGCATGGAGTTGTTATGCCTCTTTCTTGGCAGCTCGCAAGTTCTGTGTTAGTTGCTCATTCTCAGCCATCAAATACTAAATGTTTGATCTTGTTTCTCTTGCATAGGCAAAGTTGGCATCGCATTGACGGTGTTGGAACCACCAACATGTCAGGGGATCTCCCCGGTAAGAAGGCCCAACTAGACCTCAGACTGTTTGGTGTAGGAGTCTCAGCAATGGGTCGCACGGTATCGCCTTGACCAAGGTTGTGCGTAGAGGTAAGTAAGATGTCCGTGTTGGTAGCAAGGGTGTTACATGCGTAACAAGTCAAGGAAGGTGCATGAAGGGTTCTAACACACAGAAGGTAGAATGAGTGCGCCCCTTAGAAACCTGTTTAAACACACAACTTGGAAGGGAATAGACGAGCAAAGATGCGTCACAAGTTGGAAGGAAGGTGAACCAACAATCCAAAGTGATGTTTAAGCCAACAACACATCTCAGTAAGATTCATACATACATATAAAGAAAGAGTCTATACATACATGTGTAAGAAAACATATACATATGTCATTAGAGTAAACAAGTTAACTGAATACAATAACAACATATGCATGAAACGTGTTGGCTCTGTTATATTAAGAAGTGAAAGTTCCAATCATACAGTACAACCATGACCAACCACTAGTCCCGATAAAGAAACCTTACAATCAGTGCTGCCTGCTCCTCAAAAGAGATGTACTAGCTCTGCACTGTGGAGAAGCCAAGGCTCGTTACAATACTCTCCAAGCTTTCTCTAAAATACTCCTATCGGAAGCTTGGCTGACCAAAAGCCCCTACAATGAGTTATGAGGTACTATATATAGCAAAGGGTGGGGTGACCCTTGACATTGCCCTTTGTGACTATTCATCTACCCTCATGACTCTTCAACTACTTTATGACTGTTACATCCAACTATCGAAACTTGAACTTCCACTTGACAAGATGTTACATACAATCTGCACATGTACCCATGTGAGACAAAATAGGCTTGAGTAAGCCATACAAGACATCACTATAACTCGAACAACTGTGGAAATACCAACTCTTCGACATCCTCATGATGGTCGACAGTGGCAAATTGATGCCAAGCTTGGTAGTCCACGATGGTGTCCATGTACTCTGTTGTGACATCTTTCTGGAAACAAACTGTTGCCTCTGTTGCATCCGAGTACACTACTTTGGCTCCTCTATCCAACTCGTCTGATAAGATGCTCATCATTGTCTTGAGTGCGACCGGACCAACAACATACTAATGCATAGTGTCTGCATTGATTTCCAACTCTGCGTTGGTGGCTATGCGCATCAACTCGTCAAAGTATGAGTCTAGCTCTATTTAGACTTGTCCCTTTGTGTTTTCCTCAGTGAGTGTCCCAATAGATGGGATCACATGTGCGTGCACAACAACATCAATGCTTCTGAACACCTGTGCACGGGAATCCTACAAACTAATGTTGAGCTGCGGGAGTTCTTCATAGTTCCGAATCTGACTCTGGGTGCGTGCCTTCAACTCAACTACTTTGGGCTTCATCATCTTGGGCAAGTGCAATGGGGCTCCCTTGTATCTCATTGTCCATGTTTGCATGCGTTCGATGACAATATGCAAGTTTGACAAGATACGTGCTCTCTTAGCACACCGTTGCTGCCAACTGTTGAGATGGACAACTGCCTTATGAACGATACCAAATCTAGAATACAATTCACGAATGACTTTCTCGAGGGATGACACTTCATCCAGTATCGCCTTCTTCAACTCTGCTCGGGTGGATGCTATAACCAATTCTCCTCCCTGCTTGGTCGTCTGTAACTCCTTAGCCATTCGCTCGTTCTTTGCTATCAATAAGCGAACACTCAAGCTAGTGGCTTCGACATATGCTTTGGTAGCATCGACCAATGCTATTGGATGCTTGCGCACATCTGATACAATCACTCGTTCCTAGAACTACGTAGGAGATGTGTGGACATCCAGAGTAGACACTCTATGCGATTGCACAACTCTATGTTGCGACTCGTCGAATGATATGTTGTGCATCTCTTCTTCCGGATTGTCTCCAAGGATCTTAGTATCTCCTTGGTCACTCAAGACTTGCTCTTCTTCTGGATCTGGTGGGTCGACCTCTTGGTGGTAAGGCATGAGGTTGATGTCTTTCTCTAACTCAGGCTATTCCATATCTGTATCCATTTGCTCAAGTACTCGTTCAATCTCTTGAGCAAAGTCCTACTTCTGTCACTGCTCACCCTATTTGCTTTACGCTAGCTTCTCGGATGAGTCTGCCACATATATGGGTGCAGTTTCATCAGTTTGTGCATGTTGCACCCCCTACTGTATCTGTCCCTGTTGCGCTTCCTTCTCCTATCTACACAACTCCTATTCCTTCCAGAGTTTCTCCTTCAACTCTTGTAACTTCTTCACTATTTCCTCCATCCTTTATTTTTCTCTCTGCCTTTGTGCGGTCCTCTTGTCGCGTTGTTGCCTCTTTGCCTCTATTGCCAAAGATGATTTCTCCACAAGTGGGTCTGCTTTGAACTTGCAACTTTGTTCTACCTCTATGTTGTAGACAATCTTCTTCTTGCCTTTGTCACGCGCCAGTATGTTTCCCTTTGCTGTTGGTGCTCTCCTGGATGCTGCTTCACTAACCATTCCACAACGATGTCGACCAGTTCACTGGGCCTGGAGAAGCTGTGACCATATCTCTATGGGTCTTCCTCAGCTAAATGAAACACCATGTGGATCCACAGAAATTGCACTCTCGCACAGTGATCCTTCACAAAGAAATGTGGGTCATACGGATTGAAGCTTCTGGTGCCGAAAGTAAATTTCTTGAACTCTTCTGTCTCGACATCCGCATGCTTGAAATTCCGTATCTCGTATAACCCGATCCGTAATGGAAGAGTGGACCAAGGTGCCTTCTTCTTCCAGTGCAACCTAGCTGATAGTCCTGCTGAGATGTGGTATGACACTTCTTGCATGACGAGCTTGTCCATGGAAAACTTTGGCAAAACATGCAGAGGATTCTCTGCGTTGTACATCCGTATGAAGGTGCCAAAAGGTGAGGCATACCAATCTATTATGTTGATCAGTGCCTCCATTACTGCCTTCGACATGCAAGGTGGATCCTGCTCAAATATCATCTTGTACACCGGGGTGAAAAAATGGTCTGACAACTGTGTGATGACTCCGTGGAAGCTACATTCGGAAAACAGTTTGCAATAAGTGTTCACAGAGGTTTCCGCTAATGTCCATGCCCACTTCAATCCTGGGAACTCCTGACGGGCACAGATTGCATCCAATATGTATGTGGACATGTATATTTCTGCTTGCTGACCTTTGGGCGGTTGCCGAGCTCCTGTTACCTGTTCCTTCATCCTGTGAGCCAACACGTCGGACAAGTTGCATGCTCTGCCTTCACTGGCCAATTGGTCCAACGCGATCACCCAACTCTGTGGGAAGGTCTTCGTGCTCTCTTGGCCATACAAGCGACATGCAAAGATGACCAAGTACTGATATGCCTTTCGCAATATCTATGTCTTGTAAATCTAGTTGGGTGTCATCCTGAACTTGGCTGGCTCCTTCACTGAGTTCTTCAAGATATCCCTGGAGTTGGCATTGCTATTGGGTATGCTGAAGGGTGTCTCCATGGTGATCAATGGCTTCGGAAAGTGGTACGTCTACTGATAGTTATGTTCCCTAAAGGTAGCAATCTTTGTCCCACTAAAATTTCTCAATACCATCGTCTCAGGATCAGTGTGCGAGACGATCCAATGTATCATGTCCGCGCATGGAAACACAGGTTACCTGCATGTAATTGGGTACAAGTCAAACTTGTGAATGTTCACATAGACTTAGCGGTCTTCAAGATCTTACCCAAATGTGTATGAGAATGCATCATTGATCTCCTGCCATTTCAGCTTGATGTCTTTGCCTACGATTATCTTAGTGTCTTCGTAAATCAGCAAACTCATAGGCACTCGCTCAACTGCTTCTCTAGTTGCGCTCCGTCGGTGTCCTTTGACCCTGCTCTCTTGGAGGCCATTGATCCTTAACTGTTGAGAGATGGACGAACACCTACTATATCAGGAGACATGGAGACATACATGGCAAGAAATATGTTAGTTAAAACCAAAGCGAACTTGAGGATTGACATGCAAGATACCTGGGAGACTAGTGGCAAGGATTGCACAATTTTTATCGGGAGGTCGGAAGACTGACTGTTGGAACTACATAAAAGGAAGTTCGGACTGTTAGGAGGTTGGTTGACTGCTGGAATTGCACAATGCGCAATCCAGACTGGCCTGTTGGGTGCTGAGATTGAGCAAATGCGCAATTTCAACTCACAAGTCATGCAGGCCCACGGATTGTATTGCACAATTTTCTGGGCCAGCAGACATTGCCTCTCAAAATTGTGGAAAT
This sequence comes from Pinus tabuliformis, assembly GCA_031772625.1. NCBI lineage: Eukaryota > Viridiplantae > Streptophyta > Pinopsida > Pinales > Pinaceae > Pinus > Pinus tabuliformis. The sequence goes on from CM062804.1 coordinate 609,875,178, forward strand.
CAAGTCTTGAGGACATTGTTTGGCCAGATTTGCGTATTTTATAGAAGGAAGGCAGAGCCTTCCCTCTTAGAATTGCGCAATGTTGTCCGGGCAAGGCAGAGTCCAGGCCAAGGTTGCCTAGACCTTCCGACGGGTGACTGAAAGCATATGAAGATGTGAATGCATGGCGAGACTGAGTGCAAGCACGAGTGAATGATGATGCATGCAAATATCAAATGCAAGATTCAGAAAACAGAAAAAAACGTGCATGTCTGTGAAACGAGTCGTCGAATCGACGACTATTCGTGCAAAACAGTGTCATGCATTCGACAATAATGAGATGCAAACGAAAACTGGAATGGTGCTTGTACAGGCTAACATGCATGCAAAAGATAGTAAGCATTCACAGAAATCAAACAAACAACACTCACACAAGCCAAAACACAAAAAACGACAAAAATGCTGCAAAAGACAAGTAAAGCGGACTTACCCTGAAATAACTGAGCTGGATGTGGTGTGGGATGTCAGAGCTCCAAGATAGATGTGAAGAATGAGCTTTGAAGTGTCGAATAAATAATTTTTAGGCTTATGACGTGCATGCCACAAATCTAGGAAAAAGAGGCACTTGGAGAAAAGTTTCTAAAACAATCTTTGCATGTAACCTCTAGCTGCTAAAAATAGATTCCTAAAATCTAGGGATGATTTTCACATGTTACTTTTTGCTATTTCAGGAAAAAGTAGAGCATGCTTGCAAGTTAAGTTTGTTGGGTCCCGGGTGGAACTGATCAACTTGAAGGCACATGCAACAACCTGCTTGACTGAGAGAGAATTTTGCGCAATTTCTGGGAGGAGCAGGAGACTGCTGCCTAGAATTGTGCAATTTTTGGGCTCAGCTGCAGTGCTGGGCCAAATTACACGATTTTCCTAAGGAAGGTTGTTTGACTACATTGCCCAATTTTTTGGGCCCAGCAGGCTACCCAACAGATTTGCGCAATTTCTGGAGGGAAGGTTGGTTCCCCTCTAGAATTGTGCAATTTTCTGAGGGAGATACTCAACCAGCAACTGGCCCAAGTATGGAATGGTAGCCTGTGAGGGGAGTGAAGAAAACTATCATGCACAGACTGACAAGCTATTGAAAAACCAATGAAGCCTATGTACTTGACGGTGCGAGACATGTTGTGAAGATGCTTGGTAGGGAGGCTCCAAAATGAAGCTAAGGCAAAATTTTCGACGTGTTGTAGTTGCTACAACACTTAGCGACACATTGGTAGGACTCCAGCTCTCTGAATGGACCTTGTTCGTGAAAAGCAAGTCTAACACCTCCAGAAGTATTGTTTAGTTCTATGTTCATCTTGGTTTCCACACTTGCTTGATTTTAAGATGTAGCATCTGCCAAGCTCTTTGTCAGTCGACACACATTTCAAGCCAAGCCAACACAACTGTTTCGATAGGGGATGAGGGTTATATTGGTGCACAAGCCATATGGTCATCAGAGTTTTAGTTTCATCTCCGGTGTTTCTCCGCTGCCAGTAGGCTTGGAAAGTACCCAAATGGAGTCACATAGGGACACAAGTATCGCTCCACAACCAACGAGCCTGGTTAGTACTCCAGCGGAGTTACTGGCATCACCTCTCTGCGCAGGAAGCCTTTCTCTTCTTTCGCCTTATTCATTTTTCATTTTTTTGAAATTATTCACATTTTCATTTTTCATTTTTTGTAACTGTGCATAACACTTATTCATTTCAGAGGCGGAAGAGGGATCTCGACTTATTGAGAGTAGAAGAGGTTGTTCCTTCAGAGAAGTAGTTTATATATACCTTTGATGTGCTTGTTAAGGTTTCCCCCCTCACCTTACTCTACTTGACTGAGCTGATAAGGATTAACCCAAAAACAACCGACTAGAGTAGGTGACACTAGTTACGCGCAAGCATTGTGTTTTCACCAAGGTTCACTTCGAACAATACGTATTTTCCATTGATGTATCATTGATTGAGGACAACAAGTTCTTCATGCAAAGGTAGGATGATTGATAACCAAGTATTGATAACTACACAAGTCCTCTTGTACTTTACCCAGCTTGTTTCAAGAGTCGCACACAGTTTCATGTGAAACTAACCTATGAACGTAAACAAGCAAACAAGTACAAAACAATGCAGAAGTAGAAATAAATGCGTAAGCAAAGTGAGTAAGCAAACAAGAAATCAAGAAAACAAACATGCAAAGTAAGAAGCAAACATGCATGCAAGCAAACAAACCAAAAACAAACACTACTTCTACTCCTAAGCTAATGGTGCATGGGTCTTCTCAAGTGGAGTGATACTTCCAATGGAGCCACTAGCGCATTGGTCGACTCGTGTTGGTGAATGTATGGTTCACGAACAACATAGCTATGCGAACCAACAAACATGAAAGATATAATAATGAAGATAAACACACTCCGAGTTTAAATGCGTCCATAGAACATAAGTGAGTGCAAGTGCATGACATTCAATCCGTGGACTCACCATCATGTTGTGTGACATTGCGTGCAACTGTTAAACATACACATACTTTGACTGTGACATGCAATCAAATGAAAGAAACAAAGATAACTTGTGTCGTGCACGTGTGCTTGCTATGTAAGATTCCTCCAATGCATGAGTGATGGGATCGTGTAGTTCGAGTGGAGGAAGCATGATCTATGTGTGAGATTGATATTCAATGCATACAGATGAGTGATGAGGAGCCTTGGGTGTTTCAACAATTTCTTGATTGGAAGTAAAACCAACCTCAGGACAACGAGGGCCTGACATTACCATCAGCTTGGGCTGAAGTCCCTCGACAGTCTGTGGACTTTTGACTTCGTCGACAGATAAATCATCATAAACCAATGTCTTAGACATATTAACAACGATTGAATCAACATCGTGATCGGATGAAGAAGTAGAGAGATCACAACAACCAAGATCAGAAAATTTAGGATGTTTGTTGGTATCCTCATGATTTGATGAATCACACAGAGGGGTAGATGAGAAGCAAGAATGTTCACCCTATGCGTTCCCAAAAAAAGTAGATGAAGAATCAAGTGGATGTTCAATGAATGATTTGTCCTCTCTGTTGTTGGATGATGGACTGACATCCAGTGTGTTCTGCGAATGATCAATAATGGGTGCATCCGTGGACGAAGATACACATGAAAAATCACCAAAAATGTTAGGAAAACATGGAGGAGGCTCAGACAGAAGGGAGTGATCCTTTGCCGAGGATTGATGCTCAAGATCCCAGTCATACTCTTCATGAATGACAGTGCAGGTTGGTTGCGCAACACGAAATCCATCGATAGATTGATCCTCATTCACAACAAGTGTAGATTCCAGAATGGAAGAACACAAGACAGTGCAATCCGGAGGATCATCAGAATACGAAGAGGAGGTTGAGGTACGAAATACATGTGATAACCCATGGGATTAACAACCAAATCTGTGCGACAATTGAGAGAAGTGATGTTGGGAGGATGTGACAGTTGAATGGATGTGTGTGCCTATTCTCCCACATCACTCTGCGGTGGTGGAGCTGTTTGATGAGGGGACGACGGTCAGTCACTTGTGACAGCGACCATGTCCGTCTGTGATTGCGAAGCTCCATCACCGAAGTATGCTGAGCGGGGATTGGGTTTGAACGCCTTCTTAGGATTGACAGATTTGGTAAAGCAATACTCAAATCTATCCATGAGATACTGGAATTTCATATGACTTTTCGGAGCTTGAAACTGCAATACACGGAAGTGGTCCCAAAATTCCATAGGTGATTCTTGCGGGGTCTTTCGTTGTCTTAACAGTTTTTGGTCAAGAGGTTCTGGATCAAAATGATGGAAAGTAGATTCAATGAGATCACAAAACTGCTCAAGTGAGTGAACGTTGCCAGGTGGCAGACTCCAGCACCACCATAGTGGGGATTCACGAAGTGTGTATGAAAGCAGCACACTGACCTCTTATGCATAAAACTCGTCTACATCCTCAAGGAGTGCATAGAAGTCTTCTAAGTACTTAGGCTAGGTTACTCCTCCTTCACCATCATACATGAATTCAGACAAGAGATCAGCAAACTCCCTCGTGATGTCGAGAGGTTTGGCCTGTGAAAACCATCGCGGAGGGATGAGTGTGACGATACTCATAACGTTTGTGTAAAGATTCAAAACTAGATGAGAGGATACAACTTGTCATTTAGCCCTCCTTCTAGCGCCATAAATATTGACGATGTTGGACCCGGCCAATATGTCAGGGGATCTCCCTGGTAAGAATTCCCAACTAGACCTCAGACTGTTTGGTGTAGGAGTCCCAACAGTGGGTCGTACGTTATCGCCTTGACCGCGGTTGCGTGCAGAGGTAAGTAAGATGTCCCTATTTGTAGCAAGGGTGTGACATGTGTAGCAAGCCAAGGAAGGTGCATGAATGGTTCTTGTTATCACTCTAGGAAACTCTCTTAGGTTGCAGCTCGGAGATGCCTGGTAACATATAATCTTCAATATTTATCTCTGAACTATTGGAATAAATGATGGTTTGGATCAAGCCAGATAACCATTTCAACTATGTTTTTACTCAAGACATGAATAAACACCCTCAACTTATGCTCGATAATTTGTAGATTCAATGAATGGATGGAGAATACTGACCATACCGGCAAATGCATACATAAACATAAATGAATGGCTAGCTACAGGCAGCAAAAGAGAATACTGACTGTACTAGCAGATGCATATATGACTGTACTGGCAGATGCATATATAATAACACATATGTATGGCTAGCTACAGGCAGTAAAGAAGCTTGCAAATCTAATTTATCAACACAGATATAAGATGATAGTTATCTGGCATTAGATACAGAAGAAACATGAATAAACTATCCAAGTGCAAGCTTAGAACAGAAGAGAAATGGACATTGAACAGATAACAAAAAAAGAAGCTTGTATTACTAAGGAATGCAGTTGAGAAGCTTGAGTAGCAAAGTCTCAATAGTCTCCAGATTTTGAGCTCGTATTACATCTTACTTTTAGCTATTTATAGCCTGTTTACAATACTCTTGAGCTCTAAGAGGCTCGGAGTCTTAATCTGTCTGATCTGTCCCTTAACTGTTTGAATGGCTCGGAGGTTTTCACCTTCTGACAGAGGAATAACCACCTTCAGGTAGTTTGATGTGCTGTCTGGGAGCTGTCTCGTGCCAGAGATGCTCCATGATGTTTGTTTGATGAGTTGCGTTGGGCTATTGATGCGTTGTGCTGCCCCATGATATTTCTGTTTCGGGCTAGCTGCGCTGTCTATTCCATGACTGCTTTGTCGGTTTGGGATGAGATGTGCATGTTGTGGCCCTTTCAATTCCCCTTCCAGCCTTTGTTATTTCCTTTCCAGTCTCTGTCTCCCTTTAAATATTTAGAACTACCGTTTTTCTGTTAAACAGAGAAAAACGTTGCATATAGCAAAAAACCTGCCTATTTCTGCTTTTCCGGATCTTAAAAAATCCTTAAACATGGCTTTCTTTATCTATTGGGTTTGCCCTTGGGTCGCTGTCGCCTATCACAAGTGGCCTGGCCCTGTGTTTCCCTTTGTATTGAAATAATTTGAAAAACACGGAAAATACATGAAAACGGCCTCCCTCCGAACTTCAAATTTATAGATTTCACTTCCCGGAAACACGTCGGGTCCAGGTTTCATCGCTATCGCACTACCCCAAGGTTTAAACAACGAAAACACACAAAAATACATTGAAAATGGGCTTTGGCGAATTTGAATGATTATACATTTTTCTTCCGAAACCCATCGGGTTCGGGTCTTATCGCATCGTGCACATATACAGGTAAAGGCTGCACCCCTTGGTTTTCCCAATTGCGATCTGCCAATGTGATGTGGGCCATTGATCTGTGCGCACGATAGATGGTCCATGTTGAATCGTCGATCGCGATCGCTCATTACATATTATTTGCGCCAATAACCGCCGACTTGACTCCGCCGATTATGACCCGCCGATCCGATCTCGACGATCGTTGATCGACGGTGTCATGCACCGATTGCCACTGCTCGCCTGTGCCGATGCGATCCGTCACTTAGATCTGGGCCGTTGATCGGCCAGATCTAACGGTTGCTGTGCCTTCTCAGTTTTAACCATGTGATAATGGTTTTTGACTGTTTTAATGTGTTTTTTTTGCCTCCCGATAGTGTATTTCTTCCCTTCCAAGGGCTCTCCTCCCTTGCTTGTTTCGATCTTTGGATGATATTAAGAACTTTTGCAGACTTAGGGAGTGCTTTGGAGCATATTTGGATCCATTTGCATGATTTTAAGCAAATTTGGAGACTTTAAGAGCATATATGGATCCAATTTTGGGCCTTTTGTCAGCGAGGCTAACATTGGCTCCTTCTGGGGATGAAATCCTCCCTGTGAGGTTTCAAGGATCACAGATCAATGCCTTTCCTGTAAAACAAGATCAAATCTTCCTCCTAGTGTTGCATTGGGCATGGAGTCTATTTAGCATGAAATAAAAACTTGAAAACAACATATTTACAATACCAAGGCTTGAAAGCCTTAACTGAAATAAAGTTCGAAGAACAACCCATTGAATGGGCCATCAAAAACATATCCTTCCCTTGATGCATCCCTTTTGAGAAAACAGTCACCAAACTGAAAATTGACCCTTTTTACCTTTCTATCAAAGGTTTCTTTCTCTTGGTCAATGTGCATATCAGCAAAATCATCAAAGACTTGCAAAAGCCTATTGATTTGATCCTCTACTTCAAAAACTTTCCAGCATTTGGTATTATCAGGCAGAGATGGTCTATATTTCACCTCATCTTTGTATGCTTTCAGCCTTGGATGTTTTGCTTGGAAGGTTTTGTACACTTGCTGAATGATAAGGTCTGCTTCATACTCTATTGTGTCATTTGTGACCTGAAAAGTTAATATGAAAGATGAATTAATGCATTCTTGCGTGGGACCTGTTCCTGCAGCTTCCTTAGAGCAAGCCCCATCAAAGAACATGTCCCAAATATGTGGGCCTTCTTCCTCTGTGATCTGGAAAACTGTTTTTTTAAGCTGTGTAGAGGCCAACTGATAAGGCTTGGTAATGTTAAGACCGAGCTTATCCATGACAGCCTTGGGCATTGAATCATGGCTGGCTCTAGTGTCTAGAAGGCAATTATGAAGGATTTTATCATGAATAGTCAGAGAGACATAGAATGATGGGGAGCTGTATTCACAATTTTCAATCATTGGGCTGAGAATAACAGCTGGTTGGTCATTTTGCAGATTTACATAGTTAGTGGAGGCTTGAATGGCATTAGGGTCAAGAGCCTCGAGGATAGATTTCTTGAAGGACTCATTCTTCACTGGTTCAATCAGAGGCATAGGTATTCTTGGCTTCTGAATTTCTGATTGAAAACTGAAAGAAGAAGGGGACTTGTCAAGGCCTCTTACCTCTGTGGCTGGAGGTTTGAGGATGATAGGATCAACTGCTGGTTGCTTCTGCTTATTAGCTTGTTGTTCTGCAGGGACAACAACTCTTTGAATAGGAGCTTCCTTGGCATTATTCATCTTTGACTTCAGATTATATCTTTTTTGATCTTCAGTTAGTAGAACAACTTCACCATCCCATTCTTGGGTGATCTGGTCATTGAATAATGACTTCTCATAGGCAGCTTTGGTTAAAAAAGTGGTGCTGCCTTTGTCTTCCATATAATGGATCTCATCATCTTCCTCAAACTGCTCTTCTTCCATGACTGCATTTTGAAAAGGGGTTTTCACCCTTTGGTCTTCATTGGCATCTTTGTTTCTTTACAAAATCTGCAACTGCTCATTTGCTCTTCTATATGGATTTGGATTTGGAGGAGCAAAGCTACTAGGAACTCTTCCTTTCCCAGAATGATGCTCAACCTTTAATTTGGAGATCTCAGAGGCTAATGATTCTATCATCTTGGTCATTTTATCTATCTTGGGATCAGAGGATGATGAAGACTCGCTCCTCTGTCTCCTTCTATCAGCATTACCTTTGAGCTTTTCTGCAGCCATGATGTTGGATTCTACTTCGAGGGCTGCATCTTTCATATCAGCCAAAGAAGCACATCACCTCTCCCTCAACAGTAAACAGAAGTTAGAGTCAAAGGCACTGGCATAGATGAGTCTAGCAGAGATAGTAGTGGGTTTTACTTCAGCTAGTATCTTGTTGTACATGCGGTTAAATCTCTTATTGAAATCAGACAACAACTCACCATTCTCCCTCTTTAAGTTCCCAAACTCAGTGTGGTAGTAGAGGAGATCCTTCTTATCCCCCCAGTGCTTTAGAAATGCATCATCTAAAGCCTCAATATCTGCTATAGATCTTGGGGTCAGTTCTCTGAACCATTTTCTAGCCTCTCCATCTAGGCTCTGGACAAAGACTCTCATCCACACATCCTCTTCACTAATGTCCAAATTATCAGCATAGCTATAGAATGACTCAAGATGTTCTTCAGCTGAAACACCTTCAGCCCTAGTGAATTTAGGCATATACTTCTGATACTCTCCAGTAGGCATGTCATTCAAAGGAGTGGGCAGTATTAGAGGTCCATACCTAGCAGCTATGATTCTTTCATTTTTGGTAGGTGCTTATGGACCAGCCATAGCTGTGGTGGCTAAAAGAGTACTGGCAATCTGAATGAGTGACCAATAAGACTAAAGGAGTATGATGGATAAGAGGTGAGGTTTCCTTTGGGCATACAACAAAAGGAAAACCTAAAGAATAAGGAGCTTTATGAATCTCTAAGATTTTTTCTTCGCTGCTAGTATTAGAAGCTATACTCTCAACATATATTTGTTCTATTACAGGCCTTTCTTGAAGAGATATAGGAGATTGTTTAGGTTTACTTGAACCTGATGCTCCTTTCTGCAATACCTTTCTTTCTTTGATGATCTTTTCAGGGTCAGGTACTGGGTCAGCTTGTGACTTCTGAGGATTTCTCCTAGTATGCCTCACAAACTGGGCCGAAACTATGAAGTGGAGTCACCAAAAGGTTCATCCTTGAGTAGAGTCGCCAGAGAGATGATTACAACAAAAAAAGTGCCCAGACTTTGTCTATCATCAAAGCTGGATCTCTGTCGTTTCCCAGGGAAGCTGAGCTTCAGTTTCCTCTCCCCGGCAATGGCGCCAATTATGTTATCACTCCAAGAAACTCTCCTAGGTTGCAGCTCGGAGATGCCTGGTAACATATAATCTTCAATATTGTTCTCTAAACTATTGGAATAAATGATGGTTTGGATCAAGCCAGATAACCATTTCAACTATGTTTTTACTCAAGACATGCATGAACACCCTCAGCTTACAAGGCTTTATACCACTAATGCTCAATAATTTGTAGATTCAATGAATGGATGGAGAATACTGACCATACCGATAGATGCATACATAAACATAAATGAATGGCTAGCTACAGGCAGCAAAAGAGAATATTGATTGTACCGGCAGATGCATATATGACTGTACTGGCAGATGCATATATAATAACACATATGAATGGCTAGCTATAGGCAGTAAAGAAGCTTTCAAATCTAATTTATCAACGCAGAGATAAGATGACAATTATATGGCATTTGATACAAAAGAAACATGAATAAACTATCCAAGTGCAAGCTTAGAATAGAAGAGAAATGGACATTGAACAGATAACAGCAAAAGAAGCTTGTATTACTAATGGATATAGATGAGAAGCTTGAGTAGCAAAGTCTCAATAGTCTCTAGAAGTTGAACCCGTATTACATCTTACTTTCAGCTATTTATAGCCTGTTTACAATGCTCCTAAACTCTAAGAGGCTCGGAGTCTTAATCTGTCTGATCTGTCCCTTAATTGTTTGATTCCCTCTATGGGCAAGCATGGCTTAGAGGTTTTCACCTTCTGACAGAGGAATAACCACCTTCAAGTAGTTTGATGCGCTGTCTGGGAGCTGTCTCGTGCCAGAGATGCTCCATGATGTTTGTTTGATGAGCTACGCTGGGCTATTGATGCGTTCTGCTACCCCATGATATTTCTGTTTCGGGCTAGCTGCGCTGTCTGTTCCATGACTGCTTTGTCGGTTTGGGATGAGCTACGCATGCTGTGGCCCTTTCAATTCCCCTTACAGCCTTTGTTATTTCCTTTCCGGTCTCTGTCTCCCTTTAAATATTTAGAACTACTGTTTTTTTGTTAAACAGAGAAAAATGCTGCATATAGCAAAAAACCCACCCATTTATGCTTTTCCAGATCTTAAAAAATCCTTAAACATGGTTTTCCTTATCTATCGAGTCCGCCCTTGGGTTGCTGTTGCCTATCGCAAGTGGCCTAGCCCTGTGTTTCCCTTTGTATTGAAATAATTTGAAAAAACATGGAAATTACATGAAAAGGGCCTCCCTCCTGACTTCAAATTTTATAGATTTCACTTCGCGGAAACCCGTCGGGTCCGGGTTTCATTGCTATTTCACTGCCCCAAGGTTCCTTTGTATTTCGTTTAAACAACGAAAACACACATAAATACATTGAAAATGGGCTTTGGCGGATTTGAATGATTATACATTTTGCTTTCGAAACCCATCGAGTCCGGGTCTTATCGCATCGCGCACATATACAGGTAAAGGCTGCGCCCCTTGGTTTTCCCGATTGCGATCCGCCGATGCGATGTGAGCCGTCGATCTGCGCGCGCAATCGACGGTCCACGTTGAATCACCGATCGCAATTTCTCATTGCATACTATTTGCGTCGACAACCGCCGACTTGCCTCCGCTGATTGGATCATCGATGGTGTCTTGCGCTGATTGCCACTGTCCGCCTGTGCCGATCAAGTCTGCCGATGTGATCCACCGCTTAGATCTGGGCCGTTGATCGCCCAGATCTAACGGCTGGTTTTTTCACTATTTTAATGCGTTTTTTTTTCCTCCCGATAGTGCATTTCTGCCCTTCCAAGGGCTCTCCTCCCTCGCTTGTTTCGATCTTTGGATTATCTTAAGAACTTTTGCAAACTTAGGGAGTGCTTTGGAGCATATTTGGATCCATTTGCATGATTTTAAGCAAATTTGGAGACTTTAGGAGCATATGTGGATCCAATTTTGGGCCTTTTGTCAGCGAGGCTAACAGTTCTAACACACGGAAGGTGGAATGAGTGCACTACTTGGAAACTTGTGTAAACATGCAGCTTGGAAGGGATCACACGAGCAAAGATGCATCACAAGATGGAAGGAAGGTGAACCAACAATCCAAAGTGATGGTTAAACCAACAACACATCTCAGTAAGATTCATACATACATATACATAAAGAGTCTATACATACATGCGTAAGCAAACATATACATATATCATTAGAGTAAACAAGTTAACTGAAATACAATAATAACATATGCATGAAACGTGCTGGCTCTGTTATATTGAGAAATGAAAGTTCCTATCATACAGTTCAACCATGACCAACCACTAGTCCCGATAATGAAACGTTACAATCACTGCCACCTGCTCCTCCAAAGAGATGTACTAGCTCTGCATTGTGGAGAAGCCAAGGCTCATTACAATACTCTCCAAGCTTTCTCTAAGATACTCCTATCGGAAGCTTGGTTGACCAAAAGCCCCTACAATGAGTTATGAGGTACTATATATAGCAAAGGGTGGGGTGACCCTTGACATTCCCCTTTGTGACTGTTCATCTACCCTCATGAATCTTCAACTACTCTATGACTGTTACATCCAACTATCGACACCTAAACTTCCATTTGACAAGATGTTACCTACAATCTACACATGTACCCATGTGAGACAAAATAGGCTTGAGCAAGCCATGCAAGACATAACTATGACTCAGACAACTGTGGGAAGACCAACTCTTCGCCATCCTCATGATGGTCGACAGTGGTGAACTGATGCCAAGCTTAGTAGTCTGCAATGATGTCCATGTGCTCTGTGGCGACATCTTTCTGAAAATGAACTCTTACCTCTGTTGCATCTGGGTACATTGCTTTTGCTCCTCTGTCCAACTCATTAGATAACATGCACATCATTGTCTTGAGTGCAACCATACTAGCGACACACTAATGCATAGTGTCCACACTAATTGCCAAGTTTGTGCTAGTGGCTATGCACATCAACTCGTCAAAGTATGAGTCTAGCTCCATCTGGGCTTGTCCCTTTGTATTTGCCTTGGTGAGTGTCCTAATAGATGGGATCGCATGTGCATGCACAAAAACATCCATGCTTGTGAACACCTGTGCATGGGAAGCCTGCAAACTAGTGATGAGCTGCGTGAGCTCTTCATAGTTCCAGATCTGACTCCGGATGCGTGCCTTCAACTCAACCGCTTTGGGCTTCATCATCTTAAGCAAGTGTAACGAGACTCCCTTGTATCTCATTGTCCATGTTTGCATGCGGTCGACGACAGTATGCAAGTTTGACAAGATACATGCTCTCCTCGCACACCGTTGCTGCCAACTGTTGAGATGGACAACTACCTTATGCATGGTACCAAATCTGGAATACAATGCCCACATGATTGTCTCAAGGGACGATACTTCATCCAATATCGCCTTCTTCAACTCTTCTCGGGCGGATGCTGTAACCAGTTCTCCTCCCTGCTTGGCCATCTATAACTCCTTATCCATTTGCTCGTTCTCTGCTATCAAGAAGCGAACACTCGAGCTAGTGGTTTCGGCATATGTTCTGGTAGCATTGACCAATGCTACTGGATGCTTGTGCACATCTGATACGATCACTAGTTCCTCAAACTGCGTAGGATATGTGTTGACATTTGGAGTAGACACTCTGTGCGATTGCACAACTCTATGCTGTGAATCGTCGAATGATATGTTGTGCATCTCTTCTTCCGGATTGTCTCCAAGGATCTCAATATCTCCTTGGTCGCTTAGGACTTGCTCTGCTTCCAGATTTGGTGAAGCTAGTGGGTCGACCTCTTGGTGGTAAGTCATGAGGTCGATGTCTTTCTCTAACTCAGGCTGTTCCGTATCCGTATCCATCTACTCAAGTCTGCTTTGCGCCAACTGCTTGGATGATTCTACCACCTGTATGGGCGCAGTTTCATCAATCTGTGCATGTTGCGCCCCTTGCTGTATTTATCTCTGTTGCACTTCCTTCTCCTGTCTACGTAGCTCATGTTATTTCGGGAGTTAGTCCTTCAACTCTTGCAACTCCTTCATTGTTTCCTCCATCCTCTGTTTTTCTCTCTACCTTTGCGCGGTCCTCTTGTCGCGTTGTTGCCTCTTTGCCTCTATTGCCAAAGATGATTTCTCCACAAGTGGGTATGCTCTGAACTTACAACTTTGTTCTACCTCTGCGTTATCAACAATCTTCCTCTTGCCTTTGTCGTGCGTCGGTATGTTTCCCTCTACTGCTGCTCTCTTGAATTTTGCTTCACGTTGCTTCGCTAACCATTCCAAAATGATGTCAACTGGTTCATTGGGCCTGGAGAAGTTGTGACCATATATCCATGGGTCTTCCTTAGCCTAATGACACGCCCCGTGGATCCACAAAAATTGTACTCTCGCACAGTGATCCTTCACAAAGCAATGCAGGTCATACGGATTGAAGCTTCTGGTGCCGAAAGTAAATTTCTTGAACTCTTATGTCTCGGCATCCACATGCTTGAGATTTTGTATCTCGTACAACCTGATCCACAATGGAAGAGTGGGCCAAGGTGCCTTCTTCTTCCAGTGCAACCTAGCTGACAGTCTTGCCGAGATGTGGTATGACGCTTCTTGCATGACGAGCTTGTCCATGGAAAACTTCGGCAAAACATGCAGAGGCTTCTCCATGCTGTACATCCGTATGAAGGTGCCAAAAGGTGAGGCATACCAATCTGCTGTGTCGATTAGTGCCTCCATTGCTTCCTTCGACATGTAAGGTAGATCCTGCTCAAATATCATCTTGTACACTGGGGTGAAAAAATGGTTTGACGATTGTGTGATGACTATGCGGAAGCTGCATTCGGAAAATAGTTTGCTATAAGTCTTCATAGATGTTTCTGCTGATGTCCATGTCCAATTCAAGCCCGGGAACTCCTGACGGGCACAGATTGCATCCAATATGTATGCAGATGTGTAGATTTCTGCTTCCTGACCTTTGGACGGTTGTCGAGTTCTTGTTACATATTCCTTCAGCCTGTGAGCCAACATTTTGGGCCAGTTGCATGCTTTGCCTTCACTAGCCAATTGGTCCAACGCGATCACCCAACTTTGCGGGAAGGTCTCCATACTCTCTTGACCGTACAAGCGACATGAAAAGATGACCAAGCATTGATATGCCTTCCGCAATATCTTTGTCTTGTAAATATGGTTGGGTGTCATCCTGAACTTGGCTGGCTCCTTCACCTAGTTCTTCAAGATATCCCTGGATTTGGCATTATTGTTGGGTATGCTGAAGGGTGTCTCCATGGTGATCACTAGCTTCGACAAGTGGTACATCTGCTGATAGTCCTGTGCCCTGAAGGTAGCAATCTCTATCCTGCTGGCACTACTCAATACGATTGTCTTGGGATCAGTGTGTGAGACGATCCAATGTATCATGTCCATGCATGGAAATGTGGGATACCTACATCCAATCCAGTACAAGCCGGACTTGTGAATGTTCACATAGACTTGGCAGTCTTCAAGATCTTCCCCAAATGTTCCTGAGAATGCATCATTAATCTCTTGCCATTTCAGCTTGATGTCTTTGTTTACGATCAACTTGGTGTCTTCGTAAATCGGAAAACTCATAGAAACTCTCTCAACTGCTTCTTGAGTTGCACTTCCGTCGGTGTCCTTTGACCCTACTCTCTTGGAGGCCATTGATCCTGAACTGTTGAGAGATGGACGAACACCTACTATATCTGGAGACATGACGACATGCATGGAAAGAAATCTGTCAGTTAAAACCAAAGCAAACATGAGGATTGACATGCAACATACCCAAGAGACTGGTGTCAAGGATTGCGCAATTTTCACTAGGAGTCTAAGAGATTGACTGCCGGAATTGCACAAAAGGTAGTCTAGACTATCGGGAGGTTGGATGACTACTGGAATTGCACAATGTGCAATCCAGACTGGCCTGTTGGGTGCTGAGATTCCGCAAATGCGCAATTCTAGCTGGCAAGTCATGCAGGGCCAGGAACCGCATTGCGCAATTTTCTAGGTTAGCAGACACTGCCTCTATGAATCGCGCAAAGAAAGTCTGAAGGACATTGTCTGACTAGATTTGTGCATTTTCTGGGAGGAAGGCAAAGCCTTCCCTCTCAAAATTGCATAATGTTGTTCGGGCAAGGCAGAGTTCGGGACAAGCTTGCTTAGACCCGCTGAGGGGCAACTGAAAGCATATGAATATGTGAATGCATGGCTAGACTGAGTGTAAGCAGGAGTGAATGATCATGCATGCAAACAATGAATGCAAGAATCAGAAAACGGAAAAAACATGCATGTGTGGGAAACGAGTCACCGAATCGACGAGCGTTGGTGTAAAACAATGTCATGCATGCGACAATAGTGAGATGCAAACGAAAACTAAAACGGTGCTTGTACAGGCTAACATGCATGCAAACAACAACAAGCATTCACAGAAATCAAATAGACAACACTCACACAAGCCAAAACACAAAAAGCGATAGAAATGCCGCAAAAGACAAGTAAAGCGGACTTACCTGGAAATAGACGTGTTGGATGTGCTGAAGACTCCTAGATGTGCTGTGGGATGTCAGAGCTCGAAGATTGATGTGAAGAAGGAGCTCTGAAGCGTTGAATAAATAAGTTTGAGGCTTCTGACGTGCATGCCACAAATCTAGGGAAAAGGGACACTCGGAGGAAAGTTTCTAAAACAATCTTTGCATGTAACCTCGAGCTGCTAAAAATAGATCCCTAAAATCTAGGGATGCTTTTTTCATGTTGCTTTTTGCTATTTCAAGAAAAAGAAACCCATGCATGCAAGTCAATTTTGTTGGGTCCTAGGTGGAACTGGTCAACCTGAAGGCACATGCAACAACCTACTTGACTGAGAGAGAATTTTGCGCAATTTCTGGGAGGAGTTGGGTTGGCTGTCCTAGAGGGATTGCATAATTTCTGGGAGGAGTAGGTGGTTGCTACCCAAAATTTCACAATTTCTGGGCTGAGCTGCAGTGTTGGGCCAGATTGTGCAATTTTTTTGAGGAAGGTTGTTTGACTGCATTGCGCAATTTCTGGGCCCAACAGGCTAGCCAACAAATTTGTGCAATTTTTGGAGGGAAGGTTGGTTCCCCTCCAGAATTGCACAATTTTCTGAGGGAGCTGCTCAACCAGTAACTGGCCCAAGTCTGGAATGACAACCTATGAGGGGAGTGAAGTAAAATATCATGCACAGGCTGGCAAGCTGTTGAAAAACCAATGAAGCCCATGTACTTTACAATGCAAGACATGCTACAAAGATGGTTGGTAGGGAGGCTCCAAAATGAAGCTAAGGCAAAATTTTGGAGGAAGTGTTGTAGCCGCTATAACACATTGGCAATGGCGTTTGGATGCTTCCTGGTGTCCGACACTATCACCCTTTCTCTAATGCATGCAGGTGATGCGTGATCATCCGGAAAGTTCTTTTTCCGTGCTTGTACAATCCTTCTTTGAAACTCATCAGAAGATAAATTGTAGACATCCATTACTTTATCATCATCAATGGGAACAACATCCCCTTGCTCGCTCGGGGCTGGCTCTGCTTCTGGAGGTGGTGGAGAATAAGGGATGACCTGTGGTGCTCTTGGCATCAGATCAATATATTCACTATGCGGCTCTTGTTCCATCTCCATATCTGTCACTTCAATCAACTGCTCAATCTGCTGAGCAAGCTCTCAATCCTGCATATGTTCACCTTCCTCCCTAGCTGTTGGTTGTTGTTGTTCCTGTTTTCAACCTGTATCGGCGTTTTTCCCTAAGTCATCACGCCTTGCCTTTGTTCTTCTTCCTTCTTCTGCTTCTCTTCTCGTTCTCTCCTCCTCAACTCTTGTTCTTCCTTCATCTTCTGCTCTATCTCCTGCAGCTTCAGTTCTGCTTCTTGCAACCTTTGCTTCTCTCCCTTCCACCACTCTACTCTCTGTATCCTCTGATTCCTCTTCACTTCTACTTCTAAAGATGATTTTGCGACAATGGGATCTGCCTTCATCTTGCAACTTTTATCTTCGTCTGGACTGTCAGCAATATTCCTCTTTCCTTTTTCTTGCATGGTATTGTTGCCTTCTGCTGTTGTTGCTTCCAGAGTTTCTACTGTCCCTGAAGCAGCCTGTGAAGTCCCTATTAAACTGACCGACTCATGGAGTCTAGAGGCATTGTAGTAGTACCTCAAGGGATCCTCCTCTAGCCAATGAAATGTACCTCCGATCCAGGGATAGTAAACTCTCATACAATGGTCCTTCCAAATACTGCGGGGATCATACAGATTAAAGTCTTGAGTGGAAAATTCAAATCTCACTATCTCCTTAGCATTAACATCCACAAATTTCAAGTTCTTTATCTTGTATAATCCAATCTGCAAAGGAAGAGTGGGCCATGGTGCTTTCTTCTTCCTGTGTAGCACTGCTGACAACCCTGTGGCGAGATGGTATGATACTTCTTACATGATAAGTTTGTCAGTGGCATACCTTGGTAAGACATGGGAAGGCTTCTCTCCACTAAAGACTCTAATGAAGGTGCCATATGGTGAGGCATACTAATCTGCAATGTCTCTTATCGCCTTCATTACTTCTCATGACATGCAAGGTGGATCTTGTTCAAAGATAAGCTTGTATAGTAAGATGATGAAGTAGTCAGTTAGTCGTGCCACTAATCCTCGATAACTTCATTCCGAAAGCAACTTGCAATAGACATGAACTCTAGTTTCTCACGATGTCCATGTCCAGTTCATGCTAGGGAACTTTTGTTGTGCACATGTTGCATCTAGTAAGTATGCATACATATAGAACCTTGCCCACTCATCCTTGGGAGGATTTTGAGCCTATAGTACATGGGCTTTCAATTGTCGAGCCAAAAGATATGACCAGTTGACCGACCTCCCATCATTAACCACTTGGTCTAATAAGACTTCCCACCCTTCAGGAAAGGTTTTCGTGCTCTCCTGACCATGGATCTCGAAAGCAAAGATAACCAAGAGTTGGTAGGCCTTCTTGAGGAACTTTGTCTTGTACACATGGGTGGGTGTCTGTTGAAATTTCGATGGCTCTTTCACCCAGCCTTTAACAATGTCTCTTGTATTCACATGGTTGTGGGTGGCATAGAAGAGTGAGTCCATGCACTCTACTAGCTTGGGCAAGTGATACATTTGCTGAAAGTCTCTTGCCTGAAAGGTGGCGAGCTTCCATCTGTTGGCACTGCTCAATGTCATGGTCTTCTCATACATGTGTGAGACAATCCAACTAATGACATCTGCGCATAGGAAGGCTGGATACCTGCATGCAACATTGTATAACCCTGACCGTCGAATGCTAGGATAAACCTGTCGGTCCTGTAAGTCTGCCTCAAATTCATTTGCAAAAGAATCTTTAATATGTTGCCATGTTAGTGATGATCCCTTTTCTATAAACAACTAAGTATTTTCATGCACTATAAAATCAACTAATGTTTACTTAACTGCTTCCCCAATACTACTCTCAGTGGTGTTCTTTGAATCAACTCTCTTAGGTGTCATGGTAACAGTGACTACTGGAGAGTTGCTCAACAACTGTTGTACCTGTGGGACAGAAAGGACACTCATGGCAAGAAAATGTCAGTCTTAAGCAAATATACTTACAAGGCAAGTTCAAGCAGCAAACCATGCATCTGATGGGGAGGATTGCACAATTTTCTCTAACAAGAGGGATTGGCTTCCTGTGGGAACTGCGCAATCCCAACAGCTAAGATGAAAGCTTGATGGTTGAAACTGCACAATGCATGGTTTAGCCTGAGCAAAGGCATGGGAGAGACTGTGCATTAAGCAGTCTCAGTGGCCAAAGATTACAGGTTGGCTCCTGGAACTACACAATACACAGTTGGAGCTAGCTTAGACTGCGCACTATGCAATTTCAGACACCAAGCTTGTGGCTTCAGCTTCAGGATTGCGCAGTGTCAGTTGGGCAAAGTGAAAACTGGCTAAGGGGAATGCAGATCTTATTAGCATTATGATACATGTGTTATACTTGATGGCAACCCACTTGTAGTAGAACAATTCACTTGTATATGGTAACTAGATGAATCTACGTAACTAGATGAATCTACAGGAGAGATATCAGATGTGACAGAATGCATGGAAGTTGTGTTTACAGATGTGACAAAATGCAGGGCAGTTCAAAGGAATCAGTTCAGAAGTAATGTACAATGGAAAATCACATTATAATAGCTCTATTAAGAGGGAACAAAGTAATGGTACAAAGGAATAGGATGAAGGAACAAAGGACTACAAATCAGAAGCAAGAAGTTGAAGAAAAAAGGACATTTTCAAGTATGTTAAGTTGTATACACGGGTTCATTGTACAAAAAGAGCATGTACACGTGGGTTCACTATACAAAAAGAGCGTATACGTATGCACGAACTTTCATAGAAGAAAAAGCGCGTATGAGGTGAAAAAATAAGGAAATTAAGGTGAAAAAATACCAAGGGTCAATACCATGGTATTAGCCCACAATATTGAGTGGAGTAATGGTTATTTGATGCCGTCCAAGAATACCACGAGTCCTAAGTGGTTTTGGTCCAAGGTATTAAGAAAGGCCTAAAACTATATACAGAGGAGAAGATCATAAGGCCAAAGTGTGCAAGTGGAAAAGGGTTTTTAAGGGATACTTCTATCTGAAGTATATTTTATGTTGCAGGGGCTATGTTGATGATTTGATCTGAAATATTTTGTGCAGCTTGAATTCAATGTTGGATCAGGACCATGAGACATGAAATGACTTATCATTGAATGATCTCATATTGGTTGGGCAAGATCTAATTGTGTACACCTGTTTTATTCTTTGAATGTCATGATCTGGGCTTGTTTGAAGTCCGGAATAGCAGCGAATTTATGAGTTAATATTTGCAGATCTATACGCTGGTTCGCTTTGGTTAAGTAGCGTATACATGCTGGTTCAGCTCTTCCAAGTAGCATATGCAAAAGAAAAGTATGTTGTTCAGAGATGACTTATTTATTTGATCAGTACCGTTGTTTTATTGATATCTGTCAATGAAGTCTTCTTAGATCTGAATGTAAAATTGAATGCATAAGGATTTGATATTTGATTGATTGATTGTATAAGTGAGAAGGGTGATCTATACTACTTCCTGTGTAAGGTTCTGTAAATTGACAGTAGATGTTCAGTATATTGTTGGTTGATACAGACTTGATTCAAAAGTTTTATGTTTTAGTAGTTTTGAAGGTATACGCAAGTTTGATTAAAGGAAGTAGTGTATACACGCAGGTTGGGTTCAGTAAAGTAGCATATACATTATGATGCATGATTTTTGAGGTTGCAGCTGGTTCTGAATGATGATGTAGGTTTCTAGGTTCAACACAATGTTTTGGTGACAATGATCTGATTGTTCAGATTAACTGATTGTTGGTTGATGCAGTTTGAGTTTCAAAGTTTCTGATGGGTCCAGTATGAAAATTTGATGAAACGAGGCCTTCATGTGTATTGTTGTGTACCAGGAGCATCCAGTCTGAAAATTTATGAAACGTGGTCCCTGGAGGAAGAGAGAAGGTCGTAGCCTTCTGTAGGTCGGTGCCTATGTACTAGTAAACATATCAGCTAGTATAAGAACTAGAGGGTTGTAGCTCCCTTTCAAAAGGAAATGGAGAAAAAGAGAAGGTTGTAGCCTTCTGTAGGTGGGTGCTTACATACCGGTATGAGTCTGCACCAGTACAAGATTGTAAACATATTTTCTTATTATTAAAAGAAGACAAAGACAATAGTAGCAAGTGGTTTTCACCCACATTAGGTTTCCACCTTAAATCTTGGTGTTCATGTGTGTTGCTTATGTGTGATGATTTATTTTGTTATTACTGAACATGGTTACTGTTTAATGTTTAATAAAGTACTGATGCACTGATTAAAGATCAACATATGATTAATTAGCAGAATCATAAATTCACTGGATATACGTTAGTTGCCTTAAGAATAATTGTGTGCACACACGAGAGTTCCCTTCACTGAAGTAGCGCATATAAATCTGATTATGGAAATGAAAAAGTTATTGATTTGTAAATACTGATTCACCCCCCCTCTCAGTATTATTTCCAACAATTGGTATCAGAGAAGGTCCTTTGGCAGAAGCTTGATCGCTTGAAGGAGATCCGTAGAAACAATGGGAAAGAAGCTAAAGAAGAAAGCACCTCAAAAGAATAAGACATCTCAAAGGAACTGTGACAGTGGGAGAGACAATTGGCCTTTATGTGGAAGCAACTCTTCAGATTCAGAATCACCTCAGAATGAAGATGAACAAGC
Organism: Pinus tabuliformis; assembly: GCA_031772625.1. NCBI lineage: Eukaryota > Viridiplantae > Streptophyta > Pinopsida > Pinales > Pinaceae > Pinus > Pinus tabuliformis. The sequence goes on from CM062804.1 coordinate 609,896,566, forward strand.
AAAATAACTATTAGGTACGAATTTTTTGTTCTATGGTGATACATTTCTCTGTTCATTTGAAGATAATGAAAGTGACAACGAAACAACTAAATTTTCTCTTATGGGTGAAAGAGAAAGAAATCAAATAGAGGCAGAATTTAAAAAGCTCACAGACACAATTAGAGATCAAAAGGATCTAATTGATAAAAGGGAATGTGCCTACAAAGAAGAAGTTACTAGGTTAAAAGCCCAGTTGGAGGAAGGAAACAAAATAAAGAAGCAGTACAAAGAAAAGGAAGGTTAAAGTCAAAGGTTGCAGGATGAAGTGACATTATTGAGAAATGAAGTGAATGAAAAGGACACAACAACCAAGGAACTTATAGAAATAACCAGCTACTGTGAAGGTCTTGAATCTATGGTTGTTTCTCTAAAAGAATATCTCAAAAATTCAAATAAGCAGAATGAAGAACTACTCCAAGCATTTGAAGAACAAGAAAATGAAGTTCTCAAATTAAGGCAACAAGTGGAAGAAGGAAGAAAAGCTGAAGAAATCATGAAGAAGCAGTATCTTGAAAAGGAAGAGAAATATCAGGTTGAGGTAAATATCCTAAAAGGTAAATTAGAAGAAAAGGATAAACTTTTACGATTTCAAGATAGTACTAAGATTTTGGATGATATTCTTAGTAGTCAAAGGTCTCCTACCATCAAATCTGGTCTTGGTTTTCATGAAACTGTTAAAGGTGAATCTAGCTCACAAACTGAAGCAAAGAACTCTAGTGAAAAATTTGAAATGCTCAACAAGGAGAGAAGAGGTCAACCCCATGAACAACCAAGGAAAGGAAGTTTTCAAAGAAAATCATTTACTCCTAACTATGGAAGTGATGATCGATTATTTCCTCTAATGAACAATGTTGAATGTTTTATATGTCATACTTTTGGACATGTTGCAGCCAGATACAGAGGAAGAATAATTCAAGCTAATAACCATCACACAGAAAGATCATCAGCTTCCAAGTACATTAAGCGATATTGTTTTTCCTGCAATATATTTGGTGACAAAGCCATTAACTGCTATAGAGGGAATATGAAACATATAAGATGTTATGCTTGTAACAAGTTTGGGCATATGACAAAAGAATGCAGGAGAAAAATTCGTCCAACATACCAAAAGGAGCAAACATCATCACACTCCAAGGTATGGAAGAAGAAGGAAGTACAACCAGAAATATGTGGCATAGCTCAGTATATAGACAGAATAGACTCAAGAGAAACTCAGAGTTTGAAATTTCAGTGTTCTAATTCTCATACACAGTTATCATGAAGACAAGTCGCGTATATACGTGAGTTCAAAGCTGTGGGACAAATTCGGGAAAAGGGGTTTGATATGGTTTAGTCAATTATCAATTATCTTTTTTGTTCTGATTAATGATGATTAAACTCTGTTGATGATATGTAGAAGTGATTTTGACCCTCATAAGTTGTTGATGACTTGATGTATAACTAGTTGATGATGATGCCTTGATGATCCTTACTGATATATGCAATGATCAGATCTGATAGTAAACAGTTGGCACAGGTTCAGGGGGAGAATATGCTATGCTTCTAATAATGCATTGTTGGCATTATGTTCAGAAGTATTTGGTACTTATGTTGTTGAAGTGTTTAAATGATACATCATGCTATGCTGCAGTTATGAGTTGCCTATGATAAAGTCTCACATGATACTTGTATTGCTTGGGGTTACATAGTTGTTATTCAGATCAGATTTATGGACGATAGTGGATGAATTTTTGATGATGCATACAATACATATACATAGTGATCTTCATAAGGACAAGGAGAAGAAAAAATTTGAGTACACAACTTATTGATGATAAGAGTCTCTCATTTCTTTTACGCTGCTGTCATCATGCCTTAAAAGATGTATTAAGTTAATATGGTACATTTATGGTGCAGGATTCACATAGTTCTTGGCTCTCACATGATATATTGGCTGAGGATTGCTAATCTTGATGGTATCAAGAAAGTTTGACAAATGAATGTGAACTCATGTTTTTATTTTCACATTGATGAGAAGCTAGTTACATATTGCTATCTCTTTGATGGATACACATTATGCATATTGATAAATATTGTTGGCTGGCTAAGAGAAGGTGATATTGCAGGTTTCATGAAGACATATCTATTTGGAGACATGGATTACTTAGTCACATAATGATGATGACTTCTTACTTTATGATGATAGGTTTGATACTCACATATGTTGATTATCGTGGTTGATGCTTATTAGATGTGGGATGTTTCCTAGTGATGATACATGGTCGATATATTGAGGGTTCTTGTGGAAAGATCATGCAATTAGTGATGATGCTGGTATGATCATGGATGATGACTATGGCGTTTTCACATACATATGATATGATGTGAATGATTTTGTGTTACTGCTTGGAGATAATACATATGCTTGGTTGATTCATGGAAGGTTATGATAAGGCTCTTTCTACTAAGGAAACAAAGCAAGTTGATCTTGATAAGATCAGGAGGATGAGTTGATATCTATATGCAACATACTTTGTCACAGATTGATGATAATTACATTGTCATACCTTGGGAACTAATGATGAACATATACAGGTTGTTGGTCTGGATGTTGCTGACAGATGCTTATGGTGTAGATCATACATGGTGTATGATAGTTGCTGATGACTATCATGGTCTTGTTTAGATCTTTGGTCTCTGTTATAAATGTCATGTATATCATTCGATGTAAAGGTCATATAAAGACCCATGATGTAATAATATGTCTTTGTCTGTCATAGTCTTTTAATGAGTCCTTCTTGGTCATATGATGTAATTTGTACCCCCACTATGCATGGGAAGGATGATGTAATAATTTCTATATTTCAGTCATGTATAAACAATTGGTATATCCCCACTTGGTTGGGTAGATGAGTCAAATTTGGTATATCCCCACTTGGTTGGGTAGATGAGTCAAATTTGGTATATCCCCACTTGGTTGGGAGATTGATGTATGTATGAGTCATTGGTGATAGGAAGGTCATACTCACATAGTTGAGTTATAGAGTCATGTTATTCTTTTGGAAAATATTTTTGCAGACTCTGCATGTGCTCAGGGGGAGCATGGACAATATAGTGCATCTCAGCATGTACAAAGGGGGAGTTTAATTAGAGAATTCAGCATGTGCCTAGGGGGAGCATGATCAATGTTCATATTCAGCTGTTCAGATATGAAAGTCTTCATTTTTGTTAGCCCTTTACCCTTGATATCAAAGGGGGAGAGTATCTTGGTCTTCCCTTTGCCCTTGATGTCAAAGGGGGAGAGTATTTTGGTGTTGCTTGTTATCTCTAACAGTTTCTACAGCTTGCAGTAATCAACACCAACATGGTTGCCATCAAGTCCAAAGGGGGAGATTGTTGGCATTATGATACATGTGTTGTACTTTATGGCAACCCACTTGTAGCAGAACAATTCACTTGTATATATGGTAACTAGATGAATCTACGTAACTAGATGAATCTACAGGAGAGATATCAGATGTGATAGAATGCATGGAAGTTGCATTTACAGATGTGACAAAATGCAGGGCAGTTCAAAGGAATCAGTTCAGATGTTATGTACAATGGAAAACCACATTATAACAGGTCTATTCATAGGGAACAAAGTAATGGTACAAAAGAATAGGATGAAGGAACAAAGGACCACAAATCAGAATCAAGAAATTGAAGAAAAAAGGACATTTTCATGTATGTTAAGTTGTATACACAGGTTCACTGTACAAAAAGAGCATGTACACGCGGGTTCATTGTACAAAAAGAGCATATATGTATGCATGCACTTTCATAGAAGAAAAGGCACATATGGGATGAAAAATTACGGAAATTAAGGTGAAATAATACCAAGGTTCAATACCATGGTATTAGCCTACAATATTCAGCGGAGTAACGATTATTTGATCCCGTCCAAGAATACCACAGGTCCTAAGAGGTTTGGTCTAAGGTATTGAGAAAGGCCTAAAACTATATAAGGAGGAGAAGATCATAAGGCCAAAGTGTGCAAGTGAAAAGGGTTTCTAAGGATACTTCTATTTGAAGTATATGTTATGTTGGAGGGGCTATGTTGGTGATTTGATCTGAAATATTTTGTGCACCTTGAATTCAATGTTGGATCAAGATCATGAGACCTGAAATGACTTATCATTGAATGATATGATATTGGTTGGGCTAGATCTAATTGTGTACACTTGTTTTATTCTTTGAATGTCATGATCTAGGTTTGTTTGAAGTCCGGAATAGCAGTGAAGTTATGAGTTAATATTTGCAGATCTGTATGCTGGTTCACTTTGGTGAAGTAGCATATACACACCGGTTCGGCTCTTCCAAGTAGTGTATACAAAAGAAAAGTAAGTTGTTCAGAGATGAATGATCTATTTGATCAGTACCGTTGTTTTACTGCTATCTGTTAATGAAGTCTTATTAGATTTGAATGTAAAACTGAATGCATAAGGAGTTTCATATTTGATTGATTGACTGTCTAAGTGAGAAGGGTGAACTGCTACTGCCTGTGTAAGGCTCTGTAAATTGACAGTAGATGTTCATTATATTGCTGGTTAGTACAGACTTGATTCAGAAGTTTTATGTTTCAGTAGTTTTGAAGGTATACGCAGTTTTGATTAAAGGAAGTAGCGTATACACGTAGGTTGGGTTCAGTAAAGTAGTGTATACATTCTGATGCATGATTTTTGAGGTTGCAGCTAGTTCTGAATGATGATGTAGGTTTCTAGGTTCAACACAGTGTTCTGGTGACAATGATTTGATTGTTGGTTCATGCAGTTTGAGTTTCAAAGTTTCTGATGGGTCTAGTATGAAAATTTGATGAAATGAGGCCTTCATGTGTATTGTTGTGTACCAAGAGCATCCACTCTGAAAATTTATGAAACTTGGTCCCTGATGGAAGAGAGAAGGTCGTAGCCTTCTGTAGGCTGGCGCCTACATACTAGTAAACATATCGGCTAGTGCAAGAACTAGGGGGTTGTAACTCCCTTCCAGAAGAAGCTAGAGAACAAGAGAAGGTTGTAGCCTTTTTCAGGTGGGTGCTTGCGTAATGGTATGAGTCTGCACCAGTACAAGATTGTAAACAGATTTTCTTATTATTAAAGGAAGACAGAGACAACAATAGCAGGTGGTTTTCACCCACATTAGGTTTCCACCTTAAATCTTGGTGTTCATGTGTGTTGCTTATGTGTGATGGTTTATTATGTTATTACTGCACATGGTTACTATTTAATGTTTAATAAAGCACTGATGCACTGATTAAAGATCAACACATGATGAATTAACTGAATCATAATTTCACTGGATATACGCTGGTTGCCTTAAGAACAATTGTGTGCACACACGAGTTCCCTTCACTGAAGTAGCATATATAAATCTGATTATGGAAATGAAAAAGTTATTGATTTGTAAAACTGATTCATCCCCCCTCTTAGTGTTATTTCCAACAGATCTACCCAAGGGAAGTGTGGAAATTGAGAAGATATGACAGATAATGTGAAGCTAAGTGGAGATCTGACAAAGTGTAAGTAAATGCATGTGAATCAAGTGCAACAATTAATCAAACAGAAGGAAAAAGAAGTGTGTGAGGAGAGTTGCCGCAACGATGACCATTGGTGCAAAAACAGGAAAAATAATGCGACACTCGAGAAAGGAAATCTAAAATTAAAAAAAAACATTTCTACAAGTTAAAATAAGTTAAAATGCCCACAACCATGAAGAGAAACAAGTGAAACAACACTCACATAGCTCAAACAACAAAAATCAACAGAAATAGCAGCAAATGACGACAAAAGAAAAACTCACCTAGAAAAGCTCCGATGATTGCCCTGAAGGTTCCTTGATCTCCTCGAGAATGCTAGAGATCAAAAGTTGAATGTGAAAATGAGCTCTAGAAGTGTCGATTAAATAGATTTGGACAAATTAGGGTTTATGACGCGCATGCCTAAAATCAAGGAAAATGCGACACTTTGCAGAACTTTCTAAAGATAACGAAAGTGGCTCCTTTGAGATATTAAAAATAGATCCCTACCTTTTAGGGATGTGTTTTTTTTGGCTTTTTCTAGGGAAACATGACATGCACACTGCCAAGGAAAGATTGTGCAGTTCTAGGGAACAAAGCAACTTTTTGGTTCAATGCACTACATAGTTTATGAGCTTAGTGAGGGTTGTGCAGTTTTTGGGTTTAGTGTTGGGCTGCCTCCCATGACTGCACAGTCCCTGAGCATAAGGCTGACTGCTAGTCAAGACTGCACAATTCCTATCATCAAGGTTGCTTTCCCTCAAGGATTGCACAGTTTCTAGAGGCAAGCCCAAAACTGTTGTGAGTCCAAGTTGGGAGATCAACTTGTGACTTAGAAGAACCAGCTAAGTGAACAAACACAAGAAAAAACTAAAAGACACATCTCAGTCAAAGCATGAATACCTAGATCAATGCAAGATGAACTGCTGTGGATAGTAAGGAAGACTCCAAAATCAAAGCCTAGGCAAAATTTTGGACGGTGTTTGTAGCCACTACAACATTACGACACACTGGTAAAACTCCAGCTCTCTGTATGGATATTGCCTCATGCAAAGCAAGTCTAACTCTTACAGAAGTATTGCTTATTTCATTGATTATCACAACTTATTCACTTGGCTTGAGTTAAAGATATAGTCCCTACCATTCTCTTCATTAGCAACACACATACCAAACCAAGTCGGACTGAGTTGTTTTGATTGGGGATGGGTAGTATATAAATGCACAAGTAAAAGAGACTGTCAGAGTCTTACCTTTTATCTTTGGCGTTGCTTCGCTGCTCGTAGGCCTGGACAATACCCCAGTGGAGTCACTTCAGGAACACAAGCATTGCTCTATTGCCAATGACCCTGGACAATACCCCAACGTAGTTACTTGCTTCACCTCTTTGTGCAAGAAGCCTTTCTCTTCTTTCACCCTTTATTTCATTTTATTTGTTCAAAGAACTGTGCATAGGCACTTATTTATTTCATGGGGCGGAAGAGGGATCCCGACTTATTGAGAGCAAAAGAGGTTGTCCCTTCAGAGAAGTATATTTATATATATACCTCTGACATACTTGTTAAGGTTTTTCTCCCCTCCTTACTCTACTTAACTTAGTTGATAAGGGTTAAACGAAAATATAAGACCACTTATAGTAGGTGGTACTAGTTAAAAATGCAAGCATCATGATTTCACCATGAGTCTCTCCGAAAGGGACATATTTCCATCGGAGTATCATTGACTAAAAGAAAAGAAACAAACGAAAGGGAAGAAACGGGGTAAAAGCGAAACAATGTAAAGAAAATCAAGGAAACAACCAAGAAAAGTAAAATTATTCCTACTCCTAACCTAAACAGAGCATAGGCCAAACTTGTGTAAAGTGATACTTCCAATACAACCACCGGCGCATTGGCTGGCCTATGTAGGCAAAGGAACACATATCAAGAAAGATATACAAGCATACCAACAAACAAGAGAGATAGGCCAATACCAACCAAAACGTTCAAAGTTTGAATGAACCCATAGAAAAGTAAAAACGAAAAGTGCATGAAAGGCACTCTATGAATATACCATGGTTTTCAAACACATTGCGAGTTGAAGACATGCAGGCACAAACTTTGGAACTTGAAAATGAGAAAACATGAAGAAATAAGAAAAATTCTGTTTTGCAACAATGCTTGCTACGTATGAATCCTCCAATGATCGAGCGATAGGATCGTGTGATACAAATGGAGATGCGAAAATTGTAAACTAGATTGATTTTCAACATGTACAACAGTGTGATGAGGAGCCTGGAAAGATTCAACATATTTGTGATTGGAAGTGGAGATGACCTCAAGACTACGAGAACATGACATAACCACCAGCTCAGGCTGAAGTGCCTTGACATCTTGGGGAGGTTCCAATTCATCAAAAGATGGATCATCGAAGATCGGTGGCTTAGAGAGATCAACCATGGAAAAATCAGAGTCGTGATCGAATCAATCAAATGAAAGATCATGACAACCATGATCAGAAAGTTCAAGATAAAAAATAGAGTCATCCTCATGATATGACAAATCATAAAGAGGGGATGATGGAGAACAAGAAATTACACCCTATATGTTCCTGGAAAGATAAGATGAGAGATTGGGGGATCAAGCAGAAAATATTTGTCCTCTTCGCATTCAAATGAAAAACTGGCATTCCACGATTTCTGCAAATGATCGAAAGTAGTAACATAAGAAACTGAATTTTCACAAGATTGAACAAGAATTACAGAATTGCGGAAAATATCAGGATAATACGAAGAGGTGTGGACAGAAGGAGGTCATGCTTCACTGCAGATTCTTGTTCATACCCCCACACATACTCATAAAAAATGATATTGCAAGTTGGATGTTCAACACCAAATCTATCTAGAATTTGATCCTTGTGAACATCAAAAGAGAGATCCGAAATAGGTGAACACAACACATCACAATCTAGAGGATCAGAGGGACCAAAGGATGGAGGACGAGGAGATAACACTTCATCACAACTGTCAGAGTCACAGTCAAAACTCGTGCTGAAATTCTGAGCAAGTGGGGTAGGAGAGGATGGTGGTAGATCAATAGATGTATTCTTAACTTTTCCCACCTCAACCTACGGAACTAGAGTTGTTTGAAGAGAAGGGGACGAGGGGTCACTTGTAACAGTAACCTTGTCCGTCGCAGAATTGGAATCTCTAACACTGAGGTATGTTGGGGGAGGTTCAAAAGATTCTAACTCATGTGTATTTTCTGACATGTGAACAAGATATATGAATTTGTCTACCAAGAAAGACCAACCAACTTCACCTTCAGGAAATTCAAAGCAATAATGGATGAAAGGATTGTGAAATTCCTGAATGGATTTGTTAGGTGTTTTTCACAATTTTAAAATTTTCTTATTAAGAGCTTTATGATCATAAAGATCAAAAGTGTGGCACGACTCTATGAAAAGTTGTTCAAAAGATTGAATGGAGCCATTAGGCAATGTGTTACACCATTCTCACACACGCCCTTCGAACGTGAGAATGAACAACCTACAACCAACATCCTCACAGTGGATGTTGTGCTTTGTGCATAAATCAAGAAATTGTGCAGTGTGGTCAAATAAGGTTGTTTCACCCTCGCCATTAAATTTCAGATTGGACAAGTCATCAATAATTTTCACCGACACTTTCAGATTTGCGTGTCTGGAAAAACATGTCAGGGTTATGATTTGGTGAGAAGTCATTAAATGTGCGCAAAAATTCATAACAGAATTCAAGGCTCATATTGTCATGTGGCCCTCCTTCAAGCGCAAAAATTGTTGACGATGCTAGACCCGTTAACATTTAGGGGATCTCCCCGATATGAAGTCCCAACTATGCCTCACACCATTTGGAGTAGGAGTCCCAATAGTGGGTTGTAATGTTAAGCATTGATCGAGGAAATGCACAAAGGGAAGTATGATAAATTTGGGTAAGAGAAAGCGTGTGACCCAGTGGAGAGTCAAGTGAGATGCATGAAGGTTCCAACATACGAAGGGAAAAGGAAGTGCGCCCCTTGGGAGCCTATAATAGTACACAATTTGAAAGGAACACATGAGAAAAATGACATCAAAAGCTAAGATATAGAATAGTCCACAAGTTAAAGTGATGAGTTAATACAACAACACACATTCAACAAGATTCATACAAATGAAAACAAAATAGTTCATAAGCATAAGCATAAGTTAAATAACATACATTACAAATACAACAAGAATAGTCCTACTATATTCACAACATATGCATAAAAGCGTGTTGGCTCTGATTTTATTATTATAAGTGAAAGTTCCATTCATACATTCACCATTGACGACCATTAGCCCCAATAGTGGAACATTACAGTCGAAAACACTTGCTCCTTCAGAGAAGTATGCTCGCTCTACATCACGGAGAAGCCAAGGCTCTTAATAATACTCCCAAGCTATTTTTAAGCCTAAGCCTAGCCAAAAGCTTGGCTCCCAAAAGCCTGTTACATGAGTTATGAGGTTCTATTTAAAACAAGAGGGGGTGACTCTTCAACTCCCTTTTTTTAACCTTTGGACTACCCTCATGACTCTTCAACTTCTTTACAAAATGGCACATTACATTACATGATGACTCTTCATATTCCAATATTGACACTTGGAATTTCACTTACAACATAATTACAAATAATATTACATTTTACACTTGTACCCGCATAAGACAAAATAGGGTAGAGACCACTTGAAAACCTAATAAGACACAACACTATGATTCTTAAGTTTGGGTGAAGTCTAGCTCAACGACCTTCACTTGCTACTTCTCGGTCACATATTGGTGCCAAGCTTGGTACTATGTGATGGTGTCCCGAAACTGCATGATGGTGTCTTACTGGAAGTGGACTTTGGCCTCCATGGCATCCAAGTACACTATCTTGGAACCTATTTCCAACTTGTTCTGAAGCATGAGAAACATTTTTCTGACTTTGACAAGACCACCGATGAAATTTTGCATGTTCTATTTTTTTAGCTCCAAGTCTTTACTGGTGGCATTCTGTCTTAGCTGCTCCAAGTACTCTTCGACCTCCTACCAGACTTGGTTCTTGGGTTTAGGTTTGGTGAGTGAACCGACTAATGGGATATGGTGTGTTATGACTAAGACATCCAAACTGATGAATAACCATACATATGAGGCTTGAATGCTGCTAATGAATGAGGTGAGATGCTTATTGTTCTGAATCAACATATGAACCTTTGTGCTCTCTAGCTCTGCCTGTGGCTTCATCTTCTTCACTAATTCATGTTGTGCCCCTTTGTATCATGTTGTCCAATCTTGCACATAATCAATGGAAACTTGTATGTTCTTGAGAGTTTTAACAAACTCTTTGCTTCATTGCTGTAGGACATCCAAATAGACAATTCCTTTATGTACGGTGACAAACCCCTCATAGATCTTCTACATGGTTTCTCTAAGTGTTGATACTTCATCGAATACCCTTGCTCTCATCTCCTCCATGTAAACCTATGCTGAAACTGCATTCTGTGTTGTTGCGTAGAGTTATTCTAACTCTTTCCTGGCAGCCTGCAAGTTTTGTGCCAGTTGCTCATTCTTGCCCATCAAATAGTGAATGTTTGATCTTGTTGCTTCTGCATAGGCCAAGTTGTCATCGACAATGGAATTTGGATTGTTACTAGTGTCACCCTTTCTTTAATGCATGCAGGTGATGCATGATCATCTAGAAAGTTCTTTCTCCATGCTTGTAAAATCCTTCTTTGAAACTCATCAAATGATAGATTGTACACATCCATTACCAGATCATTATGAAGGGGAACAACATCCCTTTGCTCGTTCGGGGCTGGATCTGCTGCTGGAGGTGGTGGAAATTGAGGGATGACCTATGGTGCTCCCGACATCAGATCAATATCTTCATTATGAGGCTCCTATTCCATCTCCATGTCTATCACTTCAATCAACTGCTCAATCTGCTGAGAAAGCTCCCGATCTTGCATATGTTCACCTTCCTCTGCAGCTTCTAGTTGATTTTGTTCATGTTATTCAACCTATATCAATGTTGTTTCCTCTGTCATCACACCTTTCTTTTGTTCCTCTTTCTGCTTCCTGCATCTCTTCTCGCTCTCTCCTCCTCAACCCTTATTCTTCCTTCAGCTTCTGCTCTGTCTCCTGCAACTTAAATTATGCTTCTTGCAATCTCTGCTTCTCTCTCTTCCTCCGCTTTGCTCTCTGTATGCTCTGCTTCCTCTTCACTTCCACTGCCAAAGCTTCTTTTGTGAAAATGGGATCTTCCTTCATCTCACAACTTTGCTCTCCCTCTGGACGGTCCTCTAAGTCTACATCAAAGTCCCTTGCAAAAGCACCTTTAATCTGATGCCATAGAAGTGATGATCCCTCCTCTATAAACAACTGAGTATCAAAATACACTGGCAAATCAATTAATGTTTTCTCAATTGCTTCCACAGTACTGCTCTCAGTGGTTTCCTTTGAATCAACTCCCTTCGGTGCCATGGTAACAGTGACTATTAGAGAGATGCTCAATAACTATTATACCTGTGGGACAGAAAGGACACTCATGGCAAGCAAATGTCAGTATTAAGAAAATATACTTGCAAGGAAAGTTTAAGTAGCAAATCGGGCATCTGATGGGGAGGATTGCGCAGTTTCCTTTGGCAAGAGGGATTGGCTGCCTGTGGGAACTTCACAATCCCAATAGCCAAGATGAATGTTTGATGGTTGAAATTGCGTAATGCGTAGTTCAACCTGGGTAGAGGTCTAGAAGATACTGCGCATTACACAATCTCAGTCGCTAAGGATGACAGGTCGGGTCTCGGAACTACGTAGTGCGTAGTTGGAGCTATCTTGGATAGCGCACTGTGTAATTCCAAATGACAAGCTTGTGGCTTGAGCCTTAGGATTGCACAATGTCAATTGGGTAAAGTGAAAACCGACCAAGGGGAATGTAGATCTGCCCAAGGGAAGTGTGGAAAATGAATAGATCTGAGAGATAGTGTGAATTTGAGTGCAACTCTAACTAAGTGTAAGTAAATGCATGTGAATGAAGTGTAACAATTAATCAAACAGGAGGCAAAGGAAGTATGTGAGTAGAGTCGTCGCAACAACGATCATTGGTGCAAAAACAATAAAACTAATGCGACACTTGAGAAAGGCAATCTATAACTTAAAAAAACACTTCTACAAGTTAAAACGCCAACAACCATGAAGAGAAACAAGTGAAACAACGCTCACACAAGACAAACAACAAAAAGAAACAAAAAAGCGGCAAAAGACAACAAAAGCAAAAATCTCCTGGAAAAGCGCTGCGATCGCACCGAAGGATCCTTGATCTCCTCGGGAATGATAGAGCTCCAATATCGGATGTGCAAATGAGCTCTAGAAGCATTGATTAAATAGATTTGGACAAATTAGGGTTATGACGCGCATGCCTAAAATCAAGGAAAAAGTGACACTTGGTGGAAGTTTACGAAAATAATGCAAGTGTCTCCTTCGAGATACTAAAAATAGACCCGTACTTTTTAAGGATCTTTTTTTTTTTTTTTTTTTTTTTTTTTTTTTTTTCGGGGAAACTTTCCATACGCACTGCCAGGAAATATTGCGCGGTTTTGGGGATGTGGGCAACTTTCTGACTAAGTCCACTACGCAGTTTCTTAGCTTAGTTAGGGTTGCGTAGTTTCTCAGCTCGGTGTTGGGCTGCCTCCCATGACTGCGCAGTTCCTTAGAACAAGGTTGACCACCAGTCAGGACTGTGCAATTCTTATCATCAAGGCTGCTTGCCCTCAAGGATTGCACAATTTCTGGAGGCAAACCCAGAACTATTGTGAGACCAAGTTGGGAGATCAAGTTGTGACTTCGAAGAATTAGGTAAGTGAACAAACACAAGCAAAAATGAGAAGATAAGTCTCAGTCGAAGCATGAACACCTGGATCAGTGCAAGATGAATTGTTATGGATAGTAAGGAAGGCTCCAAAACCAAAGCATAGGTAAAATTTTGGAGGTTGGTTATAGTCGCTACAATACACTGACATGCATAACCAGAGCACAATCGACATATATTCACGACAAATACAATCAATAATGACAACATCAACTTTCAGATGGCGACACAAATGTAACCATGGCCACCACCATACATACAGAACAAGTACATAGACCACAAGCATAAGGAACGCATATGCAACCAACTTGTATGCATGACCAACACACCACCCTTCTAGTCCAAGGGTTGAACCATGTCCTGATACCTCTATGTAACACCCTCCTCCCACATTTACCCAAGTTAATTGGTCCGTTTGGGTAAACATGTGACAAGAGGCTACTATTATATGATTCAACTCCCCATGTACAGTTAAGGAAGTGGAACCAACATAACACAACCAATTTGACCTTCCAGACATGCTAAATAACCTTCAAAAGCTAACAAACCCTTCCAGGTTACCAACCCCTAAGGAAACTTCCTTTTTTCTAGACTAGAGCCCTAGTCTCTCCCTTACCAAGCCCTCCAAGCAACTGAGAGTCTCCAGTTGCTCCCATGAGCCTGCCTGAGTGCGACTATAGCCTTTTGCTGCCATTGCTATGCCAACGACTACGAGATTTAAGGCTATTTTCCAGGGCTAGGAGCCAACCATTGCCCAAAAATCCATGAAAATTCCAGAACTCATAAAAGACATGAAGACAATGCTTTTGGATCAAGGAATTGACTGGACCCCTACTAGCCATGACAGGAATTTTGTCAAACATGTCACAAATATGCAATCTATAGGACATAACAACAGATCTGAGAATAACACTCTCATACTTATATTAGAATTGCTAAGAAGCATTGATGCCTTATCACAATAGCTGCATTATCATATATTAGGTCATAAATTCATTGTACATTCATTTATTAATCAAAACATGATGAGAGGCAAACATCATCACTACCATAAAACTTACTCATAACCATCATATAACCAACAAAAATAACAAGGATATGACAGCCATAAAAAGCACATATGAACCAATATGTTTACACATAAAATACCAAGGAGAAGGAGCTGTTAGAAATGAATGCATAGGCCGACTAGGTATGGGACTTCCGCGAACCACCTGACCATAGATTGGTTTGAACCAAATCTCTCTTGTAGCTAATTACCCCCATGCCATATTCCAAGCATGAATGTGGGATTTCATGGAACAAATCCAACAAAACCAAACAAGGGCTTCCAGAGGCCAAACCACCTCAACCCTCAACTAGAGATTCCACTTCACGACTGGACATCACTAACCATCACTAGATTGGTCTCCAGCCAAGTTGTCAAGGGCTCCAGAGCATTGGTTCCAACCAAGGCTTCGAGGACTAGTAACTCAACCCACAACTATTGCCAGGCTCCAGAGCATTTGTCCAACGAAGGCTCCAAGGCTAGTAACTCAACCCACCAAGGGCTCCAGAGCATTTGTCCAACCAAGGCTCCACAACTAGTAACTCAACCCAAGCTATTACAGGGCTTCCAGAGCATTTGTCCAACCAAGTCTCCAAGAACTAATAACTCAACCCACAACTAAATGAATATGAGAACCAACCAAAAAACAAAAGTAAAAATACACAACACCATGGCTATCTAGGAAATGGAAAGGCAAGGAAAGACCATTGTTAATCAAGAAAATCCTTCATGCCAATGACAGATCATAACCAAATAACCATATGCATATGCCATGCATGCCAAAACTAGCAAGGAAATCATACATGCAACTCGGTACCTACAAGAAAAACGTTTGTAGTTGTTGATCTCGATGTCCTCTTGCGCTTTCCTGCTTTTCTTTTGCCTTCTTGCTCCAAATCCCAAGTATGCCACACTCCTCCAAGAGTGCTCCAAGAAAACTCTAAGTGTCCAAGAGTATGCGAGAGAGGGAATAGAGAGAGAACTCCAAAACTGAACTGACAAAACACCATGAACTGATCCTAAGAAGTATTTTTATTAATGAGGCATCTATTTTCTTCAATTTTTTATTATTTTCCTCCTCACATGCAACCTGTGATGTTTCACCTTCCTTTTCTCCTAATTTACATTATTTTCATAAATAAAATGCTAATTAGTGCCACTTTGCCTTTCCAAAGCCTTAGCCATTGCCTTTGCCAATTTCCATAGCCATTAATTAATCATAAGTGATCCCATCACTATGTTTTTGCCCAACATTCAACTTGGAATACATGTCCCATGACCAAGGTCTTATTTTTCCTCCATTAGTTTATTACATGGATTTTTGACCAGGGTTGTTACACATACCATATGCATATGTCATTTATATTTAACTACATTAATGCATAACCATGCTAATTCCACTTAGGTAGGTTAAGATATTTTGAAAAAAAAGCATTGGCCATTTATTCTAAAAATGTTTGTTAGTGCACCAAATAGATTAAGCAACATTGGTGTGTAACCATACCATGCACTTTGTTCTAAGTCTATGGTGTGCCAAATGCATACAGTAACACCAATGCACAACTCTACCACTCAACAAATATCTAAGAGGAGAGACCTATCCCTTTGTATGAGATGTTTCTCCTTAGGGAGTAGGATGCTCATGATACTCGTTCTAATTGGGGAATTTGTATACTGATAACATCATAATTACATAGTTAGACCAATTTTGCACAATAACTTTACACTTTTTGCATTTAGTATTTTCCTTTTCAAAAATGACTTCTTCATGTAGACATTCTCAATCTTCATACTTTAAGGAAGAAGGCACATTATCTTTGGAACATATATTAGTTGAACATTTGTCTAATTTCTAGAGTTTTGTATTGGTTAGAACAAAACACTTTATTTCTAATAGTGCCAAATAAGTATTTACAATCCATATTTTGAGAATTTCCAATTCTTTCCAATAAATGGTAGAAGAAATAATGTCTTGATTTTTATGATTAGTTCACATTATCACACTTTCTCCTTTGATTCTTCCATGCACTATAATACCATTGAGAGTTACTATTTATGATTTTAAATACTACTTGATAACACAAATCAAGGTGTTCATGATTATGCTTGATGGAAAGAAAAAAATTACGGAGGTGAAGAGTCAAAACATCCAAAATATTTGGATATGACAAAGACACAACAAAATTAGGATATACAAAGATATATAGGACCATTAGAGAGAGAGGAGTTTGTGTGACACCCCTTTCATTATCCTAAATTTTGTAATGTTATTAAGAACATATAATGTTGGGGTGCTATCATTGATGCTATGATTTCAAACTCTATTATATGATGTAATGTTTGCTTTTATTAATAAAAATGCTAGAGCTGAAGAAATAGGACAACCAACATATTATGATGCCTTGAGGAGGGGGAAACTTGACTTAAGGAAAAAATATAACTTGGGTGAATATTTCCCTTTGATCTGATGATCAATCTTCCCAATAAGTTTAAAGGTTGTGAAGATTAAAAGATAAGAGGGAGGAGTAATCACAGGGTTCTTCTTCTCGGTTCTTGAGCTTCTAGTTTTCTCTCTTCTATTACTCTCTAATACATATCTCCCTCTCTCATTGAGAAAATTCAAATTGGAAAACGAATTGGTGACTGAGCCTATAGAGGTTCAGACCTCATGGTTGGTTAAGAGTGGTGAGTGACAACTTATGTGACATTAAATGAATGTGTTGTACTGCTTTTTATTTGGACTAGATGGCTTTGAATATTGTGAATGGTCCTGGTTATGACAGACACATAAAACCCTAAATAGGGTAGGGCCAAAGGACTGCAAATATCAAAGAAGGAATCACTTGTGATGTGTAGACCTACATGGTCTTTTTGTGAATGAGAACCTTGTCAAATATGGAAGGTTTATCATTGAGTTCTCCTATGTGTGTGTGAAGGAGAATGACCTTCACTTCCGATGTTAAAGTTTGGTCTGAATATAAGTTTGTGAATTACCCCTGAGTTAACTTCTCCTCGAGGCATAAAGACCTTACATGGGGTTAACCAGTTGTGAGATAAACTACGACACAACTAAGTCTATGGTGGGGTGAAACGTGGCTCACCTTACTTCAGTTTCCAATATTTTTTTGGCTGCCATAGATAAATATTTATTTGTGTTAATGAAATTTCTGTCATAGATGGTTTAGTGATATGCATGATTATTTAATATATTTTCAACAAGTTTATATATACATGAATTTTCCCTTCAACAAATTTATTATGGTTGTATTGTTATACTACTTGGCTGTATCCTTTTATATGTATTAAATTTTGTAACAACATTGGTTGAGGAAGATAAGCTTCCTAAATTCTTCTTTAAATAGGTAATGTTGGAATTTATGCTATAATTTTTCTTATGGGAGGTTCCAGAAGTTTAAACTTGGACCATGTGAGGGGAAATATTGCAGATCCTTTGGCCCAATTTTCAAATCTTGGGCCGCAAAATTTTAGGAAATATTATTAGAGGAAATTGGGATTCCTAAATGCATCTTTAAATAGGTCATGTTGGAAATTTTGCTATAACTTTTCTTCTGGGAGGTTCCATAAGCTAAAACTTGGACCATATTGAGGAGAAGTCTCACTAATCATCTGGTCCAACTTTTAAATCTCTGGTCCCAATATTTTAGGAGATATGATCAGGGGAAGTTGAGCTTCCTGGATGATCCTAAAATCATGCATCAAACAAGTCCTATTGGAATTTCTACTATAACTTTTCTTCTAGGAGGTTCCATAAGTTGAAACTTGGACCATAGTAAGGGGAATCCTACTGATCATTTGGTATAACTTTCAGATCTTGAATCACGATATTTGAGGAGATATGATGAGAGGAAGTCAAGCTTCTTGGATGCTCCTAAAATCATGCATCCAATAAGGCAAGTTGACATTTTTTTTTATAACTTTTCATCTGGGAGGTTCCATAAGTTGAAACTTGGACCATAGTGAGGGGAACTCCCATTGATCATCTGGCTTAATTTTTAGAACTCAGACTGCTATAATTTAAGAGACATGCCTTGAGGAAGTTGTTATATTAGCTTGTATGCAAAGTGTTTGAAGAAATGCCTAAATAGTTTAATGGTTCATTGCATATAATTGTTTTGATGAAATGCCACAATGAAAATTATTCTTTATGGATTGGGATAATATTGTTGTACGTTAGCTTTTTTGTATGATAATACTAATATAATTGATCTATGCTTATTTGCATGCAAAGCATTCGAAGAAATGTGTTAAAGGTGTTTTATTACATTTTGCATACAAAGTATTTGATAAAATACCTCAAAGATAGAAATCAAAAGTTGCATGATTAAGTGGTATATTTCAATTAGCATGTTGCAAGTGGAATGAGAGCAATGTTTCTTATTTAATTTCATACAAAATGTTTAATAAAATCTCTACAAGAAAAAAGACTACTTATGTGGTTGTATACAAATTATTTAAAGAAACGTTTACATGTAAAGTGTTTGAAAAAATGTATGAGAGATGAAAATCATGTTTTTGCAAGTGTAGTTCTGATAAATTTAATATGGGTATGTGACAAAGTGGTATCAAATCTTACTATTAAGCTAGTAAAAGGAAAAAGGAAATTTAGGGTAATCCGTAGCCTCTGTAAGTCACTAAGGGAACTAAGTATGTGGCAAAGTGGTATTAAATCATGGTTCAACACTAGACCTGGATGGGCTCAAGAACAAATGAAATGGGAGCTTTGATACTATGTTACAAAGTGGTATAAAAAATTAGGTAAAACATTGTACCTGGATGGGATTGAGCATAAGAAAGAATTTAAGTTTTAAATTATTGTCTATGCATGCATGTGTGCTTATGTGAAATTATTTTTTGTATATATGAATACACTTTTGTTACTTGAGGACTGACTTGAGTTTGACACAACAATATAAACATGTAGGATGTTGACTAGATTACGTAAAGCAACCCAACAAAATTGTAAAAGTTTATGGCTAAGCGATCCAACCATAACTATAAGGGATAATCTCCTAACTTATCTCTTACTAGTTTTAATACTTTTCTTTAATGTTTTGAGAAATTGTCATATGTTGGTGAATAATAACATAGACATGATAAAAAGGAAAGAGATGAAATAGTTCAAAGATGCATTTCCACTGAACATATATTGAATAATGATATGCTAGGCACATGCAGTAATGTGAAACAAAAAAAAGTATAACCTTGTTGCCTTTAAATGTTAAAATACACAAATGTATTTATAAATAATATGTTATTAATAATATGAAATGTACAAGTATGATGAATGTTATAATGAGGGCCTTCTTATATACCTAGGCAAGTGTCCTTTCATGATTGGGCATGTATTTTAAACATGTATTTTCCCTTAACTAATGACTATTTGAAATAATCATTATTTTGATTATTTATTATTTATATTCATTTTATTTATATAGTTTATTTTTGTAACATTGCGCCTTCCTTCAAAAGCTTTGTCCTCAAAGCTTATCGTTGAAAATTTTCTTCACCTTAATCACGAACAATTTCCTTCTCTTTGCTCATGTCATTTTTTATAAGTGTAACTGGTCACTGGTACCGGTTTTCTTCACTTTGCTTACATCAAATATTTTTTTTTTATACTATTTTTATATGTTATTATTATTATATATAATTTTAAAGTAAATTTATAAAGGGACTTTATAATTAAATAAAGTAACATTTTTATATTTTTATAAAATTACTTTATAATCATTTATTTAATTAATCTAGTATAATTGATTTGTATAGTCATGTGTCTCTTGAAACACAAGGTGGTCACATAGTCCTTACTTTCCACAAAACGATGGCTTATGGGACAGCTGGGAAGCCAAGTCCATGTGTTATCAATTAAATTGAAAGCAATAATATCTGTTAGTTTTCTCGATCTAATCCTGAACACTAACGGTATGAAAGAAACGTGACCTCCAACTCCTACGCAAGAATTACAGTGCCCATCGTATGAAAGCTTATCCATCCATTCCTTCCAAAGTAAATGCGGCATCCGTGCAATCTCCACCCATTCCCACGGCCATGAGTTTGAGGGAAGAACGAGGTCATTGTCCTTAATCTTTAACTCCCAAACAATAATCACCACCTCCTTCCCCGTTTCGCGCTCCCATTCCCCACCAGCGTGTCCAACTTCGACCACCATTCTTTTGCCCACGATTAATAATATACGCGACCCGCAGGCGATCATCCGTGGGAAAGATAGGACGTTGCAATTGTCTTCCAGATTACGAACTATTTCAGGGAATGGTGCAAGAAGAACATGATCAATGGGAATGGGATTTTCTCCTGAACCGTTTCCCTCTAATGGTATGTTGAAACCCACAATGCCGAAATGGTGCGGTGCAACCTCTTCCATTTGGTAGTAACAATAGAATGCTTCGTTGTAGAAAAGAAGTTGATTGTGTACAAACAATATTAAATCATGAGGATAGTATCCTGCTGTAACCAATTGCTTTGTCCACTGTCAGTCTTCCCAATGCATCTGAATCCCTAACAACCACCACTTTGTATGCACTCTCTGATCCCTGATTATTGTTCTCCTCAACAATGATGAATTCAGCCAACGAGGGTGTGGATAATGCTAGAATTTCGGCGAACATTCTTGTGTAAGGATTACAAACTCTGCCAAGAAGAGGGGACCTAAACCACAGGTTACAAAAATGAGTCCTACCATGGACTGTGTGGAATCGATAGTCAAAATTCTTTGAGTTGGATCAATTTTCCAATCGTCTAGGAAAGAAACAGTGAAGGAGGACTTCATCCAGGCACGCGTGTAGAAACAAAAAGCAACATGGAGTTTTCATACTCAAGTGGCACATAACCTGTCATGGCTGATTCCACACAAATTCTACTCGCAGCCATGCCAACATCTCTTCAATAAAATCGTTTAGTAATTCCTCGTACAAATATTGTGAGTATTCCTCCTCCCCGACATTCACAACTCCCATTTTTAAAATACAACCAATTTTCGGAAGAGAAGTAAAATATGATGAAACGTGAAGTACTACTTTGTATGTACATAAATTATATATTAATCCCATCTCTTGATCTTCATCTTCCCCGTCATCATATTTCTCTTTATTTTGAATTGTTGTGTCTTCTTACTGCAACTCATTAGCCATAACTCTTTCTTTGTCCATTGATAAAAGTTGATGCTGAAGTAATGCCAACCTTGTCTATGACTCTGCCGTGGCCTTGACCTCAAAGATACCCTCTTCAATAGTTAATAGAGAAACATCAAATGTTCCCCCTCTTAGATCAAAAATCAAAACATTTTTCTCACCAACAGAGCTAGCCTTCTTGTCCAGACCATAAGCAATTGCAGTTGCAGTTGGTTCGTTGATGATTCTCATCACATTTAGTCCAGAAATGACGTTGACATCCTTTGTAGCCTGCCTCTGAGAGTCATTGGAATATGCAGGTACTATAACAACAACATTTTTGATGGTGGTTCCAAGATACACTTCAACAATCTATTTCAATTTAGTCGGAACCATCGAAGAAATTTCCTCTGCAAAGAATTGCTTCTCTTCTCCTTTGTAAGTAACAACAATCATAGGCTTCTCCAATGACCCATAAATGAATTTGAAGTTGTGTCCCATGTAAATATTCTATGTATTGATGTCAACGTGGGGCTGAGAATGGTTGATGCCATCCAAAATTATGCCCATGTAAATCTTTTGTGAAAGACATTGATGATAAATTGAAAAACTTTTCGTCATGGATTTATTCCACCTGTGTTTTAATATACTCAAAATTGGCCGTGTTTTCCTTGGTAATTTACGCAACCTAGGAACCACTTGACCCATCATAACATATTCCCTAAGTCCGGTTATTAAATTTGTCTTTGATGAATTATATGCATTGATGTTGTCTCGTTCTTCCTCACAAATTGGTTGCTCTAGTGTTACTCTCACCATTCCTGCTCCCACATTTGTGGTTCTCTTTATTTTGAATTGGAGTCTCTCATTATCATCCATAGATGATACCAGAGTAAGATTTTCATTGGTAATAAAAGAAACAATACCTGTGTGTGGTTCCCCACCATTCACATCAAACATAGTAAATTCTGGCCCAAAGTCACATAACACACTTCCAAATAGTCCCTTAATATATGCTTTGATGAAAGTGACCGTTGAATTGTGATTATGGTAGAAATTATTGTATTCAATTTCTTTTTCCACACTTGAGTCTGTGAACACCACCATTTGAAAAGAATATGGGTGTTGTGGTGATATTTGAGATTCAATAGAAACTAAAACTGCAACGTTTAATTCTTGTAACTTATTATAGCAAGAAATTGATGTGTTTTTGCCAATATTAGCTTCACTGGGATACAAATTGGCAGACAAGTTGTCGATAAAAATAGAGCAGTCGCTCCCATCTGTAGCATTGTTAGTTGGCATATTCATAAAGGTAGAATTTGGTGAATTAGAAATGGAATCAGTTGTGAATGTTGAGCAAAATTTAGTTCAACCCTTGTTCTCACAAGAGGAGGTTTCTTACTTGTAACAGTGGGTTGTGCTACATTTATTTTAAGAATTGAAGCATAGGAAATTTTGGGTGTTTTTTGAATTGCAAGTGGAGTTTCTTGAGAATGATTGAGAGGTTCTCTATTTTGAGCAATTTCAATTGTCAAATCATTTAGGCCAACTGAAATTTGTGGGACTTTGTTATGAAACCAGCTCATAAAAAGATAGAAAATATAGTTGAACGCCTTAGAATTCAGCCTCTTCGAGGGGGAAACCTCCTTTACATTACACAAATGAACAATTCTTGGATGATTCAAATGACAAAACCTCCTTTCTATATATAGGAGTCTAAGGAGTCACAATATAACCCCGCCGACCTAACAATAATAATATAAAGCCACAAAAATAACAATAGAGGGATTCTATGGGGCACAGTAATAACAATATGGGGACAATAGGGGCACAACAATATTAATAAGGGATACAACTACAATAGTAATGGGGTAATCACTAGTATTATAGGGACCTAACAGACTTCTTCCTGATGCATGTCATTTTCGTCATCAATTTTTATTTTCTCCCCTTTTTTATTATTTGTCGATTCATTTCTTACATAGGAACTCTCTGCATCTGCATCTTGCTCATCTACAACTGTATTTACATCCTCAGTTGTCATATAGCCACTTTGATCATCAACCTCATTCATGTCACCCTGAGAAGATCCCAATTCAACATGTTCAACATCATTTTATCGATTAGAAATTATTAATGTTAGATCCTTTCATGTTAATGTATTCTTCATTTAAACATGCTAAATGTTTTGTAGATCATTTTTTTTAATTGCTGAAACGATTCCTTGAATTTGACTTAAACTACTTAATTAATTCATACATAAAATTAATGGCATAATTGTGCAATGGAACATCCAAGGCTCCATGGCTCTGATACCCATTGAAACAACAAAACTGTA